>OY293312.1:10517107-10853534 GCA_958502075.1 Orchestes rusci
GTTTATTTATTGCACGTTACCTTTCAACCGTTCGTTTGCTTTTGAATAAAAAAAATACGAGAGTTTCTTCAACTGATGACATCAGTAAAGACGTCGTTAAATCAAGGTCTAAATGATGTCTGGAACAAGATATCTTGAAAACGTTTGATCAAATACATATTTTGGAATGACATTAAGAAAACATCTTGAAGAAGTTGTTAAATCAAGGTCTAAATGATGTCTGAAACAAGATATCTTGAAAATGTTTGCTCAAATACATATTTCAGGATGACATTAGAAGAACATCTTGAAGACGTTGTTAAATCAAGGTCTTAATGATGTCTGAAACAAGATATCTCGAAAACGTTTGATCAAATATATATTTTAGGATGACATTAGGAAAACATCTTAAAGACGTTGTTGAATCAAGGTCTAAATGATGTCTGGTACAAGATATCTTGAAAATGTTTTTTCAAAAACATATTTTAGGATGACATTAGGAAAACATCTTAAAGACGTTGTTAAATCAAGGTCTAAATGATGTCTGGAACAAGATATCTTGAAAATGTTTTTTCAAATACATATTTCAGGATGACATTAGGAAAACATCTTAAAGGCGTTGTTAAACCAAGGTCTAAATGATGTCTGAAACAAGATATCTTGAAAACGTTTCATCAAATACATATTTTAGAATGACATTAAGAAAACATCTTAAAGAAGTTGTTAAATCAAGGTCTAAATGATGTCTGAAACAAGATATCTTGAAAATGTTTGCTCAAATACATATTTCAGGATGACATTAGAAGAACATCTTGAAGACGTTGTTAAATCAAGGTCTTAATGATGTCTGAAACAAGATATCTCGAAAACGTTTGATCAAATATATATTTTAGGATGACATTAGGAAAACATCTTGAAGACGTTGTTGAATCAAGGTCTAAATGATGTCTGGAACAAGATATCTTGAAAATGTTTTTTCAAAAACATATTTTAGGATGACATTAGGAAAACATCTTAAAGACGTTGTTAAATCAAGGTCTAAATGATGTCTGGAACAAGATATCTTGAAAATGTTTTTTCAAATACATATTTCAGGATGACATTAGGAAAACATCTTAAAGGCGTTGTTAAATCAAGGTCTAAATGATGTCTGAAACAAGATATCTTGAAAACGTTTGATCAAATACATATTTTAGAATGACATTAGGAAAACATCTTAAA
This sequence comes from Orchestes rusci, assembly GCA_958502075.1. Classification (NCBI taxonomy): domain Eukaryota; kingdom Metazoa; phylum Arthropoda; class Insecta; order Coleoptera; family Curculionidae; genus Orchestes; species Orchestes rusci. The sequence goes on from OY293312.1 coordinate 10,518,308, forward strand.
GAAGTTGTTAAATCAAGGTCTAAATGATGTCTGAAACAAGATATCTTGAAAATGTTTGCTCAAATACATATTTCAGGATGACATTAGAAGAACATCTTGAAGACGTTGTTAAATCAAGGTCTTAATGATGTCTGAAACAAGATATCTCGAAAACGTTTGATCAAATATATATTTTTGGATGACATTAGGAAAACATCTTAAAGACGTTGTTGAATCAAGGTCTAAATGATGTCTGGAACAAGATATCTTGAAAATGTTTTTTCAAAAACATATTTTAGGATGACATTAGGAAAACATCTTAAAGACGTTGTTAAATCAAGGTCTAAATGATGTCTGGAACAAGATATATTGAAAATGTTTTTTCAAATACATATTTCAGGATGACATCAGGAAAACATCTTAAAGGCGTTGTTAAATCAAGGTCTAAATGATGTCTGAAACAAGATATCTTGAAAACGTTTGATCAAATACATATTTTAGAATGACATTAGGAAAACATCTTAAAGAAGTTGTTAAATCAAGGTCTAAATGATGTCTGAAACAAGATATCTTGAAAATGTTTGCTCAAATACATATTTCAGGATGACATTAGAAGAACATCTTCAAGACGTTGTTGAATATCAAGGTCTAAATGATGTCTGGAACAAGATATCTTGAAAATGTTTAATCAAATACATATTTTAGGATGACATAGGAAAACATCTTAAAGACGTTGTTAAATCAAGGTCTAAATGATGTCTGAAACAAGATATCTCGAAAACGTTTGATAAAATACATATTTTAGGATGACATTAGGAAAACATCTTGAAGACGTTGTTAAATCAAGGTCTAAATGATGTCTGGAACAAGATATCTTGAAAATGTTTTTTCAAATACATATTTCAGGATGACATTAGGAAAACATCTTAAAGGCGTTGTTAAATCAAGGTCTAAATGATGTCTGAAACAAGATATCTTGAAAACGTTTGATCAAATACATATTTTAGAATGACATTAAGAAAACATCTTAAAGAAGTTGTTAAATCAAGGTCTAAATGATGTCTGAAACAAGATATCTTGAAAATGTTTGCTCAAATACATATTTCAGGATGACATTAGAAGAACATCTTCAAGACGTTGTTGAATATCAAGGTCTAAATGATGTCTGGAACAAGATATCTTGAAAATGTTTATTCAAATACATATTTTAGGATGACATAGGAAAACATCTTAAAGACGTTGTTAAATCAAGGTCTAAATGATGTCTGAAACAAGATATCTCGAAAACGTTTGATAAAATACATATTTCAGGATGACATTAGGAAAACATCTTAAAGACGTTGTTAAATCAAGGTCTAAATGATGTCTGGAACAAGATATCTTGAAAACGTTTGATCAAATACATATTTTAGAATGACATTAGGAAAACATCTTAAAGAAGTTGTTAAATCAAGGTCTAAATGATGTCTGAAACAAGATATCTCGAAAACGTTTGATAAAATACATATTTCAGGATGACATTAGGAAAACATCTTAAAGACGTTGTTAAATCAAGGTCTAAATGATGTCTGAAACAAGATATCTTGAAAACGTTTGATCAAATACATATTTTAGAATGACATTAGGAAAACATCTTAAAGAAGTTGTTAAATCAAGGTCTAAATGATGTCTGAAACAAGATATCTTGAAAATGTTTGCTCAAATACATATTTCAGGATGACATTAGAAGAACATCTTCAAGACGTTGTTGAATATCAAGGTCTAAATGATGTCTGGAACAAGATATCTTGAAAATGTTTAATCAAATACATATTTTAGGATGACATAGGAAAACATCTTAAAGACGTTGTTAAATCAAGGTCTAAATGATGTCTGAAACAAGATATCTCGAAAACGTTTGATAAAATACATATTTCAGGATGACATTAGGAAAACATCTTAAAGACGTTGTTAAATCAAGGTCTAAATGATGTCTGGAACAAGATATCCTGAAAATATTTTTTCAAATACATATTTCAGGATGACATTAGGAAAACATCTTGAAGACGTCGTTAAATTAAGGTCTATATGATGTCAGGCACAAGATATCTTAAAAGTGTCTACTCAAAGATATCCCAATCGACGACATGTGTAAGCTATATTTAAGACGTAGCTGGTCAGACCTCATCTCTATGCCTTATTGAGAACATCTTTAATACATCTTTGTCATGTCTGAAGGCGTCAAGACGTAAATACGTCATTAATAAGATGTCTTCAAGACAATGTGTGCTATCTGGGATTTAGAATCATTTAACAAAATTAAAAAATGAAAAACATTAACTTTGAAGACATTTCTAAGCATTCAGCTTTTCTGCTGGTGAGTGTTCAACCAAAGTAAGGAGACTGTTGAACAGAGAACATGAAATAGTTGTAAATATTGCACATCATCGTTCAAGGAAGTATACAAAATATAAAGCCTTCATTGATGATAGGAACTTACTAAAATATGAGCTCTGAGGTCATTTAAAATGGGCCACTCTTGTAGGAATTCAGCAACCGAGTTACTTTCTGTAGCACTGATTCTCACATCGTAAGTCTTGCTCCATAGAGTAACAACTTTACTCCGCGGTTCTGAGTTGTGACGAAGCCATTCTATATCTTCTATATCTGAAATAAAAATACATAAATTCATATTTATACGAGTTTATTTTAAATTTTTGTCAATTATGATTCATGCCATTTAGTTCAAGAAAATTTATATAAAAGAAATCATACCATCACTCCTAATCTTTTTTGGGACAACTTCATTTTCTCCACCATCAACACTATCATTCTCGCTTTTCCTTTTTTGCTTAATTGTATCGCCTGATCGAAACAATATGTTTCGGCATTGGTTAACTAATTTTCCCCTTGCTGCCACAGGTTTGTGCAGAGGGTTTGTAGCTTTTCGAATTTGAGGACAATAGTAAACCCCCATAGGTTCCGAAGGGAAGACTAGCACAATTTTAGCAGCAAGGGAATTGTACTCACTATGTTGCAGGCGGCTGAAAATAGAAAAGATATATTATGTATCAGATAGTGAATATTAAAAAATTGTTTCATTATAAAATAATTGATAACAATATTATTTTTATCAATCTCTCTTCCGCTGTAATTTGATCTGAACTGTTTTAGAAACAAAATAAAGTTACATCAAGAATTTGCTGACTTATCAATGATTGAATTTGATGCTTTGAGAAAATATCTTAATACCTAGTATATACATTATTGTGAATACTATCTACTCACTTCTTGACAATATGGTTGTATAAATGTCTTATTATGATTGATACAAGCCTGTTTCTTCTTGTATTGTAAGAAACTGGTTCTTATATGTTTTATAATAATTTAGAATACTTTTTCCCAACGGGAAGGTTAGTAGTAAAGTCTTTAGATCGAATTCTTCAAATCTTGGCCTCAAAAGGCCAAGAATCTCTTGGTTAGTCCAAATAATGGGAATATCCTCTGACACTGGCACCTCTGATGATGGTTGGAATAGCTCACTTACTGAGGGCGCATCACTGGGAGTATCAGTCACAGTTGTAAAAGAACAATCTCTATGATTCTGAAATAATGAAACATAATTAGATAGTATCATCAAAATACATATCCAAAATGATTACATAGTCAGAATGTTTACTTACCAAAGGATCATTTTTTTCAGCCATCTTGGCAATTTCTTTAATGATGATCATTCTTGGCCCAATTTGTGGTACCATCTCTTTGATTAAGTTTTCATCCAGCTGTGGCATCTGTGCCAAAGATATTTCATTGGCTGAAAGATGAAATAAAAATCTGGGTATGGAATATATATAGAGTGATTTTCACGAGTCATCAAAAAATACAGTCATATACAGGGTGTATAAGATTCGGGATCTCGGAAACTGTAGAAAATACTTATATGTACAGGGTTATTGATTATAAATGCCCCCCCCCGATCTAACTTTTTAATTTGACGGTTTAGAAAAAGGTGTCCCAAATAAGAGTTTCATGGTTGAAAATGAAATTTTTAAATAACCTGTTTTCACATATACAGGGTGTTCCAAAAAGTCTGGGCGATGTCCAACTTTCTTATTTCAAATTGATACCCTATTTTTTTATTTGATATTTGGATTCTCCTTTTGATTCTAAACATTTTCTATGTAGCATATCCTATACCTAAGTTTAATGTATAACAAGATATTTGATATTTATTAATTGAATAATAGTAATTTATTGTTATAAAAATGTGAAATATATCTATGATTTCGAATTATTGACGCTCGTTTTGACGAAAATGTCACGTCATTAAATACTTTTAAAGTGTAAAAGTATCAAAGCATAAATAATTCTGCATTTGATTCAATAGATTTTTTTTATACAATACGTTATTTTATTTTTAGTTCATTTTTTGGGTGTCAATTTAAAATTAGAAAAGTTTTTGTATATCCTACACATACAATTACGTCAATACTTCGAAACCATAGATATATTTCACTTTTTTGTAACAATGAATTAGTATTATTCAATTTATAAAATATCAAATATCTTTTTATACATCAAACTTAGGTATAGGATATGCTACATAGAAAATGTTTTTAATCAAAAGGAGAATCCAAATATCAAATAAAAAAATTGGGTATCAATTTGAAATAAGAAAGTTGGACCTCACCCAGACTTTTTGAAACACCCTATATATGTGAAAACAGGTTATTTAAAAATTTCAGCTTCAACCATGAAACTTTTATTTGGGAAACTTTTTTCCAAAACGTCAAATTAAAAGTTACATGGGGGGGGGGCATTTATAATCAATAACCCTGTACATAGATGTTTGATTGCGATGACAAAGTTTCCGCATTTTGATACTCAATAAAATGACATTTAGAAACTGAAGGAATTCCGTCTATTTTTTCTTTTTGTTTTATTATTTAAATTCAGTTCTTATCCATTTTTAAATCTCAATATGGATGATGGACTCAAAAAACCGAAACATCGGAACCAAAAACTGATACTTAATGCTATTTTGTAGTCATGAAAAAATGTCAATGAAAAAGTGGAGTTCGTTTTATAATATACCTTTAAATCAACTCAAGAATAACAAAAACGAATTTTTCAAATTCCATTTTTTACATCTCCGAAAGTAATCGGAATTTCTTCAATTTCTAGACGGCGTTATATTGAGTATCAAAATAAACAACTGCCAAGGAAAATATGAACCTTATACCCTTCGACCATAAATTTATATGGTCGAAGCTTATACTCATACATCTCCATATTATCAAAATTGAACCTTATAATTCAATAGACAACTGAGATATTCAATTGTATCCATCTTAAGTGGGACACCCTGTATAGTCCATTGGAAAAAAAAATTTTTTGTTGTTCCCTGTATTCTGTTGATGATGACCTAAATATACATAATCTAAATATTAAATGAAAATTGTAGGTATCATACTTAGTTATAAATATGAAGACAAGGCTAATATTTTGTATACTTCGCTAATAGCTCACTATCTTGTGCATAAAGCAAGCCAAGTCAAGCAATTTTACGACGTTCATTAAAATAATCAATAAATAACAATGACCTACCTGTGAATACTTCAATAATATGTTCACTTATTCCCCACGATGTCAATAGGGCTTCAACGTTCATTGGTTCCATGCTCATATCAATAAAAAACCATATACACAATATACACTCCATACAAGTAGGTAAATAGACCGGTATCAACTATTGCCAAACGCGAACTGGAACTATTTGAGTCGTCAGGAAGCTAAAATCCGGCGAATCAGGCTCAAACGTGTTATTCACTTGATACAAAAAAATTTGGAATACAACCTCTAGACTGGAGAAAAGGGATATTAGTTTCGACATTATTTTCAAAATAACTTCCCAAAATAAGAACTGAACATTTTCTTTCGAGATCAACTGAGTTTCTCAAAATGAATCTAAGGAATAATCATAACAAAATCATCGACTTCTTAAAATGAAATATTTGTTCTTCACTGGAGCATTGACTTAACTCACTTGAAACCCAGTAGTCTCGTTCAATTTATGTTTTATGGTTTCTCAAATAGGAGTAATATGATGTTTGAAACAATAATATATTCTTGTTCATAGTTAACTTTCCAAACATTTCATATTCTTCGTTAAATAGAAATGGAAGGTTCTAATTGAATAAATATATTAAAAGTAAGATACTTGATTCTCACAAATAGTAAATATAGGTGAGAGAATATATTTTCTCAGATTGACATTTCCTTTTTATGTGTGACCTGCTGCTCACATACAAGTTCAGGTGCAGCTTCTGGTGGGGGTCTCATCAATACGGTTTTATACCCAGATAGCATAGCTTGTTTGATACAAACTTGAATCAAGCTTTCAAGAGCAAGCCTGCAAGGCTTGCATCAACAACTTGATACAAGCTTGCTTCAGACTTCCTAGTTACCCCTGTTACAAGCTGGCAGAATAAGCTTGTATAAGACCTGCAAGACTAGTCTGCATGAGGTTGAGGAACAAAGCTTGACGTAGGCTTGTATAAAGTTAATATTGAAGCGTTGATCCAAACTTGCAAAAACCTTGTATTAGGGGTAGGAGTAGGTAATGGTCGAGTAAGAATAAACCAAGAAATATACACACATGACATCAAGACGAAGTCTCCGCCTCTCTCAGGCTATATAAGGGCCTCATGTAGCCTGAGAGAGACGAAGACTTCGTCTTGACGTGTGTGTATATTTCTTAGTTGATTCTTACTCTATTGATTATTTAAAAAAATAATAATCAATTCAATATTGTTTTATTCAATAAAAAAACTACATGTAGATGCGAGATTTAGGTTAAATGATGCTTGAGTTTTCTTGGGCTTGGGGCTGTTCGATCTCAATGTCTATTGTTTCTAGGGCATCATTCTTTTCTCTGGAAAGAGAAAATCAAAGTTGACAAATAGGCATTCCCAAAAATTTTCCCTACAGTATGTATCGATATCTTGGGATATATAAGGGATAGAAAAATGGGCGAATCGGAAAATTAAAAAAAAAACGAGAATCAAGAAAGGTAAAAGAACTAAAAAAAATTAACGGTCCGCTGATAAAATTTTTAAAACATTTTTTAATAAATGACTTGAGAGCCTCGCCTTGCCGTGAGGCTCTAAAAATAGTTTATTTTTGGATGTCTTTCAAGAATCTGTAGATATTTTCTGTAATTTCGGTTTGTAAATACATACTTCGAGCTACAGTTTAAGATTAGGGTTGTTCTAACCACCCACGAAATCCGTTTCGGAACAGTTTTTTCCAGCCAATCAATTCATTTGTCAATTTTGACAATTGTCTAACTTGTCATATTGAAAGCGAAAAAATAGTATAAGACACAAATAAATACATACGAACCTTCTGGTTTTCCGCACTTTTGCCTGATTCAACCAGTCGCTCACAGCCACCCGTATATTTGCATCTGTCTCTTCTTTGTAATTTTTTTTACAAGCAACTGAAAGAAAAACAAGACTAAAGTAGTTAATCGTTTGAATCAATAACCACAAAGAAGAAAAAAGAACACTCACGGGACATAATTTTAAATACAACTGTGGAACCGAATGCTCTTTTCTCGCGATTATTAATCGCTTTCCCGGTTAGGCTGAATTTTTCTGCAATTGTGTCTGTGAGAACGGCCTTCAACATATTATTTATCATTCCGCGACTTGACTGTCCACCAACAAAAGCTATTCTCTTGGCCTAAAAATTTAAAATATATACAATCTACAAGGTGCAAGATAGAAGAAGTAGAAATTTATATTTTTGTATAATTGTGATATGGGTAAGCCCATTCAGAGACAACTTGTACATTAATAGGTATAAAGGACTTACAAATTTCTGCTTAAATGAAGTGTTTCCCTTCAGTTTTTCTTCTACATCCTCAAAATCCTTGAGGTCTTTTACAGGAAGATTTGATAAAATTGCTTGTTCTTCTTCATCGAAAGGCTCTGCCAGTCTACCTCCTTGGAGTGAATCCACTTTGGCCTCCACTCTCTGAACTACCGTATATACATTTGCAATCATCTCCTTCAGCTCTAAAATAATGTTTTGTTTTGCCAAAATATTTGGTGAAATTTAAATAAAATATTTTTTATCGAATGATTTTATAAATTTGAAAAATTGACTGCTAAAAATGAATGTAGGGTATGTACTTAGTACTTATTTATGTTTGAATAATGTAGTACCTGAATAATTTAATCTTGAGGGTGTCGAAGAGCCTAAAAATTCACCTCGAGAATTGGATTGACTTGAGGAAAGTGTAGAAGATTGTACAGCTTTAGAAGTGGGTGGATGGCAAGAGGATTTGAATGATGTAGGCTGCTTAGCTGATGGTGTGCGCTCCTTTGTTTCAAAACCTGTTAACGAAAATTGGCAGTTTAGTAACTGTATCGTATCAAATCACTTAATTTTTGTAGTACCTTCTGGGATATCCAAAAACGATTTAGATGTGGACGTTCGGTTCTCTGCTAATAAATAATTATTTAGAGGCTCTGTGACATTCGCTCGGTGGCCAGATGTAGATGTAGATTCCTTGGGTACAAGTGATGGGTAATCATATTTTTTTTTCTTTGAAGTCCTTAGCTCTATTTTATTTTGCTCAAGTTCATATTCATCAGTCGAGTCTTCTTCTATAGGGAAAAAGCGTTTGCGCGATATGCGCCTTTTCCTGATCTGGTCTTCCTCTTCTTCGTCACTGCGTAAATTTGACGTCTCCTCTGCTTTCGTTAAGTATGCTCTGGCTTCATAAAAGGTTTCTGGAAATTGAAAAAATAAAAAAAGATAATAAAATGGCTGAAATTAAGGGCCCGTCGACTGGCATGGTACTGGGGCCGTTAATATGATATGACGTATTAAACATGTGAAACCAAATCGACAGCAAAACTAATCCACTCCCATTTTTTTTAATGAAGTAGGTACTTGACATTCATTTCGAAAATATTGATAAAAAAAAAACAAACAATAATAAAAAATTAGAGAAGGCTTTGAATGTCTGGAAATCATTTAAATATGACTAATATTATACGTCATATCTATATTGACGGCACTTTAATGCACTGCAGGGCCTTAATCACAGATAAATCAAATTCCAAATATATTGCTCACCATAAAAATTTAAGGTTTTGATATTATTGGGAGTCCAATCAGGAAGTGGTTCACATTTCTTCTTAAGTAAATTATCTCGAGCTTCATTAGTTTTCACTGTGGGATAATGACATTTTCGCCCCTCATCAAAAATCCAAGAGGTCAATATGATGCCTGGAGCGTTTTCTTCGTCCACAAATAATACGATAGCATATTCTTTTGTTGTGTCCTCCTCCATGACTGCCATAACTCCAAAGTTAGGATGGGTTAGGAAAACTTATAAGGATGCGATTGGATGAGCTGTACAATTAATGATATATAATAAACTGGATTAATAAAAATGAATATTTGACATATTATAAAACTGGTCCCAAGCATTGTTCTTATGCATTTATAAAATAAAAATAGCTCATGGAACTTTTACAAAAAATAAATCAAAAATGATGAATTGACATATTATTAAAAATGAGTGAAGAAGTGGTAAGGCTACATACTTGTTGCGAAAGGGTAGCAATACAATTTTATAATCAATTTCAGAAATGGGCACTCCAACAAGCCGTACCGAGAGTTCACTTACAATGAAAATTGCTAAATCTGAACTTTTAATGAACGGTTCTTCAAAGAAATTTTCTTTTTTCAAAAAAATATGACATACAATAACTAAGCTTTGTTATGTCGTTGAGTAAGTTATATTCTTCACATTCACAATGTTCCCATTTTTTAAACAGCAATATGAATTTTGATGAAAAATTGTGATTTTGAAAGATGGAAACTTGATGATTTTGAATTGTTTTGAAGCATCACATCCCTCAATAACTGGACCATATGCATGATGTCCTGAAACACTGGGTTCGGTTGAATACTCAGAGTTTTTGTTAAACCAGAAATCAGAGTCAGCCATTTCACCTAGCCTTTTGATTATTTGCTGCAAGGGTCTATCACCCTTTCTTATTTGATTTTTAAAAAATTGAAGAAATTCTCATACTTAAAGGAACTGCAGTTATCAAGGGATCCAAAAGTTGTTACATCATCTGCAATATGGGTAAGAGCATGGAAATTGTGAGTGATATAATGTGGGCCATAAAGAGATTTTGTTGTTTTAACAAAGTGAATAAGAAGGTCCTTTGCATAATCTTTATATTGAAAGCACAGAATTGGGTTTAATAGAACACTCATAGAAATTGATAAACTCAGAAAATGTGTATATATTTCAAGACCATTTTCAAGATTATTTAAAGCATCATGTAATATAACAGGGCCTGTGTATAATAAGAACTGGCGATATTCTGTAGCTTTCCATCTCTTAATATCACTTAAACTTCGAGGCTTACGGCTAAACTCAAATGGAATATCACTGAAAGGGATATAAGGGAGGAAGAGAGGTTTCCTATTACAGAAGAGGGAAATTTACAAGAATGTGGCGGGCCACAAACCCAAGTGTATAGTAGGGTACGCATAACCCCAAGACAGACTACATGCATATAATCAAGGGGAAAGCTACGCACAAAATCCAGACCTGGAATTTCAATCAAAGGAGTATTTGACAGATGGTATTCCTCATCTTCTTGCTGAATAAATTCTTCATGTGTTCTTGACAAGCTGTCACACTTTGGAAACGTCATGCGGTTGTTACACCAAGTCCCATTCTGTTTACATCTGGTACATGAGGAATATCCAGTATGTCCCTTTGTGCCTAGGATAAAAGCTTTCGCTGGTGCATCACAGATGAAAGCTTTTATTTTAACTGCTATTAATTTTCCATCCATTAAAAAACCATTTCTGATAAAATCAGCACTTTCTGCCACAAAATCTTTCAGGAAAGAAGAACATTTTGAAGGTTTACCTTTTTCATAATATACACCTATAGGGAAAACCACGGTTTCAAGGCCAGGAATGTTTTTAATAGAGGCTAAAATAGGCCAAAATTCACCACCACTACTTTTAAATAGTGGAAGTCCATCTGTACTTATGTGAAGTATTATAAAATTTATACCATGTATAAATTTTGTGAGTAGTTTATTTAAGTTTGTAGATAACCCTATATGACAATATTGGCCTGGAAAAACCTCACGAGTCACTACAGTTTTTGGTGTTTTTAAAAGGGTTCGAGCATCAGATGGAAACGGGAAACATTTGTGCGTGTTAAGAATGGACAGGAGAGCTGTTAAAGCCAAATGGTTTATTTTGAAAGTCATAGCCCAATCTACAATTTTTTTTTTCACTTTGTTTTCATCTCTATTATCATCGAAATCCCATTCATCACTACTTGAATTATCCTCAAAAAAACTATCAAATGATTCCCATAAATTTGTAGGTTTGACAGAAGGAGTTTGCTCAAGATTATAACGAGGATTAGGGGATAATTGATGCGGTGATGGAAGAAGTGGAGGAAGTATGCAAGGAGATGCAGGCGACGTTAGCTCATCTTCTGCCTCATTTGATGAATGTTCAGAAAGATGATATTCTTGTGGTTCCTCAATCTGTTGTACATTCAAAAGCTTTTGTAGTCGTTTTCTTTTACCCTGCCGTGTCATACTCATGAACTCTTTACGGGACATAGGTATCTATCAAAAAAATTCAATACAGTGTCATTTACCAGCAGCGTAATTTTTCATAATTTCCCACCTCCATCCAACATTTTGTGCCACTGTTGTAGAACAAAATTTAATAAAAAATTAAAATAAAAATTTAACTATGTGAAAAGAGGCAGTGTTTTTTTTAATTTTTCATAAATACACTGTAATAAATGATAAAATGAAAGAAAAACGGAAGAGATAGAAAACTGTCACTAAATTAAAAAAGTATTTCATGGTCGAGAACCTTTGTGTGTAAATTTCTATAAGCGTATGACTCGGCGTATCATCAGTACTTTCCCATTTAAGGCTTATCCATTGAAAGTATGAAAATATTTCAAGAAATATACCTAAGTAAAAGCAATGTGATGTAGTACTAGTAGTACCTACTAATAGGTATAATGTTTCTAAAATTCTAAAATACTTCCCAAGTTCTCAATGGCGCTATTTTCTTGTAGTTTGATACCCCCCGTTCCTCACTAAAATGGTCACTGCGAACACTGAACAGGCCTCTAAGTAAACCGGCACTACTTGAATGAAGTCGGTTTCGGTGCATGATGCCTAGCACTTACACTAGTTTATAGGTAATCCAGTTGAGCTTTAATGTTATTGGGTAATTTATCCATGCAAAGAAATTAATTGAAAAAACCGTAAAATATGAAAAATTCCTCGAAAAATTCTTAGAAATACAAATTAGAGAAGTGAGTGAGGTTAAAAATTTGGAATAACTCAAAGGCGAAACATTGCCCAATAAATTTATTCCAGATTCGTAATTGGGACCCCAAAAACCCCTATAATATATAAAAAATCATCAAAATTGGCGAAAATCCCGGTATTATAATATAATTACAAACAGAAGTGGCTATAACACGGCGTCACTTAACAAAAGACTACCCACTAAAGTAATTTCTAAATTATTCCGGTAACAAAAGCTTCCTTATTTCTATAAAGCCATTATACTTTCACTAGATACTTATGTTTTCTAATAATGATAATGAATATCTACCTTAATCTTTGGACTCTTTGCTTCTGTAAACTTTCTCACCCACAAACACAGAAAATGCAATGGAATATGGCGTCAATACACGAAATGGCGCAAGCCTCCACGCACTCCTTCATCCTTCTCGGAGTCTCGGGTCGGCCGGCTAGACACGATTTCTACCGAACACTGATCACGTGAGTGGGAACGTCACGTCGCGTTTGAACAGAGACGGCTCTAGTTTGATGCAAGCTTGTATCTTAATTGAGAAATATTGCCTTGCTGTTCAAACTTTTATCTAGCTTGATGGAGGATTGCTTTGCAACTTTACAAATGCAATTCAAAATCAAGACTTGATGTAAACTTGCGTGCTATCTGGGTAGTAATCCAAGCCCAATGCGACAGATCTGTCCTGCCAATCCACTCCAAGATGTCCATTTAGCAAGTCATCAACATCAGATAATTTTTCTGGCTTTCTCAGATTTCTGTAAAGATCTAGAGCATCTGGATTTACAGTAGCGTAGGATTTTCCTTTCTTGCATATTCCTTTAGGAACACCTACTAAATGCTTATAATTGGGTTCCCCTTGAACCAAAATTTCGTCACATTTCTTGGTAATTATTATTCTCTTGCAAGAATTGATTTTAAAATGCAAAGCGGAGCTTGTTTTTATATTCTCCGTATAGGCTCTTCTCAAATCATATACATCCCAATCTTCTCCAAGTTTAAAGACACTCCCGGATTCAGTAAATATTTCTAGATATTCTTCTGGTCGAATTATGGTATCTTTTTTCTTAACTTCTTTTTCAATGTTTGCGAAAACCCTATCGGGAGGAATATACGAGTGCCCTGTAACTGGAAATATTAGTTCTAATGTTTTAAGTCCTCTAGGTGCACACTTTTTCATCCAGGCTGAAGCCATGGTAATCATTGTCATATTTTTATTTTGTCCACCGCATCCATCTGAGCACAGACGCAAATCCGTGATTCCTTCCAGGTTGAGGTTTTGCAGTCGATGAAAAACAGCAGATGCTATCCATCTGAGCACAGACGCAAATCCGTGATTCCTTCCAGGTTGAGGTTTTGCAGTCGATGAAAAACAGCAGATGCTATTTCAGTAGAGCCCTTGGAGGAATCTGACTCTTTCCAAGTGTACTTAAAAACGTTTTTTTTTGTAAGAGATGCATGTGAACTTCCCACAACTATGCAAAAGTTGTAGATATAGAGTTGCCGCTTGTAGTTGGTCTGGAATTTTGGGCAAAGGCAGGTTTTTCTGGCAATCGTAGGACATCGTCAACATTCGTCAACATGCCTCGAAAAACGCTTTCGATCTCAGCTTATGGACTTGCTGCTGTCATCAAATAGCGTTTGGTGACTTCGTCCTTTGCATACTTGATGGTCTCTTTAAACTCCAAACATCTTGAACAAACATCCGTTTGCGGAGCTTTGAAACCCAAGTTGAATCTTGTATTGAAAACATTTCTAAAATAGCATTCTTTACCAGGCAGTCTTGGGTTATCTTTGCAATATAAACGCCACATTTTTTTAATGGATAATTCACTCGATAGGTATTGCCTCTCACTTCTTCCTCTGCAATAATGACTTTCCACGACAGCAGAACTTTTTATGTATTTGATAACATTGGCTAGTTTTTCTGCATTTTTGAAACTGCAGTGATCGCCACCCCCTTCGGCATTTCTCCGTTATTCTGAAATCTCTTTACCACACCCAATACTCTATGCTTTGAAATTCTCAAACTTCTCATAAAGGTTTCTCTGCAAACTGGTACAGTCTCGTCTGATAATTTATTTTTTATAAAATATTGTATAGTCAAGTTATGAGCCTTTCTGATGTTATCGGCATTGTTGGGTCGTCTTCTTTTTACGTCCTTGATTCGGCAATACCTCAACAAATACGCATCTTGGACACACTTTTCTTTGGAGGCGTAAAAGTTTTTATGAAAGTTAGCAATATCTGCAGCTTTTAATGATGTACATTGATAGCCTTGGAAGCATCCCCACATTGGACAAGACCCGGAGGTTGTGAAGGCTTGTATCTGGAAAGGTTTTAGTATTTCAGATGTAAATATGAAAAAAAACATGATTAACAGATATGAAAAAACAGAGGAAGCGTAGTGATGAAAGTTAGCATTTTATTCTTGCAGCAATTGTTATTAGTACGAGAAAATGAGGATGCACAAACTATAGAGTTGTAGGACAGAAAAAATACGAATTCAAACTAGCTATTCAAACCATCTCGCCCGTAAGTCATTACAGTGCTTTAGATTTCATAAAAAAAATTAACAAAACCTACCGTGAACGTTTCTTTCACAATGCTTTCCTTGTTTCTAAGTTTTTACCGCGCTTTCTACTAGCACTAGGAGGACTTTCCACGGGGAAATTCATTGCAGAAAAGCTGGAAACCTCACAAAAATGTAAACAACCTATTGGCGCTTCTTCACAACACAAGATTGTATAGCAAACTGAATCAAAACACCCACAAAAAAGTCAAAAAATGCGTTTTCGCGCCTTACTGGATATATCCGTTTATGAACTTTACTTAGCTTCATTGCCTATAGGATTTGTCCGGTTTTGAAAAGAATCGGATTTATCCGGTTTTGCTACTAACTGCCAAATGGAAATCATATGTTACCATCTACAATGTATGTTATGTTTAAAATCACACGTTAAATTAATTCATTGTAGATGGTACTATTTGACTTCCATTTTGCAAGTTTAAAAGTAGATTTTGTCAAAAGAACGAGAGGAAATGACAAAGACATTGATGTCAAGTTTATTGATTTTAAATTATCTACACCGTTTACACGTTTATGTTTATATATTGTTATTGTTAATTATACATATATTTTTACATGTTTTACATTTGACACACTTTTCTTTGGAGGCGTAAAAGTTTTTATGAAAGTTAGCAATATCTGCAGCTTTTAATGATGTACATTGATAGGCCTTGGAAGCATCCCTACATTGGACAAGACCCGGAGGTTGTGAAGGCTTGTATCTGGAAAGATTTTAGTATTTCAGATGTCTTCCATGCAAATATGAAAAAAAAACATGATTAACAGATATGAAAAAACAGAGTAAGCGTAGTGATGAAAGTTAGCATTTTATTCTTGCAGCAATTGTTATTAGTACGAGAAAATGAGGATGCACAAACTATAGAGTTGTAGGACAGAAAAAATACGAATTCAAACTAGCTATTCAAACCATCTCGCCCGTAAGTCATTACAGTGCTTTAGATTTCATAAAAAAATTAACAAAACTTATCGTGAACGTTTTTTCCACAATGCTTTCCTTGTTTTTACCGCGCTTTCTACTAGCACTAGGAGGAGTTTCCACGGGGAAATTCATTGCAGAAAAGCTGGAAACCTCACAAAAATGTAAACAACTTATTGGCGCTTCTTTACAACACAAGATTGTATAGCAAACTGAATCAAAACACCCACAAAAACGTCAAAAATGCGTTTTCGCGCCTTACTGGATATATCCGTTTATGAACTTTACTTAGCTTCATTGCCTATAGGATTTGTCCGGTTTTGAAAAAAATCGGATTTATCCGGTTCTGCTACTAACTGCCAAATGGAAATCATATGTTACACCGAGAAAAATTTTTCATCACCACAGCCAATTTTTCCGTTGTCCCAGCTAAAATTTTTGGCTACATAGGGGATAGCCAAGTTCTTTGCTGTGGTAGCAAAGAGCACTTTACTACGAACGTTTATTTGTCACAGCAAAGTAACTTTATGAAAAACATCTTTGCTGCCACTGAAAAGTATCTTTGTTACCACAGTAAAGTGGTTTAGTTGTTATGGGAGAGTAACTTCATTGTGACAATAAAGAGTTCTTATTACCATAGAAAAGAAGCATCCTGTTGTTAAAAAATAGATTACTGCTACAGAAAAGATGCTTCCTGTTTCAGTATAAACATTGGCCAGAATCAGCTAAAAAAAGTAGCTGTTATAGGAAAGTCTCCTACTAGCTAATGGAAAGCTTATGCTAGTGACAGCAAGGAGGTTTTCATTTACCAGATTTTTTTTTGGGTATTTCGCCACACCCTAAACCGAAAATTCACCCAAATGGGAATTAGCTTGACGAAAATTTAAATAAAAAATCTAGAAATTCAAGATTTATCCAATAAAAGTGATTTTTTATTTAAATTTGCGTCAAGCTAAGGCCCATTTGCGAAAATTTTTGGTAGGGCGTGGTAAAATACCAAAAAAATCCGGTAAATCATAGATATATGCGGTTGTGGCGCTTCAGTGCATATCTACTTGAAAAGACTTTGGTCGCAAATTTTCTAAAATTTGTACCTATACATTCGCATAACTTGACCAAATTGATTTTTGTGTTGTCAATCTATGTAGTGTTCAAAGAAATTGATAATTAAATCAATGTTGATTTATTTGGTAGCGACTGGTATTACTGTATACTGTATATAGTACTTCTGGAACAAATGTTGAACAAATCTTTTACAATAGGGGTACATTAGGAAGGGACACTTATGAAATAAAAATAGTATGAGGAAATATACGAATTTTATTAAAAAACTAAATCCTTTGTTTATAATAAACTTAAAAAATATATTCTAGTAGGAACCATATTTTAATTAAAAATAACATTTAGCTTTTATACATTAACAATGTATTTGGTAACGCAAAAATAAATTCTAAAGAGAAAAAAGTCTTCAATGTATCATAGAGCAGAAGAAATCTCAAAATACAATAGGTTCATAAACTACATAGAAACTAAAGCTATAATCGCACAAAATAAATAAAATAGTCTTCAATGTTTATTAAAGGAAGAGAAACCCAAATATAAACTATAAATTATCATACTGAAGGTATATAATAATTTATTGTTTTTCCCATTAAATAAAACTCTATTTTCCGTGACAATCAACCAGACCACCTCCACTCCATGGATACATATAAGAAATTATTCAAGGAGATAATATTATAAGTATCGAAAAAAATCAGATCCTGGTGAAAAATAAAACTCCTTGTTCCACCTTCTTTTACAAGGTATGCACACAAATGTTCATTAAAACTGACAGTTATCAAATTTTCAAATATTATTATGATATGATTATTAGTATTGACCACTATATCAATTATTTTACCAAAAAAGGGATTTTCTCCATAATCTATACAAACTATGTAAGCAATTCTATAGACTTTCGAATTCACCGATACATTTTTAGTGGTCTTGACTGAATTTTGAAATTCATCGCCAAGTTCATGTTCCAATATTTTACTGAATTGTAAATTATATTTATTGAAAATTGTCGTTATTTCGGGGAATCCTTTTTGATTGGCAAATTTTGAAGCTAATTTAAGCTGCTGTTTGATTGCCAATGACAGACCCTAGATGCAATCACATTTGCAGATAATTTAAATTGTCTGTTTATTTATTCATATCTGAGGGTTTGAAGATTTCGAAGAGGCACACATTTTTCAAGAATCATTGGATAGTGAGTCATAATATGAAATTTGGGTTTGAGATGTGTTTTGAATAAAGATATCAGTGCGAGTCTCTAACTTGGAATAAATTCAGTACACAAAAGACCGTTTTTTTTTCGGAAATATGTTCGGACACGTCGATTAATTTTTTTATGAGTATTCTTAAAGAGTATATCGCGTTACACATGCGTACCAAATTTCATGTTTTTATTCCTTGTCATTTAAAAGATATTTAACAAAAACATTAACTAATTCGAAAAATGAAGAAATCTGATTCAACTCAATAATTTTTCTTCAATAAATGCTCAAAATGTTGTCCATGTACTAACTGACAATACCCTAAACGGAATTGAAACTCGTTTTGAACATTTCTAATTACTTCAGCGGAAATTAGCCTACACTCCTGTCTTATTCGTTCTTTCAACTCCTCAATATTTTCCGGTTTGATCCTAAAAACTTTGTTTTTCAAGTACCCCCATAAGAAATAGTCCAGAGGTGTTAAATCCGGAGACCTGGGTGGCCATTCAAAGGGTCCTCTTTTACCAATCCATCTGCCTGGAAATGCATCATCCAGATACTCACGGACAGGTCTAGCAAAATGAGGAGGCCCCGTCTTGTTGAAACCAGATGTTTCTATTCGGGACATCAGCTTCAACCGGATCAGGGAATAGAGTAGCCAAATTCGGAAGTAGTTCTTCCTGCAAGAATTCTAAATATCTTGCTCCATTGAGATTTTCTTGGAAGAAAATTGGTCCTATTACTCGATCACCAATAAACCCTGCCCAAACATTGACTTTTTGTGGACGTTGAGTATGGCCTTCCCTCATCCAGTGTGGGCTGTTGTCTGCCCAATAACGATAATTTTGTCGATTTACCTCCCCATTTAACATAAACTTTGATTCGTCAGAAAACAGGACGTTTTCTATGTTTAGAACATTTCTGTCTAGTAGGTCCATCATTTGTTCGCAAAACTGGAGTCTTCTATCCGGATCATCTTCGGTGAGTTCCTGGAGAATTGTCAATTTATAGGGATGAAATTTTTGCGCTTTAAGAGTTCTTATAACTGAAGACTGGCTAATTTCGAGTTCCCTAGCTATCTGCCTAGTGGGGACATGAGGATTTTCTTGAACAGAGAGAAGAACATTAATTTTGACCTCTTCATTGAGCGCACTTTGACGATGATTATTTGTTTTTCTTAAATGTCCGTTTTCCCGAAACTGTTTTTCAATCTTGCTTACGGTACTTTGTGATATGGGTGGTAAATCAGGATACTTCTCTCTGAATAAATGAATAACTTCATTTTGTGTTCTTGTCCTATCTCCGTAGCCAATCATCATTAAAATTTCAATTTTGTGGGTTTCAGTTGAGTACGGCATGTTCGTCGATTTTTCAAAAAACGGTGTTTCTCACAAAACCACAAACTAATAGGGTTCTCGCTCAACAACTCGAATACGATGCAGCTCTTCTTACTTGTTTTTATTAACTTGTTTTCTTGTTTTTATAACATTGTGATAAGACGTCAAACCGATTTGACAAAAAACGAATACCTTTTGACGTGCCATTTTTAAACTGCATAAAAATTTTATTGACTTGAATCAGATTTCTTCATTTTTCGAATTAGTTAATGTTTTTGTTAAATATCTTCTAAATGACAAGGAATAAAAACTTGAAATTTGGTACGCATGTGTAACTCGATATACTTTTTAAGAATAGTCATAAAAAAATTAGGGCTACCATTTGAAAAAATAGTCGATGAAGTCATATCTCAAATTTGGGACACACTGTATAAAATTTTTCTACATGAAAAAGAGCGCAATTTAAAATACTAATCGACGTGTCCGAGCATATTTCCGAAAAAAAAACGGTCTTTTGTTCACTGAATTTATTCCAAGTTAGAGACTCGCACTGTATACAACGAATGATGCTGATGGATCAATTCTTTCAAACCATGTATCATATCTGAAGTCACAGAATGTTTCAAAATAATGTTCACAATTTTTCCAAGGAGAATATATAGTTTCCAGTGAGAATTTCCATCGGGAACCAAATGCCCAAAGATTAAACCAGCATTCAAAATAAATGTCTTCATTTCGGAAGCAGACATTTTCAATGTTTTCTTCTTCAAATTTTCATTGGTTATTAAAGGAGGTTTGTTATGATTGGCATTGAAATTGAAAAATGCTGTTCTGCTATTTAATGTATTCATATCAAAATATTTGTCAACAAAAATAAATTGATTCAGCTAATTAGCCATCACAGAAACCCCTACGCCTTCGAATATGTCATGCGCAATGTCTACAGCAAAATTTTCAGTTACATGGAATGAGTGTATCTCATTAAGTACTAAATAAGCTTTGATACCTGTAAGGAATGGATAGTTACTTTTCAAGTCGGAGTCATAATTATCTCTATGTCGGATTCTGTGTACGTTCTCAGTTGTAGCATCTTGTGTTTCATTTCTAAGATGTCTGCATATGCGACAAAGTGAATTGGATAAAAAACTTTCCTGAAATCCAAGTATTGTGTTTAGAGCCAGATTATCCCCAAGAAACATAACAGTGCAAAAGTGAATACGATTGTTCCCAGACGGTAGTTTAACAATCACACCTTCTTTATTGAGAAAATTGAGCTCTTCAATCATTTTCGAGAAAATGCATGTTGGACCAAATTCTTTCAGGTCAGATGAATGGAATAGGGTTAGTAAAAGAATATTTTCCAATTGTGCTTGATGTTTTGGTGGTAGACATCCAACAGAGGCATAAATTCCTCCCATTTTATGTATACCAGCATGTGACCCTAGAGGATTGCCTACTTCAAAGTCATCATAGTAGATGAACAAGGGTAAAATAATGTCACTTTCACCGAATTCAGAAATTTTATCCTTCCACAGTTTAGTTTTAATTATATTACTTATAATTGAATTCTGATTTGCGATGTGTTCGGTGTATTCAATTGTTGCCAACAAAATGTCTGGCATGGAAAAAAAAGATTGTAAAACTTTAGAAATAGGAACAAACTGTGCTGTATTGATTTTCTTAACTAATAAGGAGTTCTTGGTTTCTAATCGTTCTCCTACTTGAAAAGTTATGGGTCTGATAAAAAAGTTAGATTCTTCTAACGCCTTGAATCTTAAATATTCACTATCAAATTCTTTAAATATATTGTTTAATGCATCGAAAAACATATCAGTCTGAGTACACTCCCGAGAATGTTGGATACAAATATTTTTGATCTCGTTTTGAAAAATTTTCATTGGATCAGAAAAGAGATCAGCTACAGCTAACATAATTTTTTGTACATCTTAACGAGAAAAATTTGTTTCATTGTACATATTCAAAAAGAAAAGCATTTTGTTCTGGTCAAGTCTGCTTTTAAAACTGGAAAAAACTGAGCAGTTGTCTGAACATTCAGGGAGTGTGTCTGAGTTTTCAGGAGGTGTATTATTTTTTCTTCAGAATAAAATTTCGTTTTTTCATTATCATACTCGCGAATGGTTTCTATATAATGATTTTTACTGATATTATTAGAACCAGTTGTTACAGAATGGGTGTTTAAATGTCTTCTGAATGAATTCAAACAAGGGAAAGCTCGATTACAATCTGATTCACCAAAACAATAGAGGCCCGCCTTCTGGCATTGGTGTATGTACTCCAAATGCAATATCAAAGTACTTATTTTCAAAAAAGTCATATTACATAAGTTACATGTCGGCATTTTGCTCAAAAATGAGTTTTTTGATTTCCTTAAATAAAATGTATGCAAAATAAATGGAGATTAACAACAAAACCTCAATGGAAGGAACAATGATTTGGCTGAACGAGAAAGTTCTCTCCATTTATATTATATCATTTTTACACTTATCTAAATGGTATCTTATGTCTCCTAGGAGACAACTTGCCGCTGAACTAATGTTGTGTTCTTTGATTTTTATTTAAAATACTGCCACCTGGATACTCTATGTCAAATTGTTACCTCAAACTTCCTCTCAGAAGCTGGCTCACAGGAAGTAGCAACACAAGTGCTCGCGGCAGCAGAGCCGGTGCGGGAGTGAGTCCCAGTTGTTAATGACCTGAAAACAGATTCTAAAATGGGCGCCACTGGTTTGATGGAAGCTGCAGACTCAAACCAGAAAGTCGTTTTCCTGGAACACACTTCTAGTTGGTTTGGCTGTTTTCCCCAGCAAACAAAGTCACGTGTTAGAAACGTGTTATTTACGTTCCACATTGCCCCAATGACGTGATTTTAAGACGTGACCATCACGTGTGTAGAACGTGCAAATGTCACATTTCTAGAACGTCCCCAAAGGACGTAAACTATTCGTGTCTAAAGGACGTGTAATTCACGAGTAATTTTAGTTCCTATGTTACGTAAAATAGTAACGTCTACTTTACGAAAATGATAAACCTGATAAAATAATTCACATGATCGCAATTTATACATTATTTATTAAGCAAAGAAAAAACATAACATTTTTATTCACAGTAAAAATGAGAAATAATATGAGATTCGCAAACACACGTTGTAACAATAATAATAGCCTAATATTAACGTACTAGCCTAAAGAATGTATTATGGGAAATGATACAAAGTGATCATTTGATGGCAAGAGTAAGCATTTTGCATTTACTTCTTTGATCGACCATATCCTCAACTCTTTGTTCAAATTGGATACCAGATAAATATCCAGCTCGGATGAATCGATTGGATAATCAAAAAAGGAAGTTTGTGAATCAAATGTCTTTCCAATGAGGCACACCGAATTATCGTCGGAGTAAGATATTATGTTTTGGATTTGCACCACTTGAGAATCAATTAAACAATAAGAGTTGGAGATAGAACGGGAAAAAGTTGAAAATGTAACATCTCCGTATATCAGTGTTTCATTTTGGATACAAAGTCTGCTGTTTCCATCTATCAAAGGCCCTGAATTGTGAGGAAATTTAAGTGTTACATTATTCAAATTATCTGTGACAGGATCAACTGATATACAGGGTTTTTCACTTAAAACTCCCCACGCCAATATCTTGAAAACGAATGCGAATTTTTAATTTCTGTGAAAGGTGATTAATAGGAAGTATGAAGCAGATATTTATGGAAGTAAAAAAAATCCGACGCCTGCCAAAGGCTGGGCGTCGCGACGCCTCGAAAATATGAATCGATGGCAGGGACTTTGAAAATATGCGCATACGAAAGTACATGTTATTTAAAAACTCTTTTGTCATTTAGTAAAATTCATTTAATTTACTCGTTTCTGAGTTATATCGGTTTACAGTATACATTTTTTTAATAGACTATGATGGTTTTAGCCAATTATTACCGGCAATTTTCACAAGAATGCCATGAATATCGATTACTTTGGCAACTTTTGTTATTGTCACTATAACTACACGATAATGAAATTTCGTACAACATTTTATTCACACGAATACAAATAAAATAAATGAACAATAATCTAAACAAGATACTAATCAACAAACTTAGGTACTAGAATCAAACATGAAACAAATAATTAAAACTCTTGTTCAAAATTATGACCTTCTGCGCGAACACAACTATCAAAAACCTTTATCAGATGATTTTGCGTCACTTGTAGGAGCGTTCTTCTTCTAATGGCGGCACATGCGGCATAAATTTTGTTGATTAGATCCGCCATATCTTCGATTGGTTCTTCATATACAACGTCTTTCAAGTGACCCCGAAGAAAATAATCCGGTGGTGTGATATCCGGGGACCTCGCCGGCCACCTTATCGGTCCATTGGTACCAAACCATCTGTTGGGGTATTCTCTATTTGAATGCCTTGTTAAAATTTCGGCATTATGTGCCGGCGCTCCATCTTGCTGAAGCTACATATTCATTCTAGTCTCCAGATGCACTTCTTCTAACAAGATCGGAAGAGTAGTTTGAAGAAAATTCAAATACCGAGCTGCATTTAAAGTGCCTTCATAAAAGTGAGGTCCAATGAGGAATCCGTCTAATATGCCGCACCAAACATTGATGCCAAAAACTCGCTGATTACCTCTTTCTGTGATCCAACGAGGATGATTTTCAGACCATAAGCGACAGTTGTGTCTGTTTACGATCCCATTATTATGGAATCGACTCTCGTCGCTCCATAGGATTTTTGAAAGCAAATTTTCATCTTCATTATACAAATCGGCAAATCTTGCCAAGAAATCCATTCTTCTAGCCGGATCACCTGGTTCTAATTTATGGACTAATTTAGTCTTGTAGGGGTGGAAAGAGTTTCTCTTCAGGATTCTCCAAGACGAACTTACAGAAACACCCGTATTTCCTTTGATTTTCGAGAGGGATATTCTTGGATTATCATCAACTTGTTGGATTACAGCAGCAGTATTTTCATCATTTGTAGCCGTCTTTGTTCTATTTCTTATTGGTTTTGTGAAGCAGCCATGCTTTCTTAAGTTTTTGCATAAACTTGAGAAGGTTTTTTTATCGGGAATTCTTCTATGCGGATAACGATGCAAGTAAACTCTTCTCGCTTCTCTACCATTCGATCTGCATTCTCCAAATACCAGCAACATGTCAACTTTTTCTTCGTTGGTAAATTGAACCATTTTGATAAATAAATACTGTATAACTAATAAATACTATAAAGGAATTAATCAATAAAAACAGAACTCGAAAATATTTTTGAAACCACAATGACAACAGTTGCCAAAATGATGTCAATAACAATAGTTGCCATAGTAATCGATATTCATGGCATACTTGATGAAAATCAGCGGTCACCACATTTCAATCTCTCGATGAAATTTGTACTGTAAACCGATATAACTCAGAAACGAGTAAAGTTAAAGAATTTTACTTAATGACAAAAAAGTGTTGAAATATTATGTACTTTCGCATGCACATATTTTTGAAGTTCCTGCCATCGATTTATATTTTTGAGGCGTCGCGACGCCCAGCCTGCAGCAGGCGTCGGATTTTTTTTACTTTGAAAAATATCTACTTCACACTACCTATTAATCACTTTTTACAGAAATTAAAAATTCGCATTCGTTCTCGAGATATAATGGTGGGGAGTTTTAAGTGAAAAACCCTGTATAGTAACTTTCTGTTAAACGCACTGAGAAATGTTATTTATGTTCCTTGCTAAAATTTTAGCAGCCCCAGCCAAAATTCTTTTTAGAATAGGCGCCAGCCAAGCTCTTTGCTACTACAATAAAGTTCACTCTGCTGAACACACTTTACTGTGGTAGCCAGACTAACTTTATAAAGAACATATCTTCTGCTACTATAAAGTAACTTTGCTGTGGTTATTAAGTTACTTTGCTGTAAATGCAAAGTTTATTTTAGTAGAGCAGCAAAATACATTCTATTTGTAGGAAAACTATCTCCTACAATAACAAGGAAAAAATGCTAGTGCAAGAAGTTGTTTGCCTGTTATTGAAATTATTTTATCCTGTCATAGCAGTTTTTCTAATAGATTTACAAATATTTTATCGTGATTCTAGCATTTTCTATTTTTACTTTTTTTATAGGTTTCTTCCATAGTAGCCAGTTACTTATTATGTTTGTAGGATGTTCTAATTTGTACGGATCAATACAAATTAGAACACTTGCTTTAGCATTTATTATTACGCTATAATAATAAATGTCAAAGCAAGTGTTCTAATTTGTATTGATCCGTACAAATTAGAACATCCTACAAACATAATAAGTCACTGGCAACTGGAAGAAACCTATAAAAAAGTAAAAATAGAAAATGATACAATCACGATAAAATATTTTCAACATCAGAAAATGGATACTATTTGATAGTGCGAGCTTTCTATTCGCAAAAGAGTTATAAGTTATAACAATGGATTTATGATAAATTTGTCAATGTGGTTCAAGAGAATCAATAAACGAAAGCGTTTCCTATAAGATCTCATTTAAATCAGAAACCACATCATCAGTTGCTCATTTTGACAAATAAGTAGGTGAATGGGCACTAAAAATCGGAAGTACAACAAAATAAAGTTTATTCTTTTTATATACTTAACTAAACATTATTTTCTTATTTTTCTCAACACAGCCATCTTAGGAACATAAAGTCATTATACATATACTTGAAAATCTTATAGAGTATGATGATACAGAAACTAAAATAAATTCTTTATTCATATCATCATACTTACCAAACTAAGTAGTTACACATCTAAATGGTTATACATAATGTAAATTATTGACTACAAACCAAACAGTTTTTACCTCTAAACACAGCCATCGCAGGAACATAAAATGATACTTATTATACTCAAAAATCCTATAGAGTATGATGATACAATACCTTATATAAATTCTTTATCCATATCATCATGCATATGTACCAAATCAAGTATAATTACAAAGGTAACTAAATTGTTATATGATGTAAATTATTGAGAACGACAGTATTAAACGTATCAAAGGAACATAACCTGTCATACAGAATGCAGTTGATTTGTTTCACATTTGGTTTATTGACTATGAAGGAATATAAATGTTCATTGAAATTTTTAGTATCTAAGGTCTCATAAATAAATAATATATTCTTATCTCGATTTAATATTATGATTAAAATATATCCAAATTTAGGTTTATCTGCATCTCTTACACAAATGATGTCTCCAGTCTTATAGGTTTTTGAATTTATATTGACTTTTTTAGTTACTGCAACCATGTTTTGAAACTTATCGATTATTTCAGGAGCTACTATATTGAAATCTTGCATATCAAAGGAACTTAATATCTCTTGAATACTTGAAAATTCCTTCTGCGCCGTATAAGAAACTTTATGTCTAAAACTATTTTTCTCAAGAAATCGTAATGTTAACTGAAGTTGATGTTTGAGTGCCAAAGACTGGGTAATATTTACTCTAGATGCTATTACGTTGGCTGATAATTTTAGCTGACGATGTTTTGACTCATATCTTAAAGTTGATAGGTTAGTTAAAGGTCCAAACTTTTCAAGAACTGTGGGATAATGCGTCATAAAATGAAACTTGGGTTTAAGTTTTTGAAATAAAGATATATATAAGGTATGATGTTCGTGAATTAAGATTTTCAATTGAGAAATCATGGTCATAGTCACATAGGGTTTAAGAATAATTGTAATTATTTTTCTTAGTAGAATATATAAGTTCCAATACTTATTATTAACAGGAATAAAATATCCAAATATCAGTCCAGCATTTAGAGTAAAGCATTTCATTTCAGAAGCAGACATCCTAAGAGTTTTTTTATTTTTTAAGTTTTCATATGAAATGAGAGGAGGCTTGTTATGATTCGAGTTAAAATTAAAATTATGTATTTCATCATTTAATGTTTCCAAAGTGAAATATTTGTCAACAAAAATAAATTGATGCAATAACGCCGTCATAATCATTGCACCTGTACCTTCAAAAATGTCATGAGATATATCCACAGAAAAATTTTCCGTAACATGAAAAGAGTGAATGTTGTTTAGTATCGAGTTGTGTTTAATACCAGTTAAATATGGATAATCAATTTCCAAGTCAGCATTATAATTTTCTCGATTTCTAAGTTTGTCATTATTTTCATTAGTTGAAGTTTGTGTTTCATTTCTCAAATATTTACATGTTCTACAAAAAGAATTGGAGGAAAAACTTTCTTGAAATCCAAGAATGGTATTCAAACCGAGATTATCTCCCAAAAATGAAACAAAATTAAAATAAATGCGAACTGTTTTTGATGGCAATGTTACTGTTATACCGGTTTTTCTAAGAAAATTCACCTCTTCTATCATTCGAGAAAATATTGCTTTAGGGCCAAACTCTTTTAAATCCATAGAGTGAAATAGAACCATCAAGAAAATATTCTCTAACTGAGACTTGTATTTTGGTGGCAAACAACCAATAGTGCAATAAACGCCTCCCAATTTGTGTATACCAGAATGGGATCCCAAAGGATTGCCTATCTCAAAATCATCGTAGTAAATAAACAATGGGAGAACTATACTATGTTTGTCGAAGTCTGAAATTTTATTTTTCCAAAACACTGTTTGTATTATATTACTACAAATACCCTTTTGACTATTAAGATCTTCACAATATGACATAACTTCCGAAAAAACATTTGGCAATGATAAAAATTTTGAAAGCACTTTAGAGATTGGAACAAACTGTGCTGTGTAATTTTTTTTTAATTTTGACTGTATTTTTTACTTCATATCTTTCTCCAACTCTAAAGGTAGTAGGTTTAATAAATAGATCTGATTTTTCTAAAACTCTCAATCTAGCAGCTTCACTTTCAAATTCTTTGAAAAGATTATTAATTTCGTAGAAATCTTTATCCACTTCACTTTGGTCTAATGATTTTTCTTTAAAAATGTCTTTAACAGCTTTTTGAAAAATGTGCATTGGCTCAGATAACAATTCGTCGAATATGTCCATTACTTTCTGAACATCCTTTCTAGTGAAAGTGTTTTCATTGTACATTTTGCAAATGAAGAGTAAATTGTTTGTATGTAATTTATTTGAAAAATCTTGAAAATAATTTTTTTCTTGTAGAATTTCAGATACCAAATTTAAATGGGTTTCATTATTGCCTTGACAAGAGACCTCTGAAGTATTATTTTTCGACTTAAGGTCAAAATTGAGTGGCCTGGTATTATTAATCGGTTGATCATTACCAATAGCTTCATTCGATTTATTTTGATGTGAGTAATTGAGGTGTTTTCTGTAAGATTTTAAAGTTGGAAAAACTCGGTTACAATTGGTTTCAGCGCAAGTATACGTACTATTTTCTTGGCATTGATGAATGAATTTTAAATGAGTTATAAGTGAATTTACGTTTAGAAAAACTATATTGCAAAAACTACACTTTGCCATGATTACTTGATTTGAAAAAGGAACAAAATAGAACTCACACTATGTATCAATAAACTTGATGTTCATTTTTTTTCCAAATGGTAGGAAATGTCGGAAATTACCATCGATGTTTGTGGACAAACCTTTCTATTCATGTTGAAAAGACTTTTCTCAATGAATTGCCATACATGCGCACTCTCGGCTGGATACTCAACATCTAATGCGTGTAAAAGTTTGAACAGCAGCTCTAAAGCCCGGATACCAGTGTCAACATTATATTGTTGTTCATCAACTACTATGATGTATTTTGGATTTTGCAAATTTCCCACAATGACACCAAACGGCTGGACACTCAAGTTGAATTTGTTCAATTTGTCCGTTTTTGCTCTAATTTTTTCAGGAAGTTGATTGCTATTCTGGAACAGAAAATTACCTTTATACATATATTTGAACGGTTTACACCATATAAATAATTACCTCTACGTGAAAAAAGAAGCTCTCTTGTACTTCACTCCGACTTGGTCTCCATGTGCAAGCTTTTCTGTTTTTTTTAATTGTTATTGGACTAAACAGAAATGGTAGCAATAAAAGTGCTTTAGCAGTTTCATCTAAAACACCTTTAAATTAATAACGTTGCACATAGATTATGCAACGAAAACTTACCTACATCATCATTTAAACCATATCCACTGATGTTTCGTTCTTTTATTTCTAGAAGAATCGCGTCTCGTATTTTTTCCCAAGTGCGGTATATGGCATCAA
The DNA here is from genome assembly GCA_958502075.1 of Orchestes rusci. Lineage (NCBI taxonomy): Eukaryota > Metazoa > Arthropoda > Insecta > Coleoptera > Curculionidae > Orchestes > Orchestes rusci. Next base: position 10,548,001 of record OY293312.1, read on the forward strand.
TCAAGTCCGGATATCTTTTATTAAAATCTGCTTCAAACTGGAAATAAAAATATAATATATTAAAAATAAAATTATTATACTGGTGGTCTAAATAAAAATTTATTTGAATTCATGTCATGTCATGTGGTGAAAATGTGAGACATTTACAATTTTAAAAACAGTTACACTGGATTATCGATCAGCGAGGCAAATTTTTCACAGTTCAAATATTATTGTTATCTGTAATTATTTACCATAATCATTATAGTATAAAAACTTATATTATTATAAAACTAAATAATAACTTACCAACTCAAGAGCTTGGTTCAGCTTGAGGCAGGGAAAATCTTGAAAAATTTTTCCAAGATCAGCATTCAGATAAAGTTTTCTTCGTAATTTGAAAGTCCCGTCCCAACTTTCGAATACCCTCACAATTGGCTCTACTCCAGTTTGTAAGAAGGTCATATACGATTTTTCAGTCAAGCTTGGACTACTTTTGGGACTATTTCCTGCGACATCTTCTTTTTCATTCGATTTGGTTATTGAGGCATTTGCCAATTTTAATGAAGATTTTGTGTTAATGAACTTTGTGTATAGTTTACCACAAGGCCCTTTTTTTTTCTGAGAGTCGTATGGCATGTAATAGATCTCTGACTTTTCTGATGGAAATAGCTCTTCGATTTCATTAGCTATTCTCATGAACAGATTCGGTTTGATACTGGAAAAAAAGTCACTCAGACCCTATATAATGGTAATTGAAACAGAACTTACTCATTTAGTGGAATTAGTCCAAACAATTCAGTAATTATCACTTTTGTCAATTTTCCCCTTAAATCATTAGAGAGTTTGTTCCTTTTCATAAGGACAAGCTGTCCGTCTGGATACTTATTGAGTGCCTTCTCCAAACCCTGTAAATGAAAAAAAAACAATAAAGCAGAATTTTCAAAAAGTAGAAAATATATGTATATGATATTGATAATTATTATTAAAATCGCACAATCAAACATTTAATTTATTTACTTACTTGTGGAAAAACGCTTGGTGGCGAGGGTTTAAATTTTTTCAAAGGTGGTGCATCCGTGTTTGCCAATTCAAAAGCTATGTTTTCTGTATCATTGCTTTTGACCGCTTCCACTTCCTGAGATATTTCTAACTGTTTTGGGCAATTGGACGTTGTGGCAGATGTCGATATTGAAGCCAAGGAGTCAAGAAAATTGTCATCTGGTACAAATGAGTAAATACTACCATTATCAAAGGTGTCGGTAGAGGCTCTCGAGTATGTGTCAAAATTCTAAAAATAAAAACTATCATTAATAATAAAATTGTGATAATAATTCAGAATATTGGGATATCAAACTATCAGAATAACATGACAGGTGATTTTTATGCATGTAGAAAAATAAACTGTGTGTCCGCAAATGACGTTAACAAGAGGACCAAAAATTCAAAGATACGAAAAAAAAACATTTTTGATTAAAAAGTAGAAATTACGATGAGAAAATTGATTCTCATTATACGACGTCTCAAAAATGAATGAACATAAAATAAAAACAGTAATTTTGTGGCCTTTCAACGTGTAGGTAATGATAATAGCGCATGCCTAAAATTTGTAAAGGTTAAGCCGATAAAGTGAACAACTCTCACATGAATATAAAAAAAGTAATATTTGTTAGAATCAAAAAATATATGAATTCTTCTGTTGAAGAAAGATTTCAAGTGAAAACCAGTTCAAAGTTTATAACATTGAAACATTCTATAATTTTTTGATAATATACTTACACATACTGATTTCTGATCCGATTTGGATTGGAGAATGTTAAATTTTTCTCTGAAAATCAACCTCGGGCCGCTTTTAGGAATGAGGGCCTTGATTGTTTCATCGTCCAAAAGGGGAAAGCTGGCATCTGTTATTCCTTCAGCTAATAAAAAAAGGAAAAATACAAAAGTTAGGTCTGACTTGTCATGAAGAAATTATTGAATTTTATATTTCGCGGATTTTTTTGATTGAGTAATTAGTTTCATGCGCATCTAGGTGTCAAGGTGAGTGATTTTTGACTTCCCGTTCCAGTTGTGAAACAACAAAAAATGATAAAATCAAAATACCTTATGGTATCTTTCATTATAAATAAAATTCATTTTCCAAAAATACTACAAACATACTGTACTACGTATAATATTGTTATAAAACTATGAGACTCACTACAGAAAGAAATGCATGAATTTGTCACTATTCTGAGAAATTTACTAATAATATTATTTAAATTTTATATAATGAACTTACCCTCAAAATTTTCTGTATAATCTGATAAGCCCCACTCAACCAGATTATGTTTATAATCATCTTTTTTAATATCCATTTTTATCGGAAACAGTGCCCTGTAAAAAGTCTTGAGTTAAAAGAGGAGCTTAGATAAAGATAATAACCAGACCTATACGATTTTTTTGGTGAGCAACTTTTCCAGATCTACTATTATAGGTACCTAAGTATTATTTATTTCATAAACCGGCAAAACAACTTTTTGCCGCAGCCGCGTGGCCAAATAAACTAGGTATAGATGGATTGCTTCGTCCATATTTATTACAACTTTTGAAAATAACTTTTCAAATTACTATAGGTACGTTCGATTGAAAATGTGTCCGAATTAATCAGTTTGTACATAAACATAGGTACCTATAGTATTATATTATTAATGAAGATGCAACTTTAACATTTAACCAATCGCCAAAATATTAAGGAATATGATAAAAAATATAGCCACAGTATAGGTATTAAAAATACTCACCTCTTGTAACGTGTAGTAACATCAGCTTAGAGCAACAACAGCGTAAGAAACCAAAACAATCGCCAAAACAACAGCAGTACGTGAAAAAAACTTGCTAGCACAAAAACACGTGACTACAAACCTAACGCAACGACTGATGACATGACACTGAAAGAGGAGGGCGAGAGAGAAGAGAGAACGGCGAACGGCGGAAAACGAGTGATGAAACGATACGCGATTGGTCGAAAAAAGATTTTTTGCTAGGCGGAGAAAACCGAACGGCTTTTTTCAAATACGCTCTTTGCTGTGGTAGCAAAAATCTTTATAGGGACTGCAAGAAATTATTTATAAATAGTTCTCTTCTGCAACAGCCTTGAACTTTGCTATACATGAAAGGTTCTATTAATGGTAGCAAGTAACTTTATGATCACAATGAAGACACATCAGTAAAGAGCTTTTTGCTGTCAGAGAAAATTCGCTTTACTATTCTGGTTAAAATTTATGCTGTCACAGCCAAAAATACACTAGTAAAGTGTTTTTGGCTGGACATGTTCTCAGTGCGATTATGAATTTCACACAACGGATTAACTGTTAACTTTACTAAGTTTTTAATTTGATTTAAATAATTCTCAAAGGGAAAGGCTGAAAAATTATCCAGGACACCGTACAAGCGGACATCTTCGCTCAAGTGACAAAGATTATGGACATTATAAATTAAAAAAGATGAACCATATATTGAGGAGGAATGCTGAACAAATGTTCTCAAAACTTCTTCTGCAAAATCAACACCAAGCTTATTCAACCTTTTCTCAGATATCAATATACTTATCCCGCAATGTAGCAAAAGAAAATGCTCGTAAATTGCCAAATCAATTTTGTTTTTCAAACCGACTGGCCCAATGTACAATAAAAAAGTTCTTAATTCAGTAGCTTTCCATCGGGGTAAGTCGCTTAAAGATCTAGATTTTCTATTGAATTCAACTGGTATATATTTTGCACATTTCTCTAATTCCTGTGAAATACTACTGACAACAGAACTACGCAATTTAACTGAAAGTGGTCCCCCAACCCAAGAATTTAATAGTTTTCTCACGACACCTAGGCAAACGTTGTGCATGTAATCTAAAGGAAAGGAAGATACCATTCCAATAGGCAATTAAGTCAAGGGAGAAACACCTGAATGATGATCTTCATCAAGTTGAATGGAAAACGTGTGATCTGTCCGTTTAGGGGCCGAAGTAGATTCAAAAACGATTCGATTATCTATGAAACTACCATATTCAGTGCACTTTTCGCAAGACGCATACCCACTGTGACCTTTCACACATTTTAAAAACGCTCGTGCTGGCGCGTCACAGACAAATCCAAAAATTTTGATGTTATAAACTTTATTGTTGTAGATAAAACCTTTGTGAAGGATATCCTTAAGTTCAGAAATAAATTGTTTTAGGTATAGTTCGAGTGGCTTAGGTTTCGAATTGCCGTAAAAAATACCTACCGGAAATGGTTTGCTTTTATGATTTTTGATTTGGCCCAATATTGGCCAAAGTTGACTATTTGAACTTTTAAAGATCGGTATACCGTCTATGTTGAAGCATACTTCAAAAGTTTTTTGTAAAAATGTAGGATTACATATGACAAAATGCTCCAGTGCTTTTTGAAGACCCAAATGACAGTACTTCCCGGTAACTAAACTGTCTATCTTCACATTAATTGGTGTTTTTAATAAAGTACGACAATCCAACGGCAATTCAGGGTGATAGGAAGACAGAATATGAAGAAGATTAGTGACAGCGTTATGTGACGGTTTTGAAGTGATTACCCAACAGCGCAATTTCTTACTTAATGTAGGGTCAGTACTGGAATTATTGTATTTGACATTACTAACAATATCTTCAGTTTCCTTGACAAAATTATGAAAATTTTCAGAACTCGAAGCAATTTCTTTGTTCTCTAATGAGCCTAAAAATGTATCTAAATTATCTTCCACCAAATCATCGGGCAATAAAGTATGTAGACTAGTATCATACGAGTTTTCAGTATCACCTGAATTTTCAGAATAACATACATTTTGAGTCTGAATGGTAGAAACCACTTCACTATCACTCACACTACTTCTAGATTCTGCTGGCTCACTAAGAAGTGTTTGCAAAAGTTCACGTGTTTTCTTCAGCCTTCTGTAGTATTGCCGTTTGCCTACACTTATTTTAGGCATCTTCGAAAGTTTTGTTTAATTTCTCCTGCTGTAAAGCAAAATATTTAGGGGCCCGTTTTAACCAATTTTTGATCTGTTCTTCAACCGCTGCTTCGGTAACGTTGGAAATGGCACTTCTTACGGCACCTAGAATAAATATTTCTTCACTACAATATCAATTTTCACAAATGCATTTTAATTTTCTTACCCACAATGACTTGCTTCAAATTATATTTTTCGAACGCCGCCTTGTTGTTTCTAGTTCCGCGGAAACTCATGTGCCTTGCCAGATTATAGTTAGACACCGCTGCAGTATAGTACTGCTTGCCGAAGCTAAACTTCTTTTATCAATCCCAGCCAAATAGGTAACCTAGATTATAGCACTTTTACGTTTATGGAACTTGAAACATACTTATATTACCAAAGACTGCTGATGTTCTTTATTTGATAAGTGCTGTTCTAAATTTTCCAATTCATCAAAGGTCTTCAGCGGTAGCTCAACAGGAAGGTCAGGTCCGTTACTGCTTACATCATTACTGTTACGGGTTTTAATTATTGATAAGATCTCCTTATTTTGTTCAATTACAATGGAAAAACAATTGATGATTTGTTTCTGGAATACTAACAAACAAACAAAAAATAACAATTTGAGTTTTTGAAGTACTAACCACTGCCCTGAATTTCTGGAGTGCGAAAATGCGATGGGGAAGTTGAGCGACAATTGCTTACATCGAATTTGCTTGATGGCGTAGCTCTTTTATCGGATGTGCTCAACGGCGTAGCACGTTCAGTTACGTTGGGTTGGGATTGGTCGACATTATCTTTAAGAAATCCTGGTGAGCTTGGAGGTGATCTTGATCCTGATGATCTTGAGGGTGATCTTGAGAGATAAGTTGAGTTCGACTCGTCACAGTTTGATTGACTTTGACTCTCAATTTTATTTTGAGAGCTCCTTATATCTTTTAGAGTCACTGCAACAAAAAATAATGTTTTCCAACAATGATAAGAGTATGCAAACTTTTCTTCTATCAAAACAATGTTTTGCTTTATGTTTGTAGAGTTGATTTGGTTTAATATTATTCCGATGAAATTCCCTTCCACTTTCTTTGGATCTCATGCTCATAGAGGCGTCCGGTAAGTATCTCGATCTTCAAGGATGGTCTAGGATAGTCTAGCTGTAAAATTTTGAACATGGCAAAAATCAACAATTTTTCATGATTTTTACCGAGTTCAAAATTTTATAGCTAGAGTATCCTTTGTTTAATTAGTGTGAACTTTTCAAATCAAATCAAATCAAATCATGCTTTATTGTGCCAAATATACAATGTATCGATCACAAAGGAAGTAACTTTTTATTTACACCGTATTTCGAAATATGACACATTTTTTTTTAACTCTCGTTTTAAACGTGGAAAAAAGATACCACACAATTTTTCGAAAAAAATGGCCATGGCCAGTAAACTGACAAATCGATTGAATTTAAATTCACCATTACTTCCTTGATAGCTGCTGCTGCGGATCAAAGTTTTATCAAATTTTAGGCTGTTGTTATATTTATGCACAGTACTGTACATATCTCAGTAGATTTTGACTTTTCTGAATGTAGTATGTATTTGAATTGCAATATCAAGAGATGTCACATTTGGAGAAACACATGGATAATATCTAATGACGACATTGACGTAACTATATTGAAAAACACATGGATAATATCCAATGACGACATTCACTAACTATATTGACGAAAAAAATAAGTTTCACTTCACCTCTCGCTTTACCTGATACAGCTTTTGAAGGCTTTATAATCTTTGGCGGTCGTGGATATTTGCTAGTTATTTCTTCAGCATTGCTTTCATCTTCATCGCTGCTGACAAACTTCAACGGTCTGCGCACCTTTCGCTTTCTTTTTAAATGTTCTTCAAAATCACTCTGCAGCTCGGACGCACTAGTTTCAACAGCCTTTTTTGATTTTCGAAGAGCCTCATCGAGAGAATCTTGAAAAAATTAAGATAATATCAATATCATAATAAAAAACTCCTGCAAAGGTTAGGTTTTAGATTATAACTAAAATATTAAGGAATCTAAACTTTTTCAAACTAACGCCAAAGCCGAGTTAATCTCATAAATTATGCTTGGTTAACATTGAACTTCACTTCGAAGTGGAAGTGACAGATTTTCGCTTGCCCAATGAGAATCATATGGTACCATCTACAATGAATTTGGCGTAAGCGTTACTGAACACAAATACAATGTTAATGGTAGCATTTGATTCCCGTTTGCCAAGCGGAAATCCGTCAACTTCACTTCGAAGTGAAATTGAATGTAAACCTTACATTATTTGTAAAACAAACAATTGACCGCGGAAGTGTTGACGTCACTGACAGATGACATTTCGAATTTGGGTAAAAACAAACATCAGCTGATTCAATCTGTATTGATTTTCCCATTTGAAAAGAGACTCTTCAATTCAAATTGCTTTTACGAAGTGAAAACGTGCTTTTAAGCTATCAAAATGCCTTACTGCTTTGCTCCAGAGTGTAATCATGTGTCAAGAAGGGAGACTTGCCGGTTCTATAGATTTCCAACGGATCAAAATCGTTTTAAGAAGTGGAGGGATTTGTGCAGGTAAAGTCAACAGAATAGAAACAATAAATATCTTATTATTTTATTTTTATTTTACGAAATTTACGGATGGTAATCCCCATTTTACAAAGTAAATCCTATATGTAATAAACAATGTATAAATATAAAACATGGAAATAAATAAATAATAAATTGTTTGATGTTTCAGGCGACAAGATAGGGAACCCAATAAGGAGGATAGATTATGTAGTTGTCATTTTGTTGATGGCAAAAACAACAAAGAAACTGGCCCTTCTATTTTTAAACATAATGAGGACAAGATAAATCAATTTCCAAGTCCTGAGAAAAGAAAAAGGTATTTATTTTATCAGTAGTAATCTAGTACGTAGATCTCAACTGTGCTTAGTAGAGTTTCCAAATCACTATGTTGTCATATACAGTGAGAATTTTGGCACTTGTTCCATAGAGAGATTGCATGATTTTCCCATTGAGCTAAGTCAAAAATTATTACTTTGTAAATATAATGAACATTTTAATTATAATTTGCTAGCTCAAGAATTATCTTTTTGATAAAACTAAGTAGTTGTATTTATATTTTTTATTTCCAGAGTAAGGAAAACAGTTGCTGATATTGCAATTCCTGGACCATCATCAGCACCGGATCTTCCAACAGAGACTCCCTCTGAGTTGACTTCACCTCTCTCACGTACATTTGGAGATGATCTACGATCAGTTCAAATGTATTTCTTGGAACAGGAAAATAAAAAATTGAAAGACAAACTTAACAAGGGGGAGAATAGGATGACCTTTGATAATATCAAAGATGTGGATTATTTGGTTTTCCAATATACTGGATTACCAACTGCAGCACATTTTGAGGTGTTAGTCAAGTTGATAAAGAGGTTTGATATTAACTATTTCTTGGGATGGCGAGTAGAAGTTATCAACTTACAGGACCAGTTGCTATGCACATTAATGAAACTTAGATTGAACTTATTGTATTTTGATTTGGGATTTAGATTCAAGATTAGTACCACTACTGTACAAAATATTGTATTAACATTCATATATGTTTTGCATGAAATTTTATTTGTTGGAATGATGGATAAAATTCCTAGCAGAGAAAAATGTAACTTTTTTCTCCCTTCATGTTTTGCTTCATTACCTGATACCCGGGTTGTACTTGATTGTACTGAAATTGAAGTGGCAATACCATCATCAATGAGGGAGCAAAAAGCAGTTTTTTCTCATTATAAACAACGCCATACTTTCAAGGTGTTGATTGGAATAGCTCCTAATGCTACAATAACATATGTTAGTGAGTTATTCCCAGGATCTTGCTCTGATAAATTTATTACAAGGAACAGTGGAATATTATCACATCTTTTGGCTGGAGATCTTATTGTGTGTGACAAAGGATTTCTCATAACAGATCTTTGTAAACCAATTGGTGTGCATGTCAATATTCCTCCTTTTTTGAACACCCCACAATTTTCAAAAGAGGAAGTGCTGGCTACAAGACAAATTGCTAGAGCAAGAATTCATGTTGAACGGGCAATTTCAAGGCTCAAATCGTTTAAAATTCTTGATTTTATAATGCCAAATATGAGAGAGCATGCAACAAAAATTGTCCAAACCTGTGCTGCTCTTATAAATATGCAATATTCACTTTTGAAAGAAAATGAACAATGCTTCAATTCACAGTAAGAACTAGACAGTAAGTAGATAATAATTTCAGCGAAAGAAATTTTTCAGTTGTACATTATCTTAATAGATGTGTATGTATAGATTGTATGATTAGATTTTTATATGTACCTAATATATTCTTCAGAACAAAACTGGCACTAATGATTTTTTATTGTATGTATATTCTAGTTTTAGTGATTAAAATAGTGAATTATTGAAATATTTATGTAAATCTATTTTGTTTAGTTGTCAATGAACCTACTTCTGAAAAGTCATTTAATTAATATGTTTTGGTAACAAAAATCTGTATTTTAATCAAGCTTTGTTAATGTAATCTACCTAATTTAAATAAAACATTTTATTTCAATATAGATAATTTTATTGAACAAATTCCATCACAATCTCAGCTATCGCTCAAATTCATAAGTTGAGGCATCAATTTTTCTTTGAAAAAACATATAAGTTTTGGAATGTTCTCTTCCCAGCTAGGATCCTTCTCTATTTCCAGTATAAGCATCTCCTCTGTTGTCCATATTACAAGAAAACATAAAGATCTATTAAGAATATGTAATTGTCCTTGTATCTGGTGATAATATGGATGAGAAGTTTTTAAATTTTTGTCATCATCTAAACAGTACTTCTTATCTTCAAAAATGGCACTACTTGAGGATGATCTATGCTTAAAGGGGCATTTAACCTCAATGATAGCATCATCCCCTATAAGAACATCTGGCGATGCTCCCAATACTCCAGAACAATGGAACCATATTCCAGTAGGTACCACCTTTAATTGTTTGATTTCCTCAAACCTTTTTATCGCTGTTTCTTCATTGTCAATTCCCCACTGTATACTTTTGACACCCTCGAGGTTATATTTTCCAAGTAAACTTGAAAACAATGATGGTGGATATCTGAAAAAAATAGTACAAATCAAAACTAAATCATAATGACCAAGACAATTTTTTACTAAATTTTTTCCAAAGTACAAAAGTTTAGATGCAATGCCAACCAAAACATTTATTCTGTTCAATTAATGTTGAATTATTGACATCACACATTATTTGTAAAATTGGTACAAAATACTTAATTTTTCAATCAGTTTAGTTCATCTTTATTGAAATTCACTTGCAACAACATGCTTGTAGTAGCTCTTTGCAAGCTAACATTTTTAAAACCTCTAAACTATTTAATCTATCTTCTAAGTACAGGATAGTATTGTAATCATATCAAAATTACTTTTTGAAATACCTATTTCTCAAAATCTTTTGGGGTGTATTATACTCTATAGACTATAAAGAAAATGTTCACCCACTTCTATCAATCTGCCTGTCTTTCTACGTTGGCACTCTTCATTTATTGCTCTTTTTGAAAAAAATTCTAGGTAAGACCTATTTTCTGTATACACGACTAATTAAAATCCAAAACATACCTATTACGTTGTATGGCAGAAATCACAGCACCAAAGTTACTAGCTGTTAATCTGCCAAATCTTATTTGATGCCAAAGTGAATTGTTTCTTTGTTTAATTGTTGCATTCGCAATTTGTAAAATATCCTCTGGTGATAATGTTGCCTGAATAAGCGCAGCTTCTACACTGCTAGAAACAGCTATAATGTCTTGCATGGTTTTCCATTTCTTTGCTTTTGGTGCTGGTTCCTCTTGGAGCAGCCAATAGAATCCAGAAAATCTACAAATAAATGTTAAAGATGTTTTCCAGATTCATTACATTATAAACTACCTGTTAATGGATGTTAATTCAGCAAGAAGAAAATCTTTGTCTTCCTTAGAAACTGCCCGGTTCAGAGCCTTATACTCTTTTGCTGGATATAGAGAACTCACAGACTCTTGTGATTTTTCCCAATCTGAATCTGAAATGAAGTAAGCATATTTATGATTTAAGAAAAACAACATAAATATTACACAATATGTTTCAAAGGTAAGTAAAATTTATTACCTCAACTGAATATTTCTTTTTCTTCATTGAAGCCCATACTTCTCCTCTCAGGATTCCTAAGGTACCATCGAAATCCATTTTGAAAACATGCCCACTTTCAAAACTATTTTCACCTTTTTTGAAGACAGATAATTCGTCTTTGAATTTTTCCATAATATCACTTAATCGGACGTGAAACGACATTCGCAAATATGAATTATTGCAGAATATACTTTTATACTCTTCAACTTGAGCTTTAAAATGCTTATTGAGGCTCAGAAAATTATTTAAGAAAGAATTAAATAGTGAACCACGCTAAACCAAATGGCCAAAAAGTTTGTTTTTACCCAAAGTAGAAACGTCAACTGTCAGTGACGTCACACTTCCGCGGTCTATAAAGGTTGGCACTTTATATTTTTATGGCTCCGCACTATAAAACGAAATCAATGCATCGGTACATTAAAACATTATAAAAAAATGATAAAATTACTACCAAGAAAAATGCTATAAAAATAGCTATCGACATCTATCGAGTTTCCAAGGTAATTTAAAAAAAGGAAATTCATGCAATATTAGGTGTGTTTGTTATGCTCCACCAGCTCCACTAGTGCACACTTTTTTACACTGCAACACTCAGTGTGGCTTTGCTTGTGAAATATTTGTCTGTTTTTTAGGATAGAATATCTTTACTAAACGTACTAAGATATTATATCCTAAAAAACAGACAAACATTTCACAAACAAAGCCATACTGAGTGTTGCAGTGTAAAAAAGTGTGCACTAGTGGAGCATAACAAACAGACCTAATATCGTTCGTTGTAAATAATAAATTTTGGACAATTTGGAAAACTCTACCAGAATGTATGATTTATTATTGTTTTATAAAAAAAGAAACGTACCATATTTACCAAATATTTTGGTAATTTTATACAATGCCCAAGTCTTCTAATCAACATCCTGTCCCTTTTTTAATGCTGTGTTGAACACACTCTGGTCTTTAATATGAGCAGGCCAAAACGCCTCCTTTCCCCTCGGAGTTAACCAAGTATCATGCACCACAGACACAGCATTATCCTCAAATTCCACCAATACAAATGCCATACTATTATGATCAATCTACCAAATTAGTAAAAACTGTAAATGAGGGGCGTTCGATTTTACGCTCCAAACACTCCGAGCACGAAAATTGTCCGTGCACAATACGCTAGGTTTCTGTGACGTCATGACGTCAGCTGTCAGACGGAAATATCCAAACAAACTATTTCTGTATGCAAATACGTATGAGTCGATTCCTTTTTGAACAATAAAAAAATTATGGAGCCATTTTTGAAACAGTATCAACAATTATCAAATACTTGGATATCAACTTTAGTTGCCGAAAATTTGAAGTGTCTGATTCGTGGTTCTTTGGAGTGAAATTTTATGTTTTCAAAGTTAAAGTGGGCTTAACCTCACTGTCTTAAGTTTGTCTGTGTCCGTATTTTTGAAGAATTATTGGCTATTTTGAGGCATTTGGGCCTATATATTGACCAGTTTTTTTTCCCAAATAATGGTGATGTGTTCGGCGTATGGCTGTAACCATTATAATGTGCGGGAGAGGTGCAGATTTTACAAACTTCCGAAGAATAAAAGATTGCGAAAAAAATGGTTAACTGCATTGAGATGAGTTTTTCGTAATATTAAATTTATGAGGTATATGATGAATGCGATCTACTTTAGACGAACGGACGTACCAACAAACGTTTTTGTCTGTAGTTGTCATCTCAAAGACGGAAAGAAGGAAAATTTACCAGAGATATTCTCATTTAATAAGGACAAAAAATTTGGTACTCATTATTTAAGCCCAGAGAAGAAAAAAATCAGAAGAAAACTAATACAAGATACCAATAATTTACCTTCAGCAAAAAGGACACTTTTCAAGTAAATACAAGTGATAATCATACTTATTCGAACAATTTTGATTTTTTTTTCATATAGGACTGCTGATGATGACAGTGTCAAGTTGCAAGAAAAAACCACAGCTCTGACTGTTGATGTGAATCAAATCAATCAAATGGATACATCTGTCGCAGTACAACCTACAAGGTGAAAATACATTATTGATATCTGAATAATAACTAGGAGGTATATATTTCATTTCAGGCCGCCCTGCTTTCTTTCTCCAACTGTATTAGAAGCACAGAACTATTTATTGAGATTGGATCTTGAGAAGACAAATTTGAAGATGAGTTATCTAAGTGAACGCTTTTCTTACGAAAAAATATGTGATAATGACTCATTGTTTAGACTCTATACAGGCCTTCCACAGAAAAAGGTCTTTGACTCACTATTTGAACTATATGAAAATATTGATTTAAATTATATATATGCTTCCAGAGTTGAGATAATATCTAAAAAAGATCAACTTTTGATGACTTTGATGAAACTGAGACAGAATTTTCCCCACGAAGATCTAGCATTTAGATTTAATGTGTCTAGAGGTACTGTTTCCAATATTATTATAACATGGATTCATGCTTTACATGAAATTTTATTCATGCAATTGATGAGTTCTGTTCTAACTAGAAATAAAAATAAATTATGTCTTCCAAATGCCTTTAGCTCATTCACTAATTGCAGAATAATTCTCGATTGTACTGAGGTGTTTATGATGACTTCAAGAAAATCAATGTCCACTCAAAAACTAACATACAGTTCTTATAAGCACCATAATACTTTGAAAGGGCTCATAGGTGTGGCACCCAATGGTGTTATAACATTTATAAGTGACTTGTATCCAGGATCAACTTCTGACAAAGAAATTGTTAGTGGCAGTAATATTACAGAGGTATTACAAGTTGGTGATCTTGTTTTGGCTGATAAGGGATTCCTGATAAGGGAGCTTTTACCTCCTGGTGAATCAGAGGAGCATTCTGGAACAAAAATAAATGCCACCTTTTCCCATAACATTTTTTCGAAAATTGATTATTAACGGAGTTACAGTGAGTTAAACTTAAATCTTATTTGCAGTTTCTTGACATATTTTGATTTGAATGGTCCCAACTTTTTTGTGCTACACTGTATGCAACTTTTGCGTGAATATTTTTATTCTCCTAGCCTTTCGACATAGAAAAGGTATACCACTTTTGTTTCGATAAATCCAACCGTTTTCGAGAAATACGCTAAAATAACTTTGCTTGCATGTGATGATTACGGAATCATTTCAACTTATTTTTTCGCTTATTTTCAACTTTAAAAACATGGCATGCTTTGGAATCATGCGCTAATTGTGTACATTTTTCATTTTTTTTTTTCATTTTTAATATTTTTGTCCTTGACTACCATCAGCGTAACAACAAATTTTCCAAAAATTACCATCTTTAAAATTTGTTTTTCCCAAACTTGTTCTTACGGCAACTATAGCGCATGTTTCTAAAGCATGAATTAAGGTTGAAAATGAATTAAAATGATTTTGTGATTATAACATGCAAAATGCAAGCAAAATTGTTTTAGCGTTTTTCTCGAAAACGGTTAGATTTATCGAAACAATAGTGGAATTCCTTTTTTATGTCAAAAGCTTGAGAGAATGAAAATATCTGGTCAAAAGTCGCATAAAGTATAGCACAAAAAAGTTGAGACCATTCAAATCGAAGTATAAGGTCGAATGTGGCGCCCTCTACAAAATGCAAAAAAATGGTGGTCATTTTTGAATTCCTCATCCTCATCCGGATAAAGTTTCAAATACGAGATTTCGTCAAAATATCATGGGCGTGGCAGAACGTATTGCAAAAAAACTGCAAATAGAATGTAACTCACTCTGTAACTATTTTCGGAGAAAGGTTCTTCATATAACCTTTCTCTGAAAATTGATAATTGACGGAGTTACAGGGTGAGTAACATTCTATTTGCAGTTTTTTTGCTATACGTTCTGCCACGGTGGCACTTAATTTTTGTCTGGAATTCTTACCTGGATTTTTTGCTCATCATTTCCGGACACCCTGTATAATAAAGCGTTAAAAAGGTCGAATGGACTTGAAATATCGGTTTTTCTTAAAGAAGTCATTGTTGATACATTTTTTTTGTGTAACTGGCAAATAAAAGTGGTTTGCGCTTGATTCTGTTTCATGTTTGAGTAGTTTTTGAGCAACCTGTTTGAAAAAATGTTGTACACTGTATTTTTGTCTTGATCCAGAATGGCTTTTTATTGAAAAACGTATGTTCGGGCCTCTCTCAATGAGACTAAAAATTTCGAGGATTTATATTTGTAGTCAAAATAAAAAAATCACTTATCACCCGTAGTTTTATTTCATACAATAAACAAATTCTATTTTGTTTTATGGTTCATTGTACAAAAGAGGCTTACATTTTTTAAATAAGGAGACACAGTAATCTTCATTCACAATTTATTTATTTAATATTTGAAATGAATGGAATGAACTTATTCAAATAAAATTCTTTCAACATTACAATATTTGCTTTCCACTCGTCATCGTAATCAATAATGAAAATTTCACTTTCATTGGGTGTCCAAATGATAAAATAACACTTTTTTTTCTTACAAATGTGTAATTGGCCCTGAACTTGGTGATAATATATATGATTCGTATTCATGATGCTCTGCCCATTTTCGAAATAAATGAAATACTTTTTATCCTTAAGAGCTTCCTCTAAAGGAGTATTTCGCATTTTGTATGGGCATTTAACTTCTAAGATGTCATCTTCCCCAATAAGACCATCTGGACTAGCCCCTAAAATTCCTGTTTCCTCAATCCACAGCCCACTTTGTCTGACCTCCAATCCTGATTGCTTCTGGAAAACCTCAATGGCCATACTCTCATTTTCTTTGCCCCACTGAACCGCAAGCACCTTGTCCATATTATACACTTCTAGCAAATTTTTGAATAAGGAGGGTGGGTAGGTATTTCTGGAAATGGATGACAAAACTCTTCCAAATTTGCTTGCTGTTAGTCTATGTTTCCTAGCAAGTAACCAATTTTCATTGGCATGCTGTCCAACTGTATCTCTTTCTATAGAAATGATGGCTTCTGTTGATAATTTCAGTCTTGACATTGAAAACTTCTGCCTGTCTTCGTTTTCTACATATTGTTTGGAAAATAATATGTCTTCGACGGAAGGTACCAATTTCAAAAAATCTTCGTTGACATCTTCTCTCAAGAGCCATGAGAATCCCACAGCATGGCAACTTGCCAAGTTTTTTTTGAAATCATCAACTTCTGCCGTTGATGCAGCACGAGAAGTTGCGTTAAATGGTTTTGCCTTGAAAATGTCTTTGGCCTTCACAGTTTTTTTAGTAGTTGATTTTTTCATTGTCCATGAACATGGTTTATCAGTAACACTGATGTTATGATGGCAATGAAACAAAAAAGCTGCCATATGATGACAAATGTCTTGACCTCTTGGACACTGGCATGACATTTTATTTATCGATCCATCTGAATTCAGAATAGCCTGAAAGATATCCAGTATAAAGTTACATTCATCGAAAACATATTTATGAAATCGTACCTCTACACAGTATTCTCTTTTCTTCATACTCGCACAAACTTCACCTTTCAATAAAGGGGGTGAAACATCGGGATCGTAGACCATTTTTAGAACATTCCCACTATTAAAAGAGTTTTCACCTCTTTTGATTTGGGCACCATGATTTTTGAAAAAATCATGTACACAAAAAAAGCTTATAACATGCTTATGAGACATTTTAAAGTCTGAAAACCGAAAATACAAATTGTTAGGTTAGGTAACAAAACATATTATTTCTTTTTTATTACCTCAAAAGCTGTCTTTCCACCCGGCTAATCAAATACGCACTAACGGGGACACACGATATATGTAATTCACTCAAAAATATACTCCAAAGAAGTCCAAATTTAACACAAACACTGATCTCAAACTCACACAATACAAAACCAAATGTCACAAAAGCTTGTTTGGATACCAAATTCGGCCACGCCCAGTCACATGGTGCCTGTGACGTTTTCAGAAACGTCGCGTATTTTTCGTGCTCGGAGTGTTTTGAGCGTATACTCGAACTCACCTATTATTGGAGGATGATTGAGAGCTCACGTTAACTTAACGTATCCTTAGATCATATATATATATGATCTAAGAACGTATCATACTACTTTAGCATTGTTTACTTATGCAATGTTCGCAGCGTTACCATAGTTGAACAGATATGTTAAGTCAACGTAAACGTTGAATCATAGCCCCATCATTTTTTATTTCATTTACCAACAATAGTTATACCTACGCCTTCTAAAAAGTTTTATCAAAACATCACAACTACAAAATTCTCAATTCGCCCTCAGTTTAACCCGGTCCAAAATGGCGCATTTCGATTAGTCTATAACTACACAGCATGACATTGAATTTTATTGTTTTAACGCGAATTACAAATATCGCTAACAACTACTGTTCCGTGTTCCGTTGTCCTAAGTAGCGATTGATAAATCATTTACCTGATTATTTTCAGGGTTGCTCTTTGACAAAAGTGAACTGTACTGAAGTTTCATGTTAAATTGTACTAAAATGTCTATCATTGTACTAAACGGGATGGTGACGTCATAGAACGACTTTCTTGAAATATTTTCTAAGAATAATATGGAAATATCTCAAATAAAGGAAGATTAGCTTCCTGATAATTATTGAATTCTGGAATTAGCACAAAAACTGAGTTTCGTCATTCTTCATGAGACTTGTCATTTTTGGGGTTGACTTCAAAACCTCTAATTTCCTTACATGAACTGCGGATTTATCATGTCTTTTGAGATGAAAAGCACCACCAGATATATTCACATTACACACCCTACAGAAATTTTCGCCGTCTTTGTTTTCTAGCCACTTATAGGTTTCTTGCCAAACACAACGAAATTTTTGACTATATTTCGTTCTTTTAACTGTTTCAGTGATTTTTTTAGAAGAACTAGAAGGGGCCGGATCGACATTGGTAGGTTAAGAAGGGCCGGGTAATGGGTTTTCGAGATCCGGTACATTTTTTGATTTTTTCTCCTTGATCAAATACCTAAAAATAAATATGAATAATTATCAATGTATAAGAGACAAACGGGATCATACCTCTCCATCTTGAATATTTATATTATAACTATAAACAATGGCAATAACAAACACAGATGACAGAAGGCGCATTCGAAACAGTACAGTGTCACAGTGATCAGTGATCAGCTATCCTATGAACCCGATCACCAGATCAGCTGATCGGATTTAATCTTTTCTTGTCTGGTTCAGCTGATGATCGGGTTTATCGGATCATATCACTATCACTGTCAACTTTGACACTGACAAAGTTGACACATGACATTTATTTGAGGCGCGTATTCATTGAACATGGGATGCGATTTCTGGAAACAGTAACTTAAATTCCTAATAATTATTGACAGAATATCTTTCTTGGATTCTAGGGGCCCTTTATTGTGATCAATTGTACTAAAAATGAGCCTGGGGTATTGACGTACTAAAAACTGGTGAATTGTGCCAAATCTAGTACGATTGTACTGAAAAGAGCAACCTTGATTATTTTTCTCCAAAATTATGTACCTAATCACAGTAATCGCACTTATCACTACAGACTACTCAAGAACTGGAAAAAATTTAACATGGCGATTGGCTTGGCTTCTTCTTCTCTTCTGACTTTCTGACAAGTTTGACAGATACAGTTATATCAAACTGGGCGCATCGTTGCCAAGTTTATGCCTGGTAGCCTGGTTTACATTCAATTTGATTTGGAAGTGGACCTGTCAAATTTCCACTTGGCAAACGAGAATCATATGGTATCATCCACAATGAATTTGGCGTAAACGTGACTTTGAGCACAAATTGAATGTAAATGGTAGCATATGATTCCCGTTTGTCAAGCGGAAATATTTGTCAGTTCCAATTCGAAAACAAAGTGAATGTAAACCTTACATTAGGAATAGGATTAGGTCATAAATCAGATTAAAATCAGTTACAGAATACAGAGAACATAAAGCAAAATATGAATAGTATGATTTTAAATATTTCATCTAAAAACAAAAAAAAATTGCTCTAGTCCAGTTTTACCTACCTGCATGATCAGTAATAATAATTATTCATTGAACATTAAATCAGAGAGAAATAGTAATATTTTTGAGATGGCAACGTTCAATGTTCAACTCAAATGACGCATGATAAATGGTTGGTTTACATTGAATTTTACTTCGAAGTGGAAGTGACAGAATTCCGCTTACCAAATGAGAACCATATCTACATTGAAATTGGCGTAAAAGTGACTTCGAACACAGATTCAATGTAGATGGTAGCATAATATGTATCAAATTTCCGCTTGACAAAATGCATCAATGTAAACTAGGCATTATGTAAAGTTTAGCCTGGTTTGCATTCAATTTCATTTCGAAGTGGAACTGTCAAATTTCCGCTTGGCAAACGAGAATCATATAGTAACATCCACAATGTATTTGGGGTAAGCGTGACTTTGAACACAAATGAAATGTAGATGGTAGCATATGATTCTCGTTTGCCAAGCGGAAATTTGTCAGTTCCAATTCGAAAACAAATTGAATGTACCTTACATTACATTCAATTGCACTTCGACGTGACAGTGACAGATTTCCCCTTGGCAAACGGTAATCATATGCTATTATCTACAATCAATTTGGCGTAAGCGTGACTTCAGACACAAGTACGTAATAGATGGTAGCATATGATTCCCGTTTGTCAAGCGGAATTCTATCACTTCCACTTCGAAGTGAAATTGAATGTAACTCACGCAGGCAGCTATGAAAAATTCAATTAATTCATATTCATAATTGTCCGAGGACAGTGAGGACCAATAGATCATTGGTGAGGACATCCAGTTCATTAATTAATGACACACAGTTATCCAGTTTTCATAAAATGAATAATACAATGCTAATGCTCCGCTTGGCGAGAGAACTAAAAACTAGATGAACTCAAATGAGAGATAATTCAATGTATAATTTTTTTTAATAAGGGATATAATAATATTTCGTTTTTTGTTCATCTCCTTTATTACCAAAAGTTGATAAATAAGGTATCAATTCCATAATAATTAATAGGTTGACAAAACACGTATTATTCACGTGACTTTCTCGTATTTTTTTTACTAGTAATATTTCAACCAATATGGGACGTGATATACACGTAACTCGTCTTAGATTGTTTGCTGGGATACACAAAATTTGAAGCACTCCTCGCACAACGTTGCCACGATGCACTTTCAGTAGGAAATCATTGTATTTCCGACATTCTCGACAGCAGAAACCCAGTCACGAGCAGATCCTTCTTTAGCCTGGTTTGCATTCAATTTCATTTCGAAGTGGAACTGTTAAATATCCGCTTGGCAAACGAGAATCATATAGTACCATCCACAATGTATTTGGGGTAAGCGTGACTTTTAACACAAATGAAATGTAGATGGTAGCATATGATTCTCGTTTGCCAAGCGGAAATTTGTCAGTTCCAATTCGAAAACAAATTGAATGTAAACCCTACATTACATTCAATTGCACTTCGATGTGACAGTGACAGATTTCCCCTTGGCAAACGGTAATCATATGCTATTATCTACAATCAATTTGGCGTAAGCGTGACTTTAGACACAAGTACGTAATAGATGGTAGCATATGATTCCCGTTTGTCAAGCGGAATTCTATCACTTCCACTTCGAAGTGAAATTGAATGTAACTCACGCAGGCAGCTATGAAAAATTCAATTAATTCATATTCATAATTGTCCGAGGACAGTGAGGACCAATAGATCATTGGTGAGGACATCCAGTTCATTAATTAATGACACACAGTTATCCAGTTTTCATAAAATGAATAATACAATGCTAATGCTCCGCTTGGCGAGAGAACTAAAAACTAGATGAACTCAAATGAGAGATAATTCAATGTATAATTTTTTTTAGTAAGGGATATAATAATATTTCGTTTTTTGTTCATCTCCTTTATTACCAAAAGTTGATAAATAAGGTATCAATTCCATAATAATTAATAGGTTGACAAAACACGTATTATTCACGTGACTTTCTCGTATTTTTTTTACTAGTAATATTTCAACCAATATGGGACGTGATACACACGTAACTCGTCTTAGATTGTTTGCTGGGATGTTGGTAATTTTTATGGATTTCGCAAGAGACAATTTTCCTGTGATTTCATGTGGATTAGAGTCCAAAGCACTTGACTGCAAACATAATCCATACAGGTCTATATAGTCAGAGCAAGAGGTTTCCTCAATTTTTCCGGCTAATATAAGGTGTCCTGCATTGAGCACATTTTCACCTTCCACGACACATTTGGAATGCTCGGAGCCACCTACTCATTTCATGTACTCTATGATGCTCAGCTTCATGACTGATTATAGTTGAAATGTCTTCAACAATAATAACACAATCAAAACTCGTCCACAAGAATTATTCTCCAATAAATTATCAAAAATCCGAAAAACACATACATAAACACTGATGTAAACAAATACAATGGCCCATAGCTAAGTTTCAACTGTCACCGACCGTGGCGCTGCGATCTTAACCCGAGAAGCGTATAGCCAAGTTCTTTGCTGTGGTAGCAAAAAGCACTTTACTACGAACGTTTATTTGTCACAGCAAAGTAACTTTATGAAAAACATCTTTGCTGCCACTGAAAAGTATCTTTGTTACCACAGTAAAGTGGTTTAGTTGTTATGGGAGAGTAACTTCATTGTGACAATAAAGAGTTCTTATTACCATAGAAAAGAAGCATCCTGTTGTTAAAAAATAGATTACTGCTACTATGGAGGACTGTAACTAGGAGAGTAATCGAAATGCATAAAAGTGGTCCAGGTTTCAAATCGTAATTCAGCTTCAATTGTTACCCCCAGATGGCGAAGAGTCGTTAGCGATTTCATGTCAAACAAAGGCTCTGACCTGGGTAACATGATTGAAACAACGTTACGAATACTCTATCAAAATGCAACAATTTTTATTAGCTAGGTTGCATCAAAACTCTCACTATTTGATGATATAAGGTATCATAAATATATTTTTTGTTATACATAATTCTGAAATTTCTAGAATTTTCATATTTTTTTGTATGATTGTATCAATTGATAGAGTAACTGAGTGACGTCCCACATAACAATGAAAGCATATCCATATCTTCAGCATGTACTTAGAACGTGCGTCAACTCATATGCTTACGTGCATATTATTAGCATGCTCTACGAATATATACTCATGTACCAGATATATTCTTTAACGTATATGCGCTCACATATACTCTCAGCATGTGCCAAGAACATTTTACCATATGTTAATAAATGCTTGGCAGGATATAATTTTCACCATGTGTTAGAACGTGCCTAGAATATGCTTCTAATAGATGAAATGAAAAAAACCATCCCTTTCAATTCACCCGATCCAGTTTTTTCAAAGTAGACAGGCCTAGGTAGTTAGGTACCTATCCATAGGTACCTCTTGTATGAACAAAAATATAATACAATCTTATTTGTATACGGTGTATACGTTATTATCAAAAGTGTGTAACTTGGAGTTCTCCATAGAAAGAGTTCTCCTTCTACAATATTTTTTACTTCGTCTGTCGTCGGTCTGCGGGTCTGCGTACTCGTCATTTTCATACGAGCGCCTAAAAACCACTATGATTCCATCTAGATTTGACTTTGACAGAACATTTGAATTGGGGTTATGTGTTATGTTATGTTTTGATTTGAATAAAGTGTTAATTTTCAAATTGTTTTATATGTTGTTTCGTTTCTTGGTTATTTGAACAATGAAATAATAAACAACGAGCCAAAAAGTGATATTATTTGGTCGAGGAGAACGAAATAAGTTTCGTTTTTTCTGATGGTGATCATGTTTTGTTTAGGAACAATAATACCTGTCCCATAAACGTCTCATCATTAAAAAAACAATGTTTAAATTAAATTTTAAATCTTTGGTTTGCAGATTCGAGAGTTCGAGAGTAAATTCAAAGTTCAGAGCAGGACTACCTACTGAAATCTCACATCTTGCCATTCGTGTTATAATTAAGTAGGTACCTATTCATCTAACTTTACTGTTTTACAATGCCTGCATTATTTTTTAATTGTTTGTTCATATACTAAACTAAATGTTACATATATACCTCATAGAAATGACAGTAGTACGTATGGAAGGGGCCCGCTAACTGCTAACTTGGCAGCTTAGTATTTTGCAAAATAAATAAATGACTTGAGCACAAAAAAGAGTCTTTAATTGATCAAAATAAAAAAAAACATGGACTTGTAAACTGTTTGCTAGAAATATGTATTCTAAAACCGTAGAAGAAAATCAAACAACATAGCGTCTAATAAAGTAATATCATTTATTACAGCTCCATAAAATTTTTAACAAAAAAGGTAACACGAACAGTTTACACTATTAAAAAATATATCACTACACAAATTATGTGTTTTTGCACATTAGGTAGGTATAACAGCCGATTCATACAGAGATACAGTATAATCTTGTATGGCATTGTCTGCAATAGAACTTAAATATATTTTTCAGTTTTGTACAAAATCAATTCACATCATGTGGATTTTTCTGTTTTTATCATTTAGGTATTTCATTTTCAGACAATAATCATGATCTAGCAAAGAAAACCTCCTCTTAACATCTCGATTGATAGAAATTATCTCAGAAGGACTTGGTTTCTTGTAAGTAGCCTTTTTTTTTAATAGTTGAGAAAAACCTGTCCTGTTTCTGGATTTTTTTATTTTCAGGCTCATTCTGCGAGCAACCGAAACAAAAGTTGTGCTAGTTGCTGACAATGGTAAATCCACCAATTTATTAATTGTGTCTAGGTGACATTGTATTTGCAAAATCACTTCTTCTTCGATATTGCTGTTATTTATTTGCTGCAATTTCATGAATGTATTAGTCACATTTGCAGAAAATTCGTTCCATAAAGTCTCTGATGACTTTTTATGTTGTTCTAGTAGCATGTTATTGATACTAAGGAATACTGGGATTTGATTCCTGATCCTGACTATTTATTGAGTCTTTTTCTTGCAATATATTTTTATGAAAGTAAGTCATTTCTATGAAATGGATATGTTTGCAGATTGTATTTGCAATAGAAAAGTTGTTACAGGTGCATGAATATGTATGATGGCAAATCTTGCATTCTTTGCACATCAACTCACAACAACTTTCATTGCGAAGTTTTTCAACACAATATGTTTGTTCCTGTTGTTGGTTTGATAAAATGGTTTTGATAAGCCACTTTGTATTTTCTTCAGCTACATCAACAGAAAAATTACTTGACATAGCAGCCATATGTTTCGTAAGTATTTGTTTTGAATGAATGGTATGTGTTTTCCTTTCACTCTTTTTATAAGCCTATCAACACATTTGTCTCTTATAAACTTCAATAGGGCATGTAAAGTTTTATCTAACCTTTTAACCTTTTTGCCATCTAAATAAAAGTATTTTATTGATTTATGTATAGACTCTGAACGCATATTGGTATTTATACCACAACCTTTCCGGAAACAGTAAGCCCACTTTTCATAATTTGCACCATAATAATTCTGAAAATATATACCAAAGTTTTTAGTGTCAGAGTCTGCAAGGAACGTTGACACGGTATTTTCAAAAAACTGAACAAATTTGTCTTTATTCGTGTTTTGCTGTAGAAATTTGATCAGTTTATAAACCTCTGCTCTTTTGTTTTTGTCACTGATTTTTGATAAATTTTGTTGCGACGCCCTGTCAACGTGCCAGGAACAAAGAAAGCTGGTGGATGACTTGACCCATTATTGAGCACCATGCGTTGTAAAAAGTGGAAACTATATCACTCATAAATGTTTTAGGAGTGATAACACCTACACTAGATTTAATCACAGTAAAGAAAAGTTCATAAATGTAGGTGTCCTTTCTATTACTAAACATGAAAGCCACAGGTATACCTTCACCGAACTCATCCACCACCAAGAGGCTTGTTAGTTCGAAATCATAGCTATTTAAACCGTGAGTTCCATCTATAGCTATGATATTATTGCCAAATTTCTGCAACATACTTTTTTGGAAATCGGTCATGACTTTTCAGTCAGACCTATAGCTGCGCTGATGACGCCTGGTAGGCAGAAACGTTCGTAGATTGGTCTGACTGAGAAGACAATCTGCTCGAAATACTTTTTCATTGTATTTTCATCAAACTTCTGAAGCTATTTTTATGTATTATTTGATAACCTGGTACAAAATCAAAATCCTATATACTAATTTTTAACAGTCAAAATATTTCCTCTATAGGTATCTTGACTTAAGAGTAAGTTCTACCTAATGAGATTTTTGGTAATTATTTTACAGTAGGTAAGTTTTTTTGTAATCTACTTGCTTACCTACCTATAAAGAATATGAGAATAAGGCCGAAATTAAGTGCGCAATTTTTCATCTTGAATAAAGTATGATATAGATCTTCGAACATAAAAATGTTTAATGGTCGAAGCAAGGTCGTACGATACCTAAGTAGTTGTTCAAGGGGTAAATCTTTGACTAATTATTTTAAAACAAAAAGTTCATAATGAACAAGCGTCCACAACAACTTACTGGTTCAAATTCAGGAACAATAGATGACAATATATAGGTATGTGGCGCCCCGCTCTGAAAAAACTAAGTTAATATTTGAGTACCTATTTGAGTTTATCGTCATCAATATCCCCATGCAGTATCCCGAATTTCGTCCAATTGCCATAGCCATTGCAACCAGCGTTGTGGACCCATGTTCATATGAACTTTTTGTTTTGAAATTAGTTAAAGATTCACCCTTTGAAGTTTATACAAGTACTTAGGAGAAACCCTGTATAAAAAAGAAATGTATTGAAAAAAAAAAGAAAAAGAATAATATGTAGGTAATAATCTAATATACATACTAAAATAGAAAAAAAACTGAACCGAAATGAACCAAAAATTTGGATTGTATTAAATTTGCATGGGATTCCTGTCTCTACCATCAAGATGCGTAATGAGATATTAATCAATAGCTACCTTCCAGGTTTTCAAATTCCAAAACTTTGGTTTCCATTTCAACATTATGATCTGTGAATAAATGTTTTCTCAAGTCTAAATTGTGTTGAAAAGAAGTCTTGCTGTTCTTTTCCAAACATTTGAAACTCCATTTAGACTGATCGAATGAAACTTTATTTTTGACATTGTGAACTGTTCTTTCATGCTTGTTCAAATTGAACTGTTTCGAAAAACTTTTTCCGCAAATAGCACACAACACACCCATGATTACGTGATAATAAATTAGTTTCCAAGAGTACGATCGAAAAGACGCTACAAAACAACAATGACAACACGCAAATTCAAATATAATTTTCCCGCAAAAACAAACATTACATAACCTCAAACCTCAAAACGTCAAAATGTATCCGTCATTTCATCCAACCATCCAACCAATGAAAACACGGAATCATAGTGGAGTCTATCCCCTCGTATTTTCATGAACAGCGTTGCCAAGTGTAGCTTGGCATAACAATTATCACGATCATGGTTCTGGATTTTTGCAATAAAATAGGTACTATAGTAAAAGCAAAGAATGATCCCTACACTCAAGTAGAAGTCAATGTCAATTTCTTCAATAAATATTGAATAAATGTAACGTCAAATAGGATTTACACAATTAAAAATTCCAGAATGAATAATGAGAGTTCTTTTTTAAGTGGAAAATATGACAACAGTGCCGCTGTGCCGCTTATCTTTTTCCTTAGTTGCTCACGCGCACGCGGCTGTGGGGCACGCCATTTTGATATTTTGATGTTTGTGAAGTGAGTAGAGTGGTGTGGTTGATACATTTGTGTGTGTTATGTGATTAAAATGTGGAATCAGGAGTTTGATGAAGTTTCCTGTGCCAAAGATTTGCTATAGTCTATAGTGGTCGGTATTAGAGTTTATAAGCCTTATAACTTTGCATCTTCTTCGGATTGGATTGATAGACCATATACCTGATGGTAGGGGAGAGGCGGGCATAATGACATACTTAGATATTTATTTGGGTAATTTAAAAAATATATATATATATTAAGTAATTGTCATTTGTGTCGATAGCCTATGATATACTTTAAGACTCTAGGTAATAAAATCCATTTTTATTCAAAGAGTTTTTTAATTATAGAAAGAAACGTGTATCTTGAGTAAAAACCATTTTGCCCGCCCAGGTCGGGCAAAATGACATACAAAACAAAAAATTAATAGTACAAAAAAATAACATATATAAACCTATAAATACTACTTAAACAAATAAAGAATACTGAAGTTAGTCTTTGCAAAGTTCACAAATATAGATTTTAGCTCTTCTTGGGACACCTGCACAATCTGCATGAGCCCACTTCTGGCAAAGTTGGCACTGCAACCAGAGTTCCTTAGATTTAGATCTGCTAAACAGATCGTTACAATAGAGACATGCACAGTCTTCTTCATTGTCACTAACACAGTAGGGCTCTTCTTCACTAGTCTCGCCTTCAATTAGTCTAACACTTCCAACAACTCTTGTACTTTTTCTTAAAGGATCCTCTTGATTTTTATTTTTGTTTGAGTCATTCTTTACTAGCTTCCTTTTGACAACGTTTCTGTTCATCTTTCTTTGCTGTTCTTGGTTTTTTTCAATTTCCTTTTCACGAAGGCTTTTAAGGTATGGGCTTTCGGTTAAAACGTCTTGATATCCACCAGTTTTGCGTTTGACGGTTTTTCTGACGTTACTCTGAGGCACTGGTGACAATTCTTGTAATATATTTTGAACATCTACTTCTTTTGAATAGCCTGAAGGCCCTGCCTCATTTAGTTCTTCTGCAGAAGTTACTTGTTCTTGACCTGTAGGTTTCTCAGTGGTGGGTGGTTGTATTTTTGTATTATTTGTTTGACGCTCTTCAGTGTTTTCTAGGTCATGTTCATTATCAGGATTTTCATTTTCAACCACCGCTTCCGCCACATCCGTTGTTAAGCTGGGTAAAAATAGGTGGTCAGGAAATATGTCCGGGTTAAACGGCGATATTCCTGTAGCACGAAACGCACTCATTGCAATTTCCAAGGTTGCTGTTTTTTCGTAGGCATGGTTAAAAAGCTTGGATACCTGGTAAATAGTAACTGTACGCCCCGGATTATCTTTTAACCACTGTGTTACAGTTTGGTTGTAATATTTGTGGAGCGGACCAAAAAACGCTACATCCAGAGGTTGTAGGTGATGTGTGCAGTGTGCTGGAAGACACAGAAGAACGATTGAATTTTTTTTAGCCAATTCCAAAGCCTCATAGCTTTTATGGCTAGAATGGCCGTCCAAAATCAACAATGCTTTTTTTTCTGCAGTGGGTCTCACATGTTCTATGAAGTGTTTCATCCATTTTACGAACAGATCTGACGTCATATAACCTGACTCGTTGTAAAGTTTAAGTGTTCCTATAGGTGCTCCATCGTATAAGTCTGGATTGAATCTTTTGCGTGGAAAAATTATTGATGGTGGCACATACACCCCCCCAGAACTCATGCAGGCGACAACTGTTGTATGTACCCCTCGCTCTGCACTGGTGATAGCACCGACTTGTTTTTTGCCTTTTTGAGCAAATACTTTTGGTGGCACTTGCACTGTGGTCAGTGCAGATTCGTCCATATTATAAATCAAAGTTTTATCAATTTTGTGGTCTTCGATTACTTGATTGAGCTTCGAAAAAAACTTTTTCACCTGTGGTTTATTAAAGGCCTCAGCTCTGGCAAGCGACGTTGCTTCTGGAAGTCGTAGCGATATTTGAGGATTGCGTTGACGAAATCCATGAAGCCACCCCTTGCCAGCCATTTTTGTTCGTTTATTAAAGGGGTGTTTGATCTTCATTTTTTCAGCGACTTCATATGCCAGTTGTCGAACATCTGTGGTCGTCATTCCAAAAAAACGCGATTCTAAGTCCAGCATGTGATTTACAATCGCAATTTCAATATCTTTATTCAATGTAAACTGAAAGGAACCAAAATGTTTTTCAGTATTAACAGCAAATTTGTTTTTTCCGAGTGCTCGACGACGCAATGTTGCAGTGGGTACCCCAAAGGTTTTGCTTGCCTTCAACCAGCCCATTTCGCCATTGCGAACGGCTTGTATAGCTCTCTCCATATCCGCCTCATTCCAAGCTCCTCTATTTGTCGTCCTTTTATATGAGTAAACCATCTGTAATAGAAAACATTTCGTTAAAACGCTAACAAAACGCAGACGGGCAAAATGACATACCGATTCATTTTGCCCGCCATTATGGTATGTTGTTTTGCCCGTCTGGTTGGCTAACTTTGTTTTGGGTAAAAAAACTTTAAAATGCCAATTGTCCTAGAGAAAATGTGTCATAAATTTAAACAGTTTAATTATGTGGTCATAGCAATACCCCCAAACTTTAGTAAAAACATTTACAAGTCAGTTAAATATTATTTCAAAATTTACTTACGGTTGACAGTCAATACGCCAGAACCACACAAAGCATAATAAATTTCTCCAATGTTTATCTAGACAATACGTATTACGGTCGGTGCATTGTTGCCGGCTTGGGAACACTCAGTTTCATCAAAGGCCCTTAAATGTTGCCAGATCTTTTATAATAAGAAAAAATCATTATGCCCGCCTATGTCGTTATGCCCGCCTCTCCCCTAAGTGATTGATTGTAATCAGGCTTATTGGAAATTGATGAATGCTTCCTCCGGGCTCTCTCAATATATGACCTACATGATGGCTGGAAAAACACGCGAGGCAGGACTGCTTTCTTTGGATGACAAGTTTGAAGAGTCCATTTTATACCTGATTTCCCAATTTCTTATAGCTGTGTCTAGTGATAATATTGATTGTAAGTAGGTATCAGTTTTTCTAGCGATCTTGTACTTATTGCTTATTGATGTTGACAATGAAATTATCTAATGATTCAAACGGTTACATTTTCGGCAAGCCTTGACATGTTTCTCTTTACCTATCTCTGCATTTTTGATTTTTAAAATTGTGCTTGATCATATTTTTTCTAACTAGGAATGGAATAATTAGAGTTTATATTCAATCATGGTAATACTTATTGGTATTATGTTCCTACAATAGATCTGGATCTGTATTTATAGATTTAGAATGTCTTGATTTATTTTCAGTTGACAAATTCGTGACTTGAATTTCATTTGTTTATAGGTACTTGGCAAAATAAAATACTCCAAATAGTATATGAGCTGATTTTATTTCTAGGAATGTTCACAGAATATGCTGAGATATATAAAAGAGGATATACTTGGTATATTTTGGAATATTCCTGGAACATTCCTGATCAAAGTTCCATTGCACATGGTACTCGAGGCCAAAAGATAATGCTCAGCACCTCCTCAGTATATATAAGTATTATTCTTAGCACATGCTCAGAACATATTTTCAATATCCTTATACCAAGGAGAAGATGCTGAGCACATGCTAGGTATATCATTTTGTTATGTGGGGTCATATCCTTCATTGACAACAGTCATCATTGAACAAACCATGGGCTTGAAACACGATGCTGCGACGATTCAACCTCAATTTTTGGACTTATAGAGAATGCACTGCATGTGGAATGTGGAGTGGAAATTTGGAAAAAATTAATGAAAATGTGATGAAAGTATCTTGACAAATTATTGACAAGCAATAAACGTTACCATGACAATGAATAAATAAAAGCGCTACTAGCAACAGCGCCCTCACATGAACTAACGAAAAAGAGGGACAGAATTTCAGGGATATTCGTATGTCGATTCGTCTCCTAGTTATAGTCCTCCATAACTGCTACAGAAAAGATGCTTCCTGTTTCAGTATAAACATTGGCCAGAATCAGCTAAAAAAAGTAGCTGTTATAGGAAAGTCTCCTACTAGCTACTGGAAAGCTTATGCTAGTGACAGCAAGGAGGTTTTCATATACCAGATTTTTTTTGGGTATTTCGCCACACCCTAAACCGAAAATTCACCCAAATGGGAATTAGCTTGACGAAAATTTAAATAAAAAATCTAGAAATTCAAGATGTATCCAATAAAAGTGATTTTTTATTTAAATTTGCGTCAAGCTAAGGCCCATTTGCGAAAATTTTTGGTAGGGCGTGGTAAAATAACAAAAAAATCCGGTAAATCATAGATATATGCGGTTGTGGCGCTTCAGTGCATATCTACTTGAAAAGACTTTGGTCGCAAATTTTCTAAAATTTGTACCTATACATTCGCATAACTTGACCAAATTGATTTTTGTGTTGTCAATCTATGTAGTGTTCAAAGAAATTGATAATTAAATCAATGTTGATTTATTTGGTAGCGACTGGTATTACTGTATACTGTATATAGTACTTCTGGAACAAATGTTGAACAAATCTTTTACAATAGGGGTACATTAGGAAGGGACACTTATGAAATAAAAATAGTATGGGGAAATATACGAATTTTATTAAAAAACTAAATCCTTTGTTTATAATAAACTTAAAAAATATATTCTAGTAGGAACCATATTTTAGTTAAAAATAACAATTAGCTTTTATACATTAACAATGTATTTGGTAACGCAAAAATAAATTCTAAAGAAAAAAAAAGTCTTCAATGTATTATAGAGCAGAAGAAATCTCAAAATACAATAGGTTCATAAACTACATAGAAACTAAAGCTATAATCGCACAAAATAAATAAAATAGTCTTCAATGTTTATTAAAGGAAGAGAAACCCAAATATAAACTATAAATTATCATACTGAAGGTATATAATAATATATTGTTTTTCCCATTAAATAAAACTCTATTTTCCGTGACAATCAACCAGACTACCTCCACTCCATGGATACATATAAGAAATTATTCAAGGAGATAATATTATAAGTATCGAAAAAAATCAGATCCTGGTGAAAAATAAAACTCCTTGTTCCACCTTCTTTTACAAGGTATGCACACAAATGTTCATTAAAACTGACAGTGATAGGTATTGCCTCTCACTTCTTCCTCTGCAATAATGAGTTTCCACGACAGCAAAACTTTTTATGTATTTGATAACATTGGCTAGTTTTTCTGCATTTTTGAAACTGCAGTGATCGCCACCCCCTTCGGCATTTCTCCGTTATTCTGAAATGTCTTTACCACACCCAATACTCTATGCTTTGAAATTCTCAAACTTCTCATAAAGGTTTCTCTGCAAACTGGTACAGTCTCGTCTGATAATTTATTTTTTATAAAATATTGTATAGTCAAGTTATGAGCCTTTCTGATGTTATCGGCATTGTTGGGTCGTCTTCTTTTTACGTCCTTGATTCGGCAATACCTCAACAAATACGCATCTTGGACACACTTTTCTTTGGAGGCGTAAACGTTTTTATGAAAGTTAGCAATATCTGCAGCTTTTAATGATGTACATTGATAGCCTTGGAAGCATCCCTACATTGGACAAGACCCGGAGGTTGTGACGGCTTGTATCTGGAAAGGTTTTAGTATTTCAGATGTAAATATGAAAAAAAACATGATTAACAGATATGAAAAAACAGAGTAAGCGTAGTGATGAAAGTTAGCATTTTATTCTTGCAGCAATTGTTATTAGTACGAGAAAATGAGGATGCACAAACTATAGAGTTGTAGGACAGAAAAAATACGAATTCAAACTAGCTATTCAAACCATCTCGCCCGTAAGTCATTACAGTGCTTTAGATTTCATAAAAAAATTAACAAAACCTACCGTGAACGTTTTTTTCACAATGCTTTCCTTGTTTCTAAGTTTTTACCGCGCTTTCTACTAGCACTAGGAGGAGTTTCCACGGGGAAATTCATTGCAGAAAAGCTGGAAACCTCACAAAAATGTAAACAACCTATTGGTGCTTCTTTACAACACAAGATTGTATAGCAAACTGAATCAAAACACCCACAAAAACGTCAAAAAATGCGTTTTCGCGCCTTACTGGATATATCCGATTATGAACTTTACTTAGCTTCATTGCCTATAGGATTTGTCCGGTTTTGAAAAGAATCGGATTTATCCGGTTTTGAAAAGAATCGGATTTATCCGGTTTTGCTACTAACTGCCAAATGGAAATCATATGTTACCATCTACAATGTATGTTATGTTTAAAATCACACGTTAAATTAATTCATTGTAGATGGTACTATTTGACTTCCATTTTGCAAGTTTAAAAGTAGATTTTGTCAAAAGAACGAGAGGAAATGACAAAGACATTGATGTCAAGTTTATTGATTTTAAATTATCTACACCGTTTACACGTTTATGTTTATATATTGTTATTGTTAATTATACATATATTTTTACATGTTTTACATTTGACACACTTTTCTTTGGAGGCGTAAAAGTTTTTATGAAAGTTAGCAATATCCGCAGCTTTTAATGATGTATATTGATAGGCCTTGGAAGCATGCCTACATTGGACAAGACCCGGAGGTTGTGAAGGCTTGTATCTGGAAAGATTTTAGTATTTCAGATGTCTTCCATGCAAATATGAAAAAAAAAACATGATTAACAGATATGAAAAAACAGAGGAAGCGTAGTGATGAAAGTAAGCATTTTATTCTTGCAGCAATTGTTATTAGTACGAGAAAATGAGGATGCACAAACTATAGAGTTGTAGGACAGAAAAAATACGAATTCAAACTAGCTATTCAAACCATCTCGCCCGTAAGTCATTACAGTGCTTTAGATTTCATAAAAAAATTAACAAAACTTATCGTGAACGTTTTTTCCACAATGCTTTCCTTGTTTTTACCGCGCTTTCTACTAGCACTAGGAGGAGTTTCCACGGGGAAATTCATTGGAGAAAAGCTGGAAACCACACAAAAATGTAAACAACTTATTGGCGCTTCTTTACAACACAAGATTGTATAGCAAACTGAATCAAAACACCACAAAAACGTCAAAAAATGCGTTTTCGCGCCTTACTGGATATATCCGTTTATGAACTTTACTTAGCTTCATTGCCTATAGGATTTGTCCGGTTTTGAAAAGAATCGGATTTATCCGGTTCTGCTACTAACTGCCAAATGGAAATCATATGTTACACCGAGAAAAATTTTTCATCACCACAGCCAATTTTTCCGTTGTCCCAGCTAAAATTTTTGGCTACATAGGGGATACGGAACTCGGGATAAGCGATACGCTCCCTCTACCGGACATTTAGGAAACCGAGCTATGGGCCATTACCTTCTGTCATTTGTCCTGTTTTCCATTGTTTTGAAGTGGTTTTTACGGTTTTGGCATCGTATTTTACTTAGTTTTGGTTTTATTTGCTGAAGTTTGATTATTTAATAATGAATCATTATTGTTGTGTTCCCCAGTGTTCATCCTGGGTGAAGAGAAACCCTGAATTAAGTTTTCACACGTTTCCAAAAGCAGGAAAAGAAGATAATATTGTTGTAGAAACAAAGTTAGGAAATAAGGAGCTTGTGGATAGAAGACGGATGTGGATCAGATTGCTTAAAATTGGAAAAAAAATATCCATTCACATGAGAGTATGTTCTTCGCATTTTGCTGAAAGTGATTTTCTTCAAAAAGGTATGTATTCTATAATAATAAAACTACTTAATAAATTAATGAAACCAACAGTTTTTGTATGATATGAAGCAATATTTTATTAAAAATAGCTTGCTTAGCTGTTTGTAATAAAATATTGCTCAATACATAGGTATTTACTAAAACGTTTGATTGCATTAATTCCCTGCCGGTTCTCATCCTACAAAACCAAAGAAGCTAATCTTTAATGTAACAAGTGTTGATGTTGATTATCATTTTCTTGATTCCAGAAAGAGTTAAACGTAGAACATAGAAGCCCAAGGCTGTTCCTTCAAGAAATTTGCCAAAAATTTCACATCATGCAGATCCAGGACCTTCTTCTAGAATTTCCAGAGCCAGGCAATTGAACGCATCTATGAGTAATGAGCCAACCCAGGCAACACCTTGACGTTAGAATGACGTCATTTTTTCGTCACCTCAAACGTCGAAATGACCTTAAAAATGACGTCATATTAACGGTAGGATGACGTCGAGGATGACGTGAATATGTCAGAGGTAAAATGACGTCATATTGTGACGTCAAATCGACGTCACTTTATGACGTCATTTTTGTGCTCAATAAACAGAACATATGACGTCATTTTAACGTCAGTTTGCAACCTAATACAGGCGCCTATATATATTCGGGTCGAAATAAAAGTACGTACATTATTTATGTCAACTTTTAATGAAAAAAATAAATGAAACAAGTTTTGTGTTGACCTAAAACAAAATACATGAATATGTTGTTATAACATGATAGAACTAAGAATAACATTATCTTCAAACAGACATGAACAATACATAATATTATATTCTAATATAACATATAATCTACACACAGTATGTGTATGTACCTACTTCTAATTTGTGGAATGAATCAAGGGAAAAGAGACAAAAGTATTTCCGGAGAAGGGCAAGACAACACATTTGTTCACTATATTTTGTATAGGTATAATATCTATATTTTCCGACAGTTTCCCGACTATGAAAATATTAAAAATGGTTGAATCTAATGGGTACTTGAAAAATGATTTATATTTTGTAAATTTTCTTCCAGTGATGAATGCTTCGCCGTTATCAGAATTAACTATTATATTATTTATCTTGAATACCTTATTTCCAGTAACTGTACAAAAGGCGTCACCTAAACAGTGACTTTCAATGGAGTATGAGCAATCCTGAATTGAGATTTTTTTAAACTGTCTATATGTCGAATTGTAAGGTCCAGTATAGTGAATTGTAGAATATGTTATTTTCTGAGAATATTGCGTTTTTTGAAATTGTTGAATTTCCTTGATTCTCCTGAATATTTGTTGAAGCGGTTTGTTGGGAGATCGAATAAGTTTTTTCAATCGCCCCAAGTAAGACTCAAAAACAAAAGAAGAAAACGAATCGAGGGGTCCAAATGAGTTGACATCATTGCTCAGATGACAGAGAACATGGATATTATAAACCAGAAACTGTTCTCCATAAATGACTCGACAATGATTCACAAATGCTTCCAAAAATTCATTTGCGATATTAGTTCCAATAGTTTGTGAATGTTGCTTTGACACAAGTATTAAGATACCGGAATGTAACAATAGAAAGTGCTCGTATGCCGAAAGGCTTAGAGTGTCCTTTAAAACAACGGGCCCTGCATATAGTAAAAAGTTTCTGAACTCGGTCGCTTTCCATCGTGGTAATTCTGACAACTCTCTGGGCTTCCTGTTAATTTCTGATGGAAAATGCGATTTCAAAGCAACAAGGCTTTGTGATATGTTTTTTACACTTGCTCCTCCCAATCTGTTAGTCAGTGACCCCCCAATCCATTCGTTCAACAACTTTTTCATGACTCCGAGACACACAGCATGCATATAGTCAATTGGAAAACATGAAACCATTCCAATTCTCAATTCCAATAAAGGAGATATTCCCAAGTGATGTTCTTCATTGTCCTGTCTCAAAAATGAATCGTCTGAACGTTTGAGAGCTTTGGTTCCCGGGAAAATGACTCGTCTTTCAACATATTTACCTTCTTCAATACATTTGTCACAAGAAAAGTAGCCTCCATGAGATTTAACACATTTAATAAAAGACTTTGCGGGAGCGTCGCAGATAAAATTTTGAATCTGGATTGTATAGTGTGTATCTTGAAAGATAAAGCCGTCTGTATTTAAAGTGGAAAGTTCTTTGATGAATTCTTCAAAGTATTCATTTAATGGTTGCGGTTTGCTATGCCCACAGAACACTCCAATTGTAAAAGGTATAAAATCTTCATTATTACTTATTCTACCTAAGATCGGCCATAACTGTATGTTATTACTACG
Source organism: Orchestes rusci (assembly GCA_958502075.1). Classification (NCBI taxonomy): domain Eukaryota; kingdom Metazoa; phylum Arthropoda; class Insecta; order Coleoptera; family Curculionidae; genus Orchestes; species Orchestes rusci. The sequence goes on from OY293312.1 coordinate 10,584,980, forward strand.
AAACAGTGGGAGACCATCAATATTAAAGCTCAACTTGATGATGTGGGTTTCAAATGATTTTGATAAATCAGGAAAAGATAAAAGACTGTGATATAAACCTTCTATAATGCCAAAATATGTGAATTCTCCAGTTGCCAATTGCTTTATTTTTTGCGTTTTTGGAGTTTTAAGCAAAGTCCTACAGTTTAAAGGCAGATCTAAATGATATGGATTCAAAATATGAAGCAAGTCACTGATAGCCGAATGGGAGATATTGTGCTGAATAGACCACCGAGTCAATTTATTTCTAAGATTATCTGGATGATGTGGATCATGATTTTCGTCAACTAATCTTGTATTATGAAGGTTACTATTTCGCGATGAAATCCCGCCAGAACAATCCTGAGGAGCCCCCTCAGAAGCAACAAGTTCCCCATTGTGGTTGATATAAATTTCAGGAGATGAATTTGGAGAACTTTGAAACTGAGAATTATCTTCTTCATCAACATTAACTGTTACTATGCTCTCATCATTCTTTTGCCTCATAAAATTAATTGCATTTGCATTTGCCCGTCGAAAAATCTGCCTTTTGCCAATGAAGTATTTTTTTGACATTTTAACGATATAAAAATAAATATAGGGATTAATAATAAATATTTTAAATTACTTTGATTCCTCTCTTTTATGGCCCTTTGAGGTGCATGCTTCAAGCTTCAATGTCTGTTTCACTTCAGCAGTAGAAGAAATCATAGTATTTTTCACAGCTCCTGTTAAAAATGTATGGTTAATATATAATATTATGGTTTTGTACTTGGTGACTTACTGATAATCGCCTAACATCAAGATATAAAATATTTTATTTTATTTTATTCTTTTTCATCGCCCTTTGAGGTGCATGCTTCAACCAAACCTTCAATGTCTGTACCACTTCAGCAGTAGTACAATTTACGGTCTTTTTCACCGCCCCTGTTAACAATGTGTTGTAAATATACAATTACTCCAGTGCATTTAGGGTCGCTCGTGGAACAAAATCCCCTAAAGCTGATTTTTGGAGGAATACTAGGTCTTGTCGTCCAGATTAACATACTAAAAGTCCCCACCCCTACGAGGGTGCAAACAACCCCAAAACTACCCCAATAGGTACATTTTTCTACTTTTTGCCAATTATCTCGAATATGGCTGGGTTTTCACAAAAAATGCTAGAGATGTAAATGAAAGCCAATAAAATTACCTACAAATTGATGTATATGTTACAGTGAATGTTAGGAATTCAGTGAAAGCTAGCTTTTACTAGTTGATGCTAGCAATCACTTGATCCGTTAGGAAATGTTGAATTTTGAAGAATATTGTACACTTTCACTAGTGAATGTTGGAGAAACTTTATCAAATCAACTTTTACTGAAAGCAGTTAGGAAAAGTTCTTGTTAAAACTTATTTCCGCCATTTAACTAACCCAAGGTGCACGGGGCACTAAATGATGTCGCTCACGCGACATCAAAATTTTTGCCAAACCCAAACTAACCCAAACGAACCCAAACTAACCCCTACTGAGAATACTTGAGTATTTTTTATAATACGGTATCTGAACAATGTTCACATTGTACACCTGGGAATCATAAGTCTCGTATTTTCCAGAGCGCCTAATCTGTCGGCGAATTCCAACTCGGACCAATAAGGATATTTATAATTACGATAATAATTTTCAGTGTAGCAGCTTTCACTAGAAAAGTTACGTGAATGCTAACAATTACTAGTAAAAGTATGATGAAGTCGATCGAATTCAACTTTCACTAGCTAAATGTTTCCAAATCAGGAAAAGCTTACTTTTCCTAGTAAAAGTTAGCTTTCACTGATTACCAGGTTTCACTGTGACATATATATGTTTGTATTTTGACAGACGCAGTGGCGCACAACAAGCAAATAAATGTGGTGAATATTAATAAAAACCTCAAATAACGTATTTCGATTATTTTAATTAGTTTTCAAGGCATTAAAGATTAGTGTTTAGACAAAATTTGAAAAATAGTAGTTTGGTATTATCAACACGTTAAAAAAAATCAGCAGGCTTCTAGCCAGTGGCGTGCGATGCTTCTACATATTACATAATATGTGTAGGTATCTGAAAAACAAACTCAAACTTAAAGATATTGAAACAAAAAAAACGTGATACCTACTCAATATCCCAACATGAATTCTTCTTCATCATCACCTTCGTTCTCAATAATTCCAGATATATTGCTGCAAGATTGTCCTTGACATTGCCCACACAGATTTGAGCAGTTAATACCGGCCTTCTTACAACTACAGAGTTTTCCACAATCTGATTTACAGTTGCAGAAAATCAATTTTAGGATGAATCCCGGTGCGATTGGTTTATTGGTTGTCGTTGGTAATAGAGATTCTCCATGCTTTCTCCAGCCCCAAGCGGTAGGATCCAGTTCATTTCCCAACCACTCCTGAATTTGGTGATATACCCGTAAACTGTGGAATGATGCAGCATCCGATGTTGGTGGAAGGGAAGCCAACGAAAAGTTTGCATTTAAGCTCCGCCGTGACGTGTTGTTATGGAATTTTGAGAATCGAAGTTGGTCTAGAGTTTTTACAACTTTTCCCGCACCATATAAAGCTAGTAAAAACTCTTCTCCTGCAGTAGTTAACTCGTTCTTATCTGCATCTGGGTTTAAAAAAATGGCTACCTTGGCTTGTAGGTCTTGACGTTTCTCCAGAAGTTTGAACGTAGACAATTTTCCTTTTTTATAAATTGCGGATGTAGTATCACATCCAGACATGGCATGGCAAAATAAAATTGATGATGTCATACTACCTATCTTTTTCTGTATCTCGTTTATGGCCGTTGTTTTGTTAGCTTTTGCAGCGCTGCCTGGTCTTAACATATGAATATTGTCCATGTTTGTTTTGAACAACAGTAAAACCATCAAATCAGTGTCTTCGCCAACCAAAGTGACCGAATTTTCTGTTCTTCTTAATTCAAGCACTTTATCAACAATCAGTGTATCTGCATCACTCTGTGCTTGAAATACTTGAAAACCAGCTGCCTGAAGTTTTTGACTTAGTTGTGTAATGAACAATATCTTGTTGCTTTTATTGGAGAAAAACTGACCTTTATTGATGGTCGTCATGGTTTCTTCTGAAAATATGATGTTGGAACAAGACCTTTTTTCATATCGACGTAAATGTTCTTGCGATTTGGTAGAAAGGCCTTTTTCATATCCATCAAAGACAACAATGCACTTTTGTCCAAAATGGTAACGAATATAATCAACATACTGTTTGTATAAAACAGCGTAAATGGCTGGAAATTGCCAAATTATCTTATGGATCAAATAACCTCCATCGATGACAAAAAAGGTATTTTCAGGAACGGTATGTGATGGTTTACATTTCTTATCAAATAATTCAAACAGTGCTGATTTTTTTGTTTTTTGGAAGGTTCCATTGTCGAACAGCGATAGAGGGTACGGTGCTAACTCGTAACAAAAACAATCCTTCAGATCTTCTTGTGAGCGATACATACATATAATTCTATTGAAAAGTTGAGTTGGATTAACTGGGAGAGACTGATTATACACTTTCACCGTTTTATGTATGAAAGTTAAATTTTTCACTTTGCTTGAATGTTTGAGTTTTATTTGACCAAAACTTTCTCCAACGAGGGTTTTTGTGATAGACTCCCCTACTTCACGAGCTAAATCACAGTTTATTTGTTCTGTGGCAACCATTCCCGACGCTAGTGACATCAAATCAGGAATGTCCCGATTAAATGGAGAATTAATAGATATCCATTCCAAGAACTTCCCAACGTCCTTTTTGTCTCGCTGTTCCCTGGATTCCCTTAACTCGATGTGTTGTTCAGAATAGGTAGCTTTGTTTCCGGTGAACACTTCTATCGCATCAGACACTTTCGAACACTCGGGCATAGAAGAAACCCACTTCGCTAGGTTACTCTCAGTTAGTCCTCGACCTCGAGTTAGTCCACCTTCTGCCTTCAATGACCTCATAAGTACCTGCTCTATCGTCATGTCCGTCCAAACACCCGACCATAGTTTAATGTTTGTTCTCCGGATAGTAAAGAACTGTCGAAAATGTTGATATTAGATTGGGTCCAAGGTAGTTGCAAGATTTTTCATCTGCTGGAAATATATATGGGAAGACTTGGCATAGGGTAGATGACCAGTTGCATGGAAAATTGGTATCATGGAATTAACGCAGTATAAATGTAAGTCCAAGTCCCCGGATCTTTCTGCTCGAATAAACATTTTTGCAAGTTCAACTAAATCCCAATATAAAACCCAGAGTTTAGCTGTTCTACTCTTTTGACTTTGTGCCGCAAATTGATTTCGTAACTCATCAAAGATATGTTCAACACATGTATTTTCCAAATCTTCCTCTGTTTTTGAATGAAGCTCTTGAACTTTGCATGTGATATTGTTGTCTAGATCTAGGGATTTTAAAACGTTCAAAGACAGTACCAATTGTGTAAGAAAATGTGCTCGTACAGCTCTCGAAAAAGAATGTCCATTGATCATTGCAGGTATACTATTTTTTGCATAAACGGTATTCCACATCTCCTCCAGACCACTTCCCGTCATTAAGTATCCAATTGATCCTAGGAAAGACATCAACATGTGGAACCCGCCCAATCGTATTATAAGATTTTTAAGATTGCTATCACATTCCGCTGCTAATACCATTTCCACAGCTTTGATGTATAGAGGTTGATCAAACGTCACAAAACATATCTTTTGACCCTGCTTTTTACATTGATTTGCAGAATATTGCAATGCCGAGTGAATTGTAGTTAAATTTCCTGGGTCCAAATTTATAAATGGTACGGGTAATACACAGGTAGTCTCGAAATAACCAGTGACAGATGATGCCATAAATCCATTCCAGGACGGTCTACGTTCAAGTTGACACAGATGAGATGCCATCCACAAACAGTTATGTAGTTGCAGTTGTTTAATTTTTTCTTCCGGCAATGTGAAAGCAATCTCTTCAGCTTCAATGTTGTTCAATCCAAAACATTTTTTTTTGTATGGCACCAGTGGAAGATAGCCAAATTTTCCTGTATCTTTTGCTTTAGGTATATTCTTTGGGCGAGCTATATTGCTAGGTGAAGAAAGTTCACTACTTGGTGATATACAAACAATACCGCCCATAGAGTGAAATGTCCCATACCCATCAAGGGTTTTTATGTTAAAGTCAGCGTTATCAAACACAAATTGTTGATAAGCATTTTGTGTAAGTTGGTACTCACTGCTCGAGACAGCGGACGCTTCAAACTTAAGAATTTCTTTATATGATACAGAAAATCCTAAAGCAGCAAGATGATCAATCAAATTCTTCGAGCCATATTTTCGATGCATGTTTACCCCAGTCCCAAACAAAACTGGTGATATGTAAGATCTGGGCCTCACAGCTGAAATCAATGCATTTGCTATTGCTACATTTTTGGTTTCATTGTGATCTCCATTTAAAGTAGACAAGAAGAAAAGTAATAAGTATGGCACACCTTCAATTCCGCCCTTTGAAATCTCTTCTGCTGTTGGATACTCATCTAAAATATAATATTTGGACCGGATATCTTCTTTTAAAATGTTAGCAGCACTCATGATAATCTTCTCTCTTTTCTCGGAACAGCTCAGTTTGGGATTATTAAAGAGGTCATTCAAAATTTCGGTATTATTGCCTTTGAAACAAGAAATTGCAGGATGAAATCGTTTTTCTATGAGTATTACTTCTTCTTTGTAATGGTCAAGTAGTTTTTTCTTAACATATTTAGGAGTCCAAAGTTGAACTTCATCATCTTCCGCTAGTTCATTCAATTTGGATATTATATCAGTCATAGTGAATTGACACATACTTTCCTTGTTGTCATCAATATATGCACATAATTTATCTAATAAATCGATGTTTTTTACATTCAATGGGCGTCCTTTATCCAGTGAATATTTATGAATGAAGGTGCCATAACAGTTTTGATGATAACGGGCCTCCGCGGCTACCATGTCTATTTCCGAGTCAATTCGATGGCGAACTTGTTCTCCCCATTCATCATTTCGTTGCAAACAATGCTTTAGAATTGTATCCTTGATGTTCAGGGTTCTCACAACACACACTTTTTGCATAACTTTTTCACGAATATTTACATCTTTTGCACAAAATAGACAGTGAGTTTTAAAGTTTATTTTTTCACTCGCGGATCGTCTCGCTGTTGATGTAGAAGGTTGATCAGATGCATCATTGTTACTTGCAGTCAAAAAGGCTTTGATACTTGAAGATCTTGTATAGTCCCGTCGACATTTTTCATGTAATTCAATTGAATCTTTATTTTCGAAAATCGCCCACTTCCCATCAGCTCTAAGGTGGCTTGATTTTATTAACGTTTCAAGTCCTTTTTTGTGAACATTTGCAGTCTTCAGCAGATTTAGAGATTGGTCACATATCGCGCACTGATCCATTTTGAATTTTGAAACTGAAAAAATATACTTATTTTCAAAATTCATAAATAATTTTATTTTTTGGCCGATTTGTTTGTATAGTAGGTCTCGCGAATATACCTAACCTCCAAATAAAAACCGCGAATGCTAGATAAAATGTTTAAAAACATAAGAGTACTTACATGTTTGTCTTGGGTGAAAAAAATGCACATTTATGATGAACAAGATCCACATAAGCTAAATTACGAGTATGATTGATTGCTGATTGCTTACGTCAACGTCGTTAACGCTACTGCCCGCCCACGCTGGCTCGCTGGCACTGGCCATTTATTGGGCGCCTACTATAGGTATATACAGGCACATAGTTTTCTACAGTGCAGCCCGTGAACTTTTAGAAATAAAAACAGACAATTTTCATAGTGATTTTGTTCTAATTTCTCTTAATTTTAGTTAACATTGACCTACAACAGTAATATAATGTCGTTTGCGCCCCCCAGAACATAATTATCAAAGACTAAACAATTGATGCTGACTTTGAATGCTTGTTGTGCGCCACTGCGTCTGTCAAAATCCAAACATATATACATCAATTTGTAGGTAATTTTATTGGCTTTCATTTACATCTCTAGCATTTTTTGTGAAAACCCAGCCATATTCGAGATAATTGGCAAAAAGTAAAAAAATGTACCTATTGGGGTAGTTTTGGGGTTGTTTGCACCTTTGTAGGGGTGGGGACTTTTAGTATGTTAATCTGGACGACAAGACCTAGTATTCCTCCAAAAATCAGCTTTAGGGGATTTTGTTCCACGAGCACCATGTAATTGAAAATAACTTCCCTGGAGTAAATAGTATGTTTTTGTATTCAATGACTTACTGATAATCGCCTCATTCAAAAGTAGATCGCAAAAAACGTGCTTAAGTTTTTTCCCTTTATAACTATACAAGGCAGCTAGCTCATCCTTGAACATGTGCTTCAGAATCCTATTTGTGACGGCGGTACAATCTCTGCCTCCGAAAGTGGATAAGTAATTAACCTTTAAGAAAAACGAAATCGATTCGCTTAATGTAACTAGCTAGGTGATTAGAAATTTGAATGGAATTTCAATGAATATGTACTATAAAAATGCTGACGAAGTTTATACATTAACTCTTTAATTTGATTTACATTTTGACTTCTTTTATAACTAGCATTTTTTTATTTGATACTACCTATTTGTTAAAAGTTAAAACATAGATAGTATGTATGTACATAACATCTTATGTAGAGCAAGTGAATTTTGACTTTAAAAAAATTTGAACTAACTTACCATTAGAGATTGATTATGTTCTAGTTTCAGATGATTCTCCAATTTGTTCAAATTTTCAAGGTTGTCAAGTGGCAACTGTACTGGGAGGTTGATTTCTTTGTCACTTATTGCGGCGTTATTTTTATTGAAATGTTTCAAAATCTGATCATTTTGTTCCCTTATTTCATAAAGAAGACTGATGATTTTGTGATCATATCCTAAAAGTGGTAAATATAATTATTTTATCTTGCATTTCATAGAAGATGTTTTTAGAAACATGCGAATATGTAAATAGGAGTCATGTAATTGTATGAAAAAAAAAACATATGAACATAAAATCCAAAATGCGTTCTGTTCAAGATACATATGAATACCTACTTATGCATAAACATAAAAGTAGGTGTGTAAGTGCACAAAAAATATCAAATTATGGCTTGGAAAAAGATCACCTATTAGACAAATAAAATTCTGAATTTTGAAAAGAAAAAAAATTTCAAATGAAAAAGAAATTTTACCCAATCAATGACAGATGCAGAATAATTAAACAATTCTGGAAAAAAAACAAATTTTTGATTGTTCTTTCTTTCTTCTTTCTTTTTCATCATCAAATTAAATAACTTGTTTAAAACCCAAATATAAAGCAAATTCGATTTATATCTATCTGTGTTCTGTACACCACTACGTCCCAATGCACTTCTTGCAATAAAGCCGCTTTCTGAAAGCCTTTGTGTTGATAAAGGTGATTCGTTCGTATCCGTCCTGGGTGTAGTAGTTTCTAAGATAGTAAAAAAAAGCATTAAAAAAGCAAAAGAGTTATTAAGTAGGTAATTACCTCTGGGGGATTTTGCAGCCAATAACGGTAGTTCAATCGATCTACTATTATTGGTAGTTGAATTATTTTCATTGGCATCTGTTGTTGATGAAAAAACGTCAAAACGAGGTGGTCGTGGAGTAGTTATGTTATTTTTTTTTTTCACTGGTTGATCCAGTTCATCGTTATTACTGTTGTCACTGTCACAACTGCTGTAAATCACTCTTGGCTTCAATTTTCTTTTTTTTTTAGTTAGTTTGCTGTCATCGGAATCCAAATTCGAAGTATCTTCTGCTTCTTTACACTTTTTCAGCGCTTTTTCCAAATCATCTGAAAAGAATAGTATTTTTATATTAAATGCAAGTTGAGTGATAAAAAACACTCAAATGAATAAATATTTTCTAAAACCTTGAGCAATTTAATCAAATTATTTTCTAAAGTCTTTGATTTCTTTCAATTATGTAGTTCGAATCGGTATATACCTGTGCTGAACATACATCGCTTCACTTGGTGAATGTTCCATGTATCATCGATAATACTATCATCATTTTTTAATAATTTTCTGAATTGCTTTTGGTCCTTACAGGGAGGCCAAAATGCTTCTTTTTTTAAAGGTGTTAACCACTCATGGTTTACTACCGACAAAGCACCGTCTTTTGCCCACTCTACCACAACGAAAGCCATCACCTAAAATACCCATACTACTAACTTTAGCTGCTTACAGAGTTTGAAAACGTCCTGATTATCATGATATAATAATATATCGGATTATATAGGTATCATATATCCGATATACAGTACTGTGCATATAGGTATAGCAACATTAGCAACAGTTCTATATTTGATAATGTACCCAACTATCAAGGAAGTGTTGATGAATTTGAAACCTTCATTCACAGTTAACGTGTCCTCTGGTGTTTATTTTTTCAAAAATTGTTTAGTGCCCTCTTTACACGTGTAAAGAGGTCTAAAAAAACTTTTGTCTGTGTAATTTTTAATAAAAATGGCCATCACCATTCAAAAAAGAGTCCAAAATTATATATTTCCTGAAAATTTCACACTAATTAAACTAGGGCTGCCAGACCTCCCGATTTAGGCGGGAGTCTCCCGATTTCTTACTGTCCCTCCCGCTTCTTAAACAAAGTCTTAATACTCCCGATTTTGATGAAGAGCTCCCGAATAATCCCGAATCTATTGATTTTTTTCTAAAATCAGCTTATTTTGGTCTCAGAAATATGTGGTGAGATTTTGTAAAAAACCTTTTTACCAGGCACCCTGTCTGTACCATGTAGAAAACCTGGATTTGTTCAAGAATAGTGATTTTTGTACTTTATTTTCATATTTTATTTTATTTTTTGTAAAGTTATTGATTAAGTAACCATAAAACTTTATGATATTTCCAGATCTAAAGCCAAGATTTTTTTTGTGACGAACGTCTCTGCAACCAGGGGTTTTGGGGGTCAGAACCCCCCCTTGATCAGAAAGTATTATTGAAAAACACATTTAAATTTAAATTATAAAATAGTAGCGGTCCTGCAATCTCTTGGAAAATTCATGCATTCCAGCAAAGAGAGGTCATTTAGGAGGCGTAAATGTCAAAACTAAGGACTAATAAGGAGATAGATACTATATGAAAATGCACATTTTGTGTATTGCTATGCTCACCAATATAACAAGGGACAAGCAATGTCAACTATAACGAGCGTAATTTTTTTTTTATAAATCTGAATGGGATTTCCATTTTTGTTCCTCTGACATAACAGCAGCCTTAAAAGATATTGGTGACAAACGATTCAAACGAATACCAAGATCAGTAGTTAGTAGTTAGCACAAACGCGTTGAAGCACTAATGCGTACTTTAGCAGCCGCTGGAGGTACCCATAAATGTTATGAGTCATGGATTTGAGGGGAAATTGATTAAAAAGGAGGGGAGATTGCTCACAATTTTCCGCCTGCGCCGCGCTTTGCCTGCGGCGCTCCATCTATCCAAACCCAAAAGTCCCCTAAAAAATTGTCTGGCTATCCCACAGTTTGCAACAATCAAACCCCCCACCCACACCTCCCGCTTTTTATTTTTATAAATCTGACAGCCCTAAATTAAACTAAGGATACTCTAGCTATAAAATTTCGAACTTGACAAAGTCACCAATATTTCATGATCTCTTCAAAAATTGGCAAAAATGAGTCATTTTTACAAAGTTCAAAGTTTTATAGCTAGACTCCTTTGTTTAATTAGTGTCAAGTTTTCAAGAAATATTTAATCTTAGACCATTTTTCGAATAGTGATGGCCATTTTAAACAAAAATTACACGTTTTTTTTTAGAGCTCCTTTTAAACGTGAAAAAAAAAGGCACTAAACAATGTTTTGAAAAAAATCGCCAGGACACGTAAACTGATGAATGGATTGAAGCTTTTTAATTCACCATCTTCCTTGACAGCTGGTGCTGGATCAAAGTTTTATCAAATTCACGGCTGTTGCTATATTTGTGCACAATACTGTATAGGAGTATAGGTACCTAATATCTGTCACCATGTTGAACAAAGAGCAATCACAAAACAAACCAGTCAGAGCCAAACCCCTTTTTGTGAAGAGTTTGCAAATTGTTTCCCATCAAAATATTGAGCAATCAAATTGCCTATTGCCGACCATTCACATTGAATCTGGCTTCAACGTGACTTTGAAAACAAATTCAATGTAGATGATAGCATATTATGATTTCCGTTTCGTGAGCGGAAAGCTGAAACTTCCACTTCGAAATGAAATTGAATGTAGACCTTACATGAAAACAAAAACCAAAGATGATTTCCTAAATTCTACAGTGATTCTAACCCGCACCCGAGCTAATAAAGCCTAAATTAATCTAAGAACTTTATTCAGTTAGCAAAGTTTTGAGACATTTAGGTACTGTTTAGTTGTTGAATAAAAATTTTCATTTAGATTCCAAAGCTAAAATCAAAATCCCGCAATTCCCCGAAAGCCCCATAGCAAGTCATTGCTGTTTCAAGCGAATAAATAACTTTGAAATAATCAATTTCAAATTTCGATGTGAAAAGAACTTACCCAAACTATTTTACGTGTGTGACGCTAGCTCCTTGAGTTCCAGCTCCTTGCTAAAATAATGAAATCGAGAACGCAGTCGAATCGAATCGAAAGTGTGAAGCTGGCTCCTTGGGATGCTTAATAGTTTACCGATAAATATTTTATTAATGCATTTTCTCACAAAGAACAACAACAACACATTTTAATCCAACCATAAAACACTTCACTTCTCAAAATTATGGCTAAAAGTTAGGTTAAATAAAGGAAAGTAGGAATGTGGTAAATATTGATATTGGTTTTTAACAAACATATCGACACAGCTTTTTCTAGGAGGAAATTTTCAGGGTAGTTAGGTACTCGATAGTACTATCAAACGTTGCTATTGAGGAATTGATACATATCATGGTTCCGCCAGAAAAAAATATTTTCCATCCAAGGAGCCAAGTGCTATCTTGGTTCTCGACCATAGAATCGATACGAAATTTTCAGGGTAGTTAGGTTCTCGATAGTACTATCGAACGTTGCTATTGAGGAATTGATACATATCATGGTCCCGCCAGAAAAAAATATTTTCCATCCAAGGAGCCAAGTGCTATCTTGGTTCTCGACCATAGAATCGATACGAAATTTTCAGGGTAGTTAGGTACTCGATAGTACTATCAAACGTTGCTATTGAGGAATTGATACATATCATGGTTCCGCCAGAAAAAAATGTTTTCCATCCAAGGAGCCAAGTGCTATCTTGGTTCTCGACCATAGAATCGATACGAAATTTTCAGGGTAGTTAGGTACTCGATAGTACTATCAAACGTTGCTATTGAGGAATTGATACATATCATGGTTCCGCCAGAAAAAAATATTTTCCAACCAAGGAGCCAAGTGCTATCTTGGTTCTCGACCATAGAATCGATACGAAATTTTCAGGGTAGTTAGGTACTCGATAGTACTATCAAACGTTGCTATTGAGGAATTGATACATATCATGGTTCCGGCAAAAAAAAAAATTTTCCATCCAAGGAGCCAAGTGCTATCTTGGTTCTCGACCATAGAATCGATACGAAATTTTCAGGGTAGTTAGGTACTCGATAGTACTATCAAACGTTGCTATTGAGGAATAGAATTCATATCATGGTTCCGCAAAAAAAAAAAGAAATAGTTTGCAAACTGCAAATAACAAATGCTGATTGGCTCTGACTGGTTTGTGATTGTTCTACGAACAGACCTATTTTCGCTTAGAAAAATGACGTCACCTCTAGTACAGATATATTTAGATAATAACAAACCAGAAAAAAGTACACAATATAGAAATAATAATATAAAATGTAGCCATACGAACTTACAATATTCTGTTTTATAAAAATATAGATAAATTGGCACATATTTGTACAACGCTTTATGACTAGGTACTTCTATAAAAGCTGCATAACGATCTATAGATGATCACAAAAGCTGTACACAACATAAATAAATGTATGAAAGGACTGCAACAGAAAAACTTCATTTTATACACATGAAATATGTTCTGAAAATCAACAAATAGATCATCGCAAAAGATTTCTTGGCCGTTCTTCATCAAGGAATTGTATTAACGATGCTACTTTTGGTGCCCCGTAAAGAAGTTGTGAAAGTGCACCAAATCGCTGCCTAGAGAACAAATAAATAAAAATAATATATAATCAAATATAAAGTATGATAGTTATATACCTCACTTTCAGGGCAATGCCCTTTGACATTTTCAAATCTGTGGAAATGCAGTGTCCCATTGCATTTTGTGGCAGATAATAATTGAAAACGTCATCATTCACCTCTTGCAAAACGTTCCGAATGAAACGTTTTTCAGCCATAATCTATAAAAACAAATATGTAATACTATCTTTCCCCCTGACTCTCTTAGTTGACCGATATAATATCGAGCTAACAGGATCTGCCACGGGAAGGCGAGAGTGGAGTTGTTGGGTAGAGGCTTTGAAAATTACTTTTGTTAGGAAAGTGTTAAAAATTCCTTCTAAACATCAGTAATAAACCTTACAATAAGTAATACTTAAAAAAATATATAATATTAGTATTTTATTTAAGTATTAATTATAAAGAGAGACGCATACACAACCTTAGATCCCAGGCTAGCCAACTTGATTGAGATTGATCCAAGAGAAATGGGGGTAAAAACGAAAAAGGAAAGTTAATTGAGCATTGTGTTGATAGAGACATAAAATCGAATACAGAAAAAACATGGATTTCAAATAATAGACGAAAATGGATCTGCTGGCACGCGGATTATCAACACAAAAAATAATATGGGTAGGATATTTAAATATACTGATAAACAGTGTGTCCAGAATAAAATGATGTATATGGAGACATATTATGAGGATATTGGTAAGATACGACATCTCATATATTCCCCATGTACATAATTTTATTCTGGACATATTGTTTAGATAGGTATGTAAACAGATGTACGCTTACATACATATCAGTATATTTAAATTGGACAACCGGAAAATGAATGATATCATACACCGGATGACATTGTAGTTTTTGCGGTCTAAGCCGCAGGCGATCTTTGGCATTACCAACTTGGTAATGCCATATCGTTCGCAGCAACGTCGCAAGTCTACCAATGCCCTCCAAATATAAAGATATTTGGGCTTGTGCCAAAAATATTTTTTGGTAATGAGATGGAGAATTTTCGGTTCTCCATCTACAAATTGGATCAAACAGGATCCTACTTTTGGTCATCGTGCTCCATGATGAGGTACACCAAATCGCTGCCTGAAGAACAATAAATTATTAAAAAAATTTATAATCAAATATAAAGTCTGATGGTTACCTCACTTTAAGGGCAATACCCCTCGACATTTTTAAATCTGCCGAAATACAATGAACCATTGCATTTTCCGGCAGATGATTAAAAATGTCGTCATCAACTTCATCCACAATAATCCGGATGCTCTTGTTAGAGAAGTTGTTCCAGAAGTTACAAAATTCAACGTCCCAGCGGCGTTGATTAAACATAATTGTTTTGTTGAAGCTTTGAAAATCACTTTTGTTAGGAAAGTGTTAAACATCCTTTCTAGACATTAGTAATAAACCTTATAAAAGTAATACTTAAAGTACGCATACACAACCTTAGATCCCAGGCGAGCCAACTTGATTGAGATTGATCCAAGAGAAATGTGAGTTGTGTTGATAAAAAAAAAATGTTGAAAAAATGAGAAAACGGGCGCAAATTAGAGATACGTGAGTAAACGGGCGCAAATTAGCAAAAAGTGAGAAAACGGGCGCAAATTAGTAAAAAGTGAGAAAATGGACGCAAATTAGAAGGAAGTGTAAAACGGGCGCAAATTAGAAAGAAATGAGAAAACGGGCGCAAATTAGAATGAAGTGGAAAACGGGCGCAAATTAGAATGAAGTGGAAAACGGGCGCAAATTAAAAAGAATTGAGAAAACGGGTGCAAATTAAAACTAAGTGGAAAACTGGCGCAATAATGAGAAAATCGAACGCAAAAAGGGCTCCTTCCTCCCCTACACCCTTTCCAATCCCATCCAAACCTATTGTGGCCCATTTGGGAAAGAGAAATTAGAAGCGAATGCTAATGCCGAATGCAAAAAGGCCCTCTCCGACGCGCAACTGGCAACCTATACCCTTAACCTACATTTTTAAATAATATTTGCAAGGAGGGCAGTAATATATGGTAACTTCTTTTAAATCAGGGATTTGATAATCTCCCGTTAAACAAGTCACCATACACCACCTTTCGCATGCTTCGCATTGAATCTACTCCGCCGTTACATTTAATGCTGTTCTACCGCAAATAATACATAAATTCTTTAAATCGTCCGACTCACCTAGAAGGAGTTTTTTAAATGATAATCTTTTATCTTCCGGTTTGTCACTACAATAGAAATTATATTTATTATTAATTATGTGTTCCGCAAAAGTTAAACAATAAATCCCGCAATTAAAGGAATCACGTTGCACTGGGTGTTCATGAACTACAGTTTGCCATCCGCTTACTTTAAATTGTTTGCAATTTTTTTTTAAATATATCTGCGTTTCTTTTTCCGAACTTCCCATGGGATTTATAAAAGAAAATTCATTTTTGGCACTATTCGCGATAGCTAAACACCAGTGATTTTGGTTTTGTAAATATATAAAAAGATTTACTCCATCTTTAAGTTTAAAACCACATGAACGGTTTTCAAAAATTTGTACGCTGTCCCACGTAGAAGCATAAATAATTTCGCGTTGTTTATTTTTCAAAAGACAATGCATTATCGTGTCGATAGTGAAATTACTTAACCATTGGGATTTGTCTAGTACTTTAAAATCGCAAAGTTCTAAACTAGGAAATGCAGCTCCACTAAATCGCGCTACTATCATATTTTCAATTTTATCGAAATTGTAATAGGCTAAATCCAGGACCGTCCCGTTACTAGAAGTCTTTACTTTAGGAGTGTCAGAGGATGTTACGGGTTTCGCGGTGACCTCTGATACTCCTGATTTCGTTAAAACTTTTTTTATTAATTTTTCCGAATCACCAAAATAAAGAACCGGTCGTTTCTTTCTTTTTTTATTCCATTTCTCTTCCGCGTTCATGTCAAAATTATCTTCAACGTTTGAAGCTTTTGCGGGTCGTTTCTTTGCCGTACAATGATTTTTACCGACGTCTAAAATAATTTCCTTATGAACGCTAAGGACATGTTCCCTAATTGTCCGGACAAATCTGCTACAGCGTAATCGTTTCCCGGGAATTACGCTGTGTTGTACTTGTTTAAAGTGCCCTTCGACCGGAGCGTTACTGTAGCGTTCGCACGAATTATCAGAAATTATGTTCGACCACATTGGCAAATAGGTCAAATATTTTTTCAAAACAGTACTAGCTATTTCCGGTTGATATAATGAATTCTTATCTTTGATCGCGACGATGCTTTTAATATCAACCCGTTCGGCATCAAAGATTCTCTTAAAATGCTGATAAAAATGGGATCTTTCATACAAAGTCTTAAATTTTTCAGTTTCCCGATCGTCCATATTATTAATCAGATTAAATTCTTCGTTTTCCTGTACCTGTACTACATCCCCTAATTCTCTAACACAAGTTTCCACGACCGCCGTTTGCGTTGGAGAGGTACAAACTTTTACTAATCGTAAAAACCATTCTTCGACCGAACGAATTTCTTTCATCATAAAAACTTTCATGATTATGGTTTTATAGAATATTTTATTTTGGCGATTCTTTCCGCAAATCTTATTAATATCGTTCGCAATAATTTTCACAAAGTGGCAAACACAAATTTTTATTATTACCGCGGGTACTTTTGATTCGAAATTGACAATATTATCGTATAATACATTAATATACACGCTTAAATCTTCCATCAAATTCCACGCAGAATTAATGCCATTTATTATCGCAAAACTAAAATCCGTCACTACTGTGTTGAACACGGGCCACTTCAATTTTTCAGCAAAGCAAAATGACTGAAAAGCAGTTAGCCAACTCCCGATCGCGAAAGCGTTGTGGCTAGAGCTAATTAATTCCAAAACAGGAAAAATGATTTTTTTCTCCTTGAGCCAAATTACGCCGGCGTAATATAAAATTCGCTTACAGGGCATACAATTATTAGATGGCTCCCGAACTAATTGTCCCGTTGCATCAAGATGTAATGTTAAGCCCTGTGAATTTTTTAAAATTTTCTCTATAACATCGAGTTGTTCGCGACTAAAGAGATAAACACTTAGTGGCTCAAAAACTCTATAAATGTAGGCGTTTTCCCTAGCCATTAAAATCAAATAAAAAATATCGTCTTTATTGCGATCTAGCTCAGACATTTTCTGAGATCTGATTTTCCTAAAGACCGGCATGGACTTAATATCTCGTAAGTTGCCATTATTTAATTGTTTATCCGCGGTATCTCTCAATATTTTAGACCGATGCTTGTACGGCGTGGAAGTTTTTAAGTATTCCCCGATAATTTGTCTCTCCGTAGTGCGTACGTATGTTGTAAATTTTTCCCCGTTTAAGTGACAATAGTTCAGGGAGGAACTAAAAACTAGCCCTTTTACACAATTTTCCGCTTTTTTTAATTTAATTTGAAATGTTTTGCAGTTAGTATGTGCGCAATAAGCATATATTACATAATTATTTGAAGTTTTGTTGAACAAAGATTTTTTAAAATACAAGACGCACATATTATTAACTAATTCTACCTTCCTCCTGATAATTATATAATAATTTATCAATTTATTTCCCGAGCAAATACTAGAAAATTCATCTGTGCTTAATGAAAATGTGCCCTCTCGAATTCTGCAATTATTAAAAGTGATCTTATTGCGTACTAAAGTAGGATCATTCATTGACCCGACAGGTAAATTGGAATGATTGCTTAGGGGATTATTTTCGTAGACTTTCTTAATACAGTCGTTTACCGTTTCCACTTCCGTAATCTCTTGAACTTTATTTTGTCCGAAATAATCGCTTAGTTCTACCAAATCGTTCCGATCTAAATCGTTATTTTCCGGAGAAGAGGGCGCAACCGTAATCGCAGAGTCATATTGTTCATGAAGCGGAACATTGACCGGAACCATATTATCGAGCATATTATCTTCAAATGAAAATGAAATATTAAATATTTCATTTTCAGATTCAGGAGCAGGGCCTTTTTGCATTTTTATAGGCGATACCTCAAAATAAATTTCAGCGGACTCAATTTGGTTTTCCAAAGAACTTCCGGATGCATTTTCACTCGCATCAACGTTCAAAAGAGATTTTAACGTAACGTTTCTGCGTAAATGCTGATAAATTTTGTATTTGTTTTTCCGTTTGTTTTCTGACTTGAAACCATACAAGAAATTTGCGCAATCATCTATAATTGGATCATTAACAGAAAGATTAGAAAAAAAAATATAATTTTCGGTGGGCCGAATTTCTTTTAACCGATTGGCCAATTTTTGGATATTGAATCTATCACCGAACGGCATTTTGGAAATTGAATCTGAAAAAAAAATCGAAAGTAGTTTTTTATTGAATTGCTTCTTATAGCAGAACCTTTTGGCATTCGATAAAAAAAAATGTTTAAATTTTTGTCCTAGGAACACTGACAAGGTGACCCAAAAAAATTGATTTTTATATACAAAAATATAGGTGCGTACAAATGAGATGAAATTTGTATAGGGGAAAAACATGTATGTAGGTGGCCTCCTTTACAACTTCCATTCATACTAAGTCAAAAATTTCTATCAAAACTCCCTTTCTAGGCATCAGTGATATAAAAATTCCATTCACTTAAATTCAATTGATTTGATCAACTCGCCCGAATCCTGAATGTAAAGGCCCCATCGTTATTACGAACACACATGCTAACCCTTCACCAAAATATAAATATATATATATTTGCATAAAATTTTTGACGAAATCGCCATAATCCGAACAAACAAATTGTCAGACGTCTGCTCCTTATCCTCGGCAAGACCGTATGGACGCTTTGTCGGCTAATTATCATAATATCAGATAATCACCGATTTGTCTGACTGATTTTCTATTTTCTGGACGTGTGCTAGGAATACGGAAAATTCATTTTTCTTTTGCAGAAATTTTTTTTTTTTTTTTTATCTCTCATTTATGGCATTGTAACTCATCAACATAATATGTAACAACCTAATAGTAAAAAAAACCAAAGCCATAAGGTTTGTACGAATTAATAAGGGTTGAAATAAGGGCGTAATATTGTAAAAGAATACTTGGTTGCTGATGAATTTTCTCGATTATGGTGATCGACAGAATTAATTTTGATATCGTTAGGAACCCGATAAAAATTCCCATAAGCCGGTCAGCCGTTGAGATAAATTTTCTAACCGGAAAATTTTGTGATTTTTTTTTCTTTTTCCGGCTAACTTTCTAGCGAACGAAAGTGCGAAATTTTTTTTTTAATGTGAAACTTGGTTATAAAAAAGTCACTTTAAAAGTAAATTTTAAAGTATCAATATCTTCTGGATCACATCAATAGACAATACGCAAAAGAAACTGCTATAATATTACTTAATAATAATATAAGTAATGTAAGTATACAGGGTGCCTCCGATTAAGTCGGCACTATTGCTAACTTTATTATTGAAGATACGAGCTCGTTTAAATGAGAGAACTAGTAGTATTTTTTCTGCGTATTAACGTTATGCTGACAAAAAAACAATTGAACAACGCGTTCTTCATTTATTTCCAAAAACGTATTTTTTTTAAATGGGACACCGTGTATATTTTTATCATAATTGATTCGTTACGCTTTTCTAAACATAAAAGGTTATTATGAATTTTTTCCTGAAAACGAAAATAACGGGGTTATGCATATTTTCCTCGACTAATTTATAAACGTCAAAGTAACAAGTTTCAATGATTTAATTGTTTCAAGATGAGTTTAACCAACAAAATACGTTTACCTCGAAATAATAATTTCAACAAGCAAATATGGCAACGGATATGTGTTATTTTCTCAAAATTTTAAATTTCATGGCAAAGTTTCCAAAAATTAAAAAATGCATAACTCCGTTAGTTTTGGTTCTAAGACAAATTCGTCATAACCTTTTATGTTCAGGAAAGAGTGGTCAATCGATAATGATAAGAATATACACGTTGTCCCATATAAATAAATTATATTAATTAATATAAATCGAGAACGCGTTGTTCAATTGTTTTTCCGTTAATACCACGTTACTCAGCGGAAAAAAATACTACTACTTCTCTCATTTAAACGACCTCGTATCTTTAAGAATAAAGAAGTTGACAATAGTGCCGACTTAATCGGAGGCACCCTGTATATTCTTAACTTCGAAAAATATATTAATTACTACCGGAATACGAATACAACATTCAATAATAATAATAATATTAAATTCTTACCAAAATCTATAAAGCACGGACACAGAGAGAGATTTTAACAAAATCGCAATAGAATTCTTTCAGCTTATAGGTATATGATATCTTATCAGCTTGAAAGCACATAAAGCAATGAAAGTATATGCAGCAGAACCAGAACAGAACGCTACTCAGATACTTTCCCGAACAAAATCGGTAAATCCCCGAAATTAAATACACTGCGCAACAACTGAAGTGGATATTTGAGCCAATCATGTAGAACACTTTTTTTTTATTCATTGCAAAATTGAAAAGAATTATTAAATTATTGTTGAGGCATGATTTCCCAAATTGCCTGCAACATATTCGCCAATTGTTTTAACTTTTGGGTCCAAACATGGCCATCCATTGTATAAATCTCAAGATTTTTGTCATTATCCAGTCCAATTGTTGAGCAGTGTATATCAACCTGTCGATTGTCGTTGTCGCGATTGTCGATAGGGAAGACGCGGCTGGATGTAGCTCCCGTACCGATGTTGCCGTTTCTTGGTTTCTTTGTGAAAGTTGGTTTATGGTTTAGGATTGTTTGGGAGTGTGGGGAGACTGTTTGTTCATTTTGATGTTGTAAATTTTGAGTTGTCTTGCACTTGCATGCATCTCATTAGACAAAATCATCATGATAAAAATTGAATAGCCTTGTTTCGTGATTTCACTTCGTATTAATACAAAATGTTCTATTGAAATTTCGGTGATTTTTCATTTTACAAACTGGGCATTGTAATTTTTATTCTTTTTCGTTCTACTATTCTTTAGAAGGTGTGTGCAAATATTATGTGGTTATGTGAAAATCTTACGGGACTCGGAGCGAATAGGGATGCTGGGTGGATAAAAAAACGCTCAAAAAACGCCAATTCTTGATTAATTTATTGTGAAATCCTGTCAAGTAACTCTAGTTTTTCACAACTTTTTTCACTTTTGCTTGGTCCTGTAAAATTGTCAGATGTGCAACGTTTCAACGGTCGCAAACACCTTCAAGTCGAAATAAAAGAAAAACTTGAAAAATATTCTTGAAATGGTTATGAATAATTTAAGCAGAAACGTGTAGTTAGTCATAATGTGACTATAAAATTATGGCACAAAGTTTTCTACAGTTGGCAAAATACTGGAATAGATATTTGAGGGCAAAGAAAAACAAGTTTTTGAAAAATAGAAGATAGCAAATTAGCATGATACTAAAACAAACAAGATAAGCTCACGGCAGGTTACGCTGACGTCAATAGGAGACCCAGGTAAGTGAAGTTAGGCGATGTTACAACGTGAAGTTGGTTTTTGTTTCCATAGTGACGTGTCAAATTCAAATAATCAAGTTGAATATTTTTAGAAGTCTTGTGGCTTTTTGATTAATTTTTTTGTAGTTTGAACAATGGTTCACTGTGCGATGCTGTGTTGTGATCACCAGTAAAAAACAACGTCAAAAGTCAAAAATGCTGTACGCTGATTGGTTACGAATTGACAGAAATTAACGTATGTGCATGCTATTTCATCAATGCAACGTATGTGCTACATTAGTTCAGCCGTTTTGGGCTCCCCATGACGTAATGCGCGCTTCTGTTCGAAATTCGTCCGGCAATTGATCACACCTTGTTTGTTTTAGTATCATGGCAAATTAGTAGGTTACCAAAATAATATTGACAAAAATGTCAAAAAGAAATAATAAACTGGCTAAGTCTGACGTCACAAACGTAGGTCGGAGCTTATAATGTTTCCAAACAAAACAAACTGATTTTGACATCCCATGTGGAAAACTGTAGTGAGTATTGAGATTTGAGTGTTTTTGGATTCATTATAAGCGAATAAGACTTTTAACGGTGATATTTAGTTGGACAAAAGACAAAAGGACAAATCACAGCTATAATAAATAAAGAATAGAGACTTGATTTTGCAATGATTTTGATAACCAGACAATTCGTACCAGAAACGTTTTCAAGCGCTCTCAAAGAAAGCATCAATTTGATAAAAAGCTTATAAATTATGCTTCAAAGCACTTTTTCTTCGAAATAAACCCAAAAAAGACGATAGAAATAATAAGAATGTAAGCAACATAACCTCAAAATGTTCCCAAGGATTAATTATACACTTAAACCAACTTACCTTGTCAAAAACTTATATGATTCCATTAAATATCACTTATTTGCTTTTAACAAATTCCAAAACACTCAAGAAAATTCAAAATTGTTGTTATGACAATGACATGTAAACATGTTTCTTGTTTGTTTGGAAACATTTTAATCTCAGACCTACGTTTGTGACGTCACGACTTAGGCAGTCTATTGAGGAGCTCGCGTGCAAAATCGGATATAGTATTATGTCTATGGGATATATCCACTTTTTTCACAAAATGATGTTTTGTTATTGCTTTCGGGTTCTAAATCGTGAGATCTATCGACCCATATTTGTTTTGAACCGAATGAACCAAAACCGTCAAAAACTCATTGAAAATGAAATGCGAAATTTGGCTCCTAACTATATCAATAAAGTTGTTATTATTTGGTATAAGTTTGTTTCATCTCAACTTAGTCAACAGTTTTGTACCAATAAGAAAGATAAATTTCAAAAAACATCTGTGAAGAAAAAAAATAATTTTTATGTGATTCTTATGACTATAAGAAAAGCTCAACTTGCTCAGATGAGTGTCTCAAAAAACATATCGACAAACTTTAAAGAGTGAGCTTTGACCACAAAGGGGAACAGGGCTTAATTTGTCTACTCCATATGTCAATTTAAATCACATCTAAGAAACGAAAGTCATTTGCTGCCCCAATAATTAATGATTATGTGTGTTAGTTCTAGCAAAGTTTACTAATATTAGTAGACTTTGGTTCTAGTTAGATATAAATACTTACAACAAACAATGGCCCAGGGTACAGTGAGTCTGTAGCCCAAGGGGGCGGAGCCTAATTTGTTTTTTTCTTTATGTTAATTCGAATCGTGTCCCTGAAAACGATCCGACGGTCATTTTTGTGCACAATGTTTGTTTTGGTCGACTCTACTGAGGGAGTGCATTAACTCTCATGCTATCTTTGTCTGTCGCATATAAAATGCTAATAAACTGATTTCAAGAAATTTTAGTGAAAGCATTAAAATTTGCTCACTCTTTATTCATAACACCCATTATGTCGTTCGTTCGCGTTGCTGAGGATTTTTTACCATTCGTTTGCCAGTGTGTGTACGGTCGACGCGAATGACTGTTAATAGACAGTTAACGTAACAAGTTAACGCATAAAATTCACGTCTACGTAATGACCCAAAAGCTAGTTGAAGTGTGGCATTTGACGTACGTGAAACGTAGCGAGTAGACTTAAACCTAATCTGTTGTATTTACTTTTAATTTTTCGACCAAGCAGAAGCAGAAAAAAAGTGATGTCTACGTTAATTTGTTGATTGAATTATTAATCAAAATCAAAATCTCGATATGAAAATATATATTATATGTATATATTAATTCGTTGACAGATGATTCAAGATCGTCTACTCGATCGGCAAACCTCGGATTCTCGGATTACGTATAAGGGATAACGTGCAATACGTAAAGGCACGCAAGGTTACGTATATCCGTGAACGCAAACGTGAGAAAAAACAAAGTGCGCTTGCCCAGATGTCAATCACCACGTTTACGTCTACGTAAATCGAAGCACTTCAACTGTCTAATGCTTAAAACGCGAACGAAGGCAACGAACGCAAATGCACGGTAACGTTTAGATGTGGACGCGTATTGTGAATTATGACTTTGTCAAGAAAGCTTATTGTGCCGCAAATGGATGGAACGCTGACAAATGCCAAGATTCAAGTGTTTCGTGCAAATGTGTAGGGCTACCGAAAATCTCCCGCGAGCGGCTGACAATGGTTGGAGCGTTTGATAGTACTATCGAGTACCTAACTACCCTGAAAATTTCGTATCGATTCTATGGTCGAGAACCAAGATAGCACTTGGCTCCTTGGATGGAAAAATTTTTTTTTTGCCGGAACCATGATATGTATCAATTCCTCAATAGCAACGTTTGATAGTACTATCGAGTACCTAACTACCCTGAAAATTTCGTATCGATTCTATGGTCGAGAACCAAGATAGCACTTGGCCCCTTGGATGGAAAAAAATTTTTTTGTCGGAACCATGATATGTATCAACTCCTTAATAGCAACGTTTGATAGTACTATCGAGTACCTAACTACCCTGGAAATTTCGTATCGATTCTATGGTCGAGAACCAAGATAGCACTTGGCTCCTTGGATGGAAATTTTTTTTTTGTCGGAACCATGATATGTATCAATTCCTCAATAGCAACGTTTGATAGTACTATCGAGTACCTAACTACCCTGAAAATTTCGTATCGATTCTATGGTCGAGAACCAAGATAGCACTTGGCTCCTTGGATGGAAAATATTTTTTTCTGGCGGAACCATGATATGTATCAATTCCTCAATAGCAACGTTTGATAGTACTATCGAGTACCTAACTACCCTGAAAATTTCGTATCGATTTTATGGTCGAGAACCAAGATAGCACTTGGCTCCTTGGATGGAAAAATTTTTTTTTTGCCGGAACCATGATATGTATCAATTCCTCAATAGCAACGTTTGATAGTACTATCGAGTACCTAACTACCCTGAAAATTTCGTATCGATTCTATGGTCGAGAACCAAGATAGCACTTGGCTCCTTGGATGGAAAAATTTTTTTTTTGCCGGAACCATGATATGTATCAATTCCTCAATAGCAACGTTTGATAGTACTATCGAGTACCTAACTACCCTGAAAATTTCGTATCGATTCTATGGTCGAGAACCAAGATAGCACTTGGCTCCTTGGATGGAAAATATTTTTTTCTGGCGGAACCATGATATGTATCAATTCCTCAATAGCAACGTTTGATAGTACTATCGAGTACCTAACTACCCTGAAAATTTCGTATCGATTCTATGGTCGAGAACCAAGATAGCACTTGGCTCCTTGGATGGAAAATATTTTTTTCTGGCGGAACCATGATATGTATCAATTCCTCAATAGCAACGTTTGATAGTACTATCGAGTACCTAACTACCCTGAAAATTTCGTATCGATTCTATGGTCGAGAACCAAGATAGCACTTGGCTCCTTGATGGAAAAAAATTTTTTTTGGCCGAACCATGATATGTATCAATTCCTCAATAGCAACGTTTGATAGTACTATCGAGTACCTAACTACCCTGAAAATTTCGTATCTAAATTCAAGTCCTAGAAAAAGCTGTGTCGATATGTTTGTTAAAAACCAATATCAATATTTACCACATTCCTACTTCCCTTTATTTAACCTAACTTTTAGCCATAATTTTGAGAAGTGAAGTGTTTTATGGTTGGATTAAAATGTGTTGTTGTTGTTCTTTGTGAGAAAATGCATCAACAGGTTGACTGCCGAAAAAAAATTTGAGGCACTCCCGGTCGCCGATATGTTTTATTTGTTATTTGACCTTTATTTGTGCCATAAATCATGTAAAACATAGTGTAATGTCATATTTAGGGTTTTTTTCTGACATTTTTGAAAAAAAAAAAAATAACTCCGATCGGAGTGTTTAGTGAAAAAACCTTTATTTGTATATTAGGAACACAAAAAACTAAACTGGTAATATTATACAGATACATGAACAAACGAAAACATTCTTTGATAATAATCTAAACATCAAAACAACAAAGACATTTGTTCGAGACAAATAAATATATCAAAGATCACAAATAAAAACCGGTTGAAATCTCAGGAATACAAAAAACTAAACTGGTAATATCATACGAATAGATGAACAAAAAAAAACAATATAATAATCTAAACATCAAAACAACAAATAGAAATCACAAGATCTTTGGTATACAAGAGAAAAAAATATGTTTGGTTTACGGTAAAAAAACAACATAAACAAGCAAAACGCACAATGTAAAATAATTCACAAAAACTAGATATTTTTATGAATGTCTTCAAAGCACTTTACACAAAAACCAGGAGTTCCAGGGCATTGTTTGCATTCAAACGTTGTCTGCTTTCTTATTTTGTTTTTCCTGCAGATTTTGCATTTCTTTCTTGATACTCTTTTGGTTTCAGCACACCCTTTCTTTGTTTCATTTGTGGTTTTCTCAATTTTTGATAGGGAATGTCTAGCGTTTGCATTTTTTTTTCTGATTTGAAGGGCGAACAGATACATCAGGTACATCATCATCACTTGGGTCTAACAGATCTCTAATGACCTCCAGTCTAAAATCATAGAAACGAACACGAGGACCACCAGAATATTTTCTATGTAGATAGTATGCGTTTATCAAGCTCATTTGTAGCACATGTATGAAGAGTTTCTTGTACCACCTTATCGTTTTTCTGTTGCACGGGTAATATGACAACATCTGGTCCTGGCGATCAATTCCTGACATACTGTTGTTATAATTTATAATGGCTGTTGGTTTTACAGTTTCTTTGCCCCTTTTGTTCTTGAAAATCCCAGTTACATTCCCAAATTCGGTACTTATATAGTTGACGTCACGTTTGTCCTTCCATTTTCCAATATGAATCCCATTAGAGAATCTAGACTCGTTGTCTCCTCGTTTCAGTTTTGCCTTCGTGACTTCTTGTGGATTGTGCTTACGGTCACTTCTTAGAGTCCCAGTACAATAAGTCTCATTTTCTAGCAACCTTGTAGCTAAGTCAACACTGTTGTAGAAGTTGTCGAGATATACTGCATGTCCTTGGCCCAATTTTTCTTCAAGTAAGTGCAGAACTACTTTGGTCGTATGTCCAGTCCCCCCATATTCATCAGATGAACCTTCGTATACTCGAAATTTGAGCACCAATCCATCAGGTTCGGTCAGCATGTAGAGCTTTATGCCGTACTTATGGCGTTTATTTTGTATGTACTGTTTGAACTGTAAACGCCCCCGCCACAGCACCATAGATTCGTCTAATGACAATTCCTTTCCGGGGTAATAGAGACTATTCATTTTTGTGTTGAAAAAGTCGACCACGGATCTTATTTTGCCCAAACGATCGTTTTCTCTAGTGTTGTCAGATGTAAAGTGCAGACACCTCAAGATGAGTAGAAATCTATTTCTTGACATGTATTTTCGAAAAACTGGTATATTGAAGAGCGGGTCCGTTTTCCAATAGTCATTTACTCGTGTAAGTTGAATGGTACCTGTATGAAACAGCAGGCCTATAAAAACTTTTAATTCTGGGACAGTCAGGTTCTTCCAATTTGTGATGCGTGACTTTGAAGATATTCCAATGGCAAGAAAGACTTGGATGGCATAATCATTTGTCTGATCTGCAATCTGGGCTAGAAAGGTGTCGTCAATTATAAGACTCTCACTCACACACACTCTCTGCCTCAGAATCGGAGGAATAATCGTTTTCAGACTCCGGCAAATACTCGTCGCCACTATCTTCCAAACACTGCAATAGTTCAGCATCTGTGAGTGCTTTCTTCTTACCATAAACAGGTGGTTTATCGTCTTTTTTCTGCAGTCCAGAAGGTCCAGGTTTGGCATCCATAATTAATCACACAACACAAAAAATGCGTAACCAACTATAACACGTGCTCAATGAATGTTTTCAGAACGATGCCGAACGGTTTGCAACATGCTAACGCCAACGCCGACAAGATACTGGTCCCTTCAAAGCAAGCTTACACGATACTCCAATCGGAGTAGGCGGCATCCCCGATTGATGCCGAAACACTCCGATCGGAGTGGTCGGCAGTCAACCTGTTAATAAAATATTTATCGGTAAACTATTAAGCATCCCAAGGAGCCAGCTTCACACTTTCGATTCGATTCGACTGCGTTCTCGATTTCATTATTTTAGCAAGGAGCTGGAACTCAAGGAGCTAGCGTCACACACGTACTTACATGATTCAAAATTATCACATTAAAACCTCCACTAACGCATATATTGGTGATATTCACGTTCACGTTGAAAAATCTATTTTTGTCAATTCGAATTTAATGAATGATGACAAACAATGACTATGACATGATGACAATAATCAATAATGACAGACGGCAGACGGACAGCTGTCATCCGTCATTTAAGCGTTTTCGATTGGCAGAATTAGTGCAAAACGCATGTATCCTTATCCTTCTCATTCTCGTAACCTTAGAGAAGGATGGAGATACACTTGTACTGCACTAGTTGTACCAATCGAATACGCCAGTTCTGTCCTGTCCATAGAGATAGCATTGATAGCAACAGAGGTGGAGACCGGTAACCGGTAGCAAAAAACAATCTGGCTCCACGTGAGTGGATTGTGGATTCTCTATCCTCGCGATCTTGCTCAGTGACAGGGACGTTCAAATATTTTCTTATTAATATTTTCCCATTGTTGCATTGATGCAACGTATATTTGATTTTTGTTTTTTAAGACGACATCGCATTAACAAGAGAATATTTATTAGCATGAATTTTTAGGTTTCGATTTTCGATAATACATCGATGTATCAAGAAACCTCGAAAGTTCTCGATGCATCGATAAAATCGATGCATTGAATTTGAAACTATCGATGTTTCCGATGCATCGATGTATATCGAGCATCACTATTAGGTTGTTTCTGTATTGGTCACATAGACTGATACTAAATCAGTCATCAGTCATTCATTTTGTTTGCACGCATATGTCTTACCTAGTCCTACTCATTGCTATGTATGATAACGTGATAGTATTCGCATTTATAACTGCAAGTAAAACAAATTAATAAATGTGGATCAGTATAATATAATAATATATCATAGATACAAAAGAACGCAACATCTTTCTCACAACAAAAGGAACTCTACATCGTTATACGTAGCAATAGCAAACTTGAAAGTATACAAAAAATGTTTATCACAAAAAAAAGGATTCCAAATCGTTTATAGGAAATAGGAACAGCTGAATAGCAAGTTTCAAACATACCTATATAAAAACGAACTCAACATACTTATCACAAAAAAAGGAACTTTATATCGTTATAGGAAAAACAAACTCAAAACTATATCAAACAAGAACTCAACATGATTATCACAAAAAAAAGGAAATCTACCTCGTTAAAAAAATAGCAAACTTAAAACTATTTAAAAAAGAACTCAACATGTTTATCACAAAAAGCTTCAAACTTTACAGGTAGGTAGTGAAAAAACTTGGCATGTTGCAAACTATCACATAAAATTCATATTAGTATGTCAGATACAGATATATCCACAAAATCAGGTACCAATTCGTGGGTTTGATAAGTCTCTCTAGTTTTGATTTTTTTAACTACTTCGTCAGGTATGACGAAGGTATCACAGCACTGTTCAACACGCTTGAGTCCACATCTAATATAAATGAGTGAAATCAGTGTTTCTTGATTTAATTGATTCCTCATTTTAGTCTTGATAAGATTCAATTGGCTGAAGAGACGCTCGACTTCCGCGTTAGAATGCGGCAACACTAAAAGTTCCAAAGCAAAATAAACTAAATTGCTGAATGGATTGTCACTGTTTGCATCTTTGAAACTGGCAACTTCATACCAAAATTGCTTTGTGTTGTTAGTTTCGTTCCATTTCAATAAATGAATTTTTTTCCATTGAGATTCAACAAGTTCAATCTCATTATCAGTCTTTGAGAAATGCTTTAAGCTTTAATAATGGAATGAGGGATGCTTTATTATGGTTAAGTGCTGTAGAAACACTAATATTTGGAATATCTTTCAAAATCTCAATGTTTCTTGGCAGTCTTTGCTTAATTTCATTAATCAATGAAACAATGAAACTTATACACCTACGTCTAAGTGTTGACTCATCTTCTAGAGAAATTGAATTGCTCTGACGCATTTTCGATAAGGTACTTTCAAAACAATATCCAAGATAGCAATTCCGATCGATGTAATTTTCCACTTTATCTTTCAAAACATCTAATTTCGCATGAGGTGTCTTAACTTTGCTAACCAAAATATCTATCAAATTCAAGAGTTCATTTAGAAGCTTTGTTGGATCTGCATTTTTTGACTCAAAAAGCTTGTTTATCCTCTGGACCTCACCCAAAATATTTTTAAGAAGGCACAGAAATGCATAGTTTTGGTCGTCGCTATAGATCGAAAAAAGGGTTTCAGCTGTGTAGCACCTTTCCTTATTTTTCACCATTCCAAAAAATGTTTTTAGCTCAAGCCATTGATCCACTATCCTGGAGACTGCAGACTCGATAGACAGCCAACGAGTCTGACATGCTTGAACCAATTTTTTTGGATCATGGCCATCATTAATGGTTTTAAAAACCATTCTGTACTCCTCTTGCCTTATGGAAGATCTTGCAAACCAGTTATAAGTTTCTTTGACCAAGTAGTCAATGCACCTGGGCAAATGGTTTACTGCAGCGGTACTAACAGCCAGTTGTAGTGAATGGCAGATGCATCTACAAGAAATTATAGTCATCTCAATGCAATTCAAAAAACTGTAAAAAAAAATAACGTAATGAAATGAAATGAAATGAAAGGAGAATTTATACTTGCAACTTATTCAGGTTTACAATTACTGTTAAAGTTTAATTCCTCGATTTATGAAGAAAAGTTTTTGTTAAAATGTTCAGAACACCTCAAATATTGAACTCCAAGTTTGGCAAATGTATTTGAAGGTCAAACGTATTTTGTTGAATATTTCATGTCGCAAAATATATTAATGAGTTCAAAAATATCCAAACGGAACTTTTAAGTGAATAGATACTCGAAATTGGGATAGTTTCAACGACATTTCTGACATTTGAGTTTATGCTTTTGTAGTGTCTGTTTAATCACTAGAACAATTCCTTCAGCATCCGCCTTGGTCAGTTCCGGCATGTCAAGAAATGTCTCTACGATTTTATTCAGCGTCTTGCTACGACATAATGGGCTAGTGGATAAGTTAATAAAACTCTGTTTACTAAATTAATGATATATATTCAAATCAGTGAAGTTGTTTTACAAATACTAAGTAAACCAATAAAGCTACCAAATCCAACTAGCTATATTTGGTCAAACTTTGCGCATGAATTAATTTGTTACCGGTTACCCCAATTATCCTTAACCGACCATTTCCGTAATTAAATCCACTTTGGTAACTAAGTTATTATTTCGACTAGCTCAATATAAAAAAAAATAAACAAGGTGTTCAGCTTACATATGCTTGCCTGTGTAAACAGTCACCATACTGTCCTGACCTCGGTATCTACTCAGTCAATGAATGTTGGTCTCTTAATCGGTATAGCGGTCACCATTTCGTCAGCATCCATGCCAGAAAGAAAACATCCTCCATTTGCTGTCTTGCCAGTTTGTAGTGTAGTTGCAGTTCGCAACACTCCAGTAGAAAGTACCCCACAAAACCAATATGACGGTCACAACAATGTAACAAAGGGGTAAGGGAGAGCACCCTTAAGAAAGAAATCCTAATTAGACTTGGAGAAAAAATACCAGAAGAGCTTACCTTTCGTTTGAAAGGGTATTGTAGGAACGTCTTCCAACGACTCGATTCCAAAGCTGACAAAATCCGCAGCGCGGTTGGAGTTATGAAACTTCAGCTGTACACGTGCCTTCAGCACCAGCTTTTCCGGCAATCAGCCCACACTCAATACTCCACACTGACTTTTCCACATAAAATTCCAATTAAGGTCGGCTCCAAAATAGCCTTAACACATGTGGAAAGTCTTCAGCAGGAAAACGTGTCGTTCCAAGATGGAGGTTGGATGAAAGAGAACCTGATCGATGGCAAATCAATACTCAAAAATCGATATTAAAAAAAAACGAACAAAGAGGCAGAAATGCCCATGACTCCCGGCACAAGAGCGTGCTCCTAGAAATTGCAGAATAATGGCAATGAAAATGGCAACCAGCAATACGCCAGAAGTAGGTATTCGTTAAAACAATGAATCAAAAGTGAGATTCCCAGTACCACAAGTTTTGGCAAACATTAATGTTCATAATCTATCTATCTATAATCATAACCGGATTATTCGAAGATCAGTCAATAATACGTAATTCATAAACAGTGATGGTGAAAAAAGAAAACAGCAACGCCACTGACAGAATCAGCTGGCTGCAGGAACCACTAGCTTCATGAATTTCAACCATAACCACACTTACCACAAATCAAAACAAACAAAGCCAATGTCTGCGAAAATTCGCGAAAGGTGCAAGAAAAACCTGAAGGTGTGTAAAATAACTCTTGATACATATCAGACAAAGTGTCGATGAAACCCCAAAACAAACCTTTCCATTGCAGGCCTCATCATAAAGTTTCAACAAAAGTGCCTGAATGAAAGGTATTCTAAATACACTCCGAATAAGATGTTAGATACTTTATTTGTTAGGCACAAATAATGACCTCCGAATCAACAAACCGGCATTGTTCTTGTGAGAAGCAGAACTGAAATGAGTATGCTGATGTTGAGAAATGATAGTCATGATAAGGACAAAAAAGACTACATGAATTTATTTCAAGATTAAGGAAAATCACCCAATAAACAATCCAACAAAATGTGAGTAGTTTCAACTTAAAGAATATAAATTAACGAGAAAAATGAAATGATAAAAAATACTTGTTACAGATAAAAATGAACTGTAACAACTCCACCTCTTCTCCCAATAAAAGAAATGAAATTTCTTTTGCCAACTAAAAACTACTCTTGAGGGTCTGGCTTCAGATCTTTGACGTGAAATCTACCAATCGAAACTCCCTGATCATTTTCCAATTCATAAATACAATAACCCACCTTACGACGAACTTTGAATGGCCCACAAAATTTACCAGCCAACTTGGAGGCAAAATAATTTGCACCGTCTGATAGAACAAACTGCCTTTTCCATACTGAATCACCAACATCATAGTTGACGTCTCTTCTACGAAGGTTATACTGGTCACGACTCTTCTTATAAGCAACATCTAACCGTTTTTTTACAAACTCCCTCAATTTAGACAAATTTGAAACTTTATCACCATTTTCGAAACGACGTCCGGGGTACATTTCAGAGAATATTCACCTCCATGAATCACCATGTCTTGTCCGAAATTAAGAAAATAAGGGGAACATCCTGTGACCTCATGGCCAGCACTGCGGTACGCACAACCAATCTCCGAGAGACATTCATCCCATTTGCGATGATTATCCTCAACATAAGCTGACAACATGCTTTTCAGCACGCGATTTACTCGCTCTGTGGGATTACATTGAGGGGAATAGTTGGGATTAAAAATAATGTTGACTCCAAAATTCTTGCAAAGACCAGTGAACTCCTTACTACGAAACTGTACGCCGTTGTCACATTTCAAATGCAAAGGCACGCCAAAAACCATGAAAATATTCTCCTTTATAACCCTTGCAACCGCTGTGGCAGTAGCTCTTCTTAAGGGGTAAAACAAACTGAACTTACTGAAATTGTCAGTTATAACCAAAATGTACTGGTTTCCATGAGATGACTTTGGAAGTGGACCAACAAGATCAGTGCTGATAATCTGCCAGCATTTAGAACTTTCCAATTGCTTCCCCATAAGTCCAGCCGGCTTTCTCTGCTCAGGTTTCGTTCTAAGACAGGTTTTACACTTTCTCACGTACTTGGAAATATCAGGCTTCATTTTGGGCCAATAGAAAAGTCTAGCAACACGATGGTAGGTCTTGAAAATACCAAGATGACCAGCAGTCTTATCATCATGGAACTTTTGAAGCAGTAATAAACGGTTTTCCTTGGGAACAACTAATTTCCAATAATCGTCAATATCCCTCAAATAACGAAAGTCCGGCTCAACATACTTGTACAATTTGCCAGCCTCAATCCGCCAACCAGAGTACTTGAGTGGATTCCTTTCAACAAGGTCCAACATCCCGAGATACCATGGATCTTTGACTAGCTCGACCTCAATGAAACTCAACTCTACTTCACAAGGAACCATTCTAAATAACGCGTCTGGTACGATATGATCTTTACCCCGTCTGTGGACAACCTCATAGTCGAACTGCTGCAGGCGAAGAGTCCAACGACCCAGTCTACCTTGCGGATCTTTTAGATTTTCCAACCACAACAAGGAATGACAATCAGTTACGACGTAAAACTTTGAAAATTCAAGGTAGCAACGAAGCTTTTCAACTGCCCACAGAACTGCTAGGCACTCCCGTTCCGTACTTGAGTAATTCCGTTCCGCACGACTCAAAGACCTAGAGAGGTAGGATATGACGTATTCTCTGTCATTGTACTTATGCGTCAGGACAGCTCCCAACCCGTAAGCCGAAGCATCTGTTTGTACGTAAAATGGGTGTTCGAAACTTGGACATGCCAAAATAGGAGCAGAAACCAAAGCGTCTTTAATCTTCAGAAAGGAGACCTCGCAATCATCGCTCCAGACGAACTTAACATTCTTTTGAAGAAGATTTGTTAACGTTGCGACGACATCAGCAAACTTATCGACAACACGACGGTACCATGAAATCATTCCAATCACTCTGCGAACCTCTTTAACACTCTTGGGACGAGGTATATTTACAATGGACTCCACTTTAGTGGGATCGACCGCAATGCCAGACCTATTTACCACGTACCCTAGGAACTTTAGTTCTGAACGACAAAAGTAACACTTCTCTCGATTCAACGACAAATTTGCCTCCTTGAGACGTCGGAAAACCATTTCCAGCACTTCAAAGTGCTTCTCCAAAGTAGGAGTTACAATAATAATATCATCTAGATATTTGAAAACAAAAGGCTCCAACTCAGGACCGAAAATACTGTCAACCAATCTCTGAAATGTTGCCGGGGCATTGTGAAGACCGAAAGGCATCCGAACAAACTGGAAGAGCCCCTTAGAAGGTACGGTGAAAGCGGTATAAGGGCGCGACGCTTGTTCAACCTCAACCTGCCAGTAGGCACTCTGAATGTCTAAAGTGGAGAGATACCTCGCACCACCAAGCTTACGTAAGATGTCCGATATGTATGGAATCGGATACGCATCCTTTTCACTCACCCTATTTAACTTGCGAAAATCAACACAAAAACGCCATGAACCATCCTTTTTGGGGACCACCAAGACAGGTGAGGACCAGGCACTAGTCGATCTCTCAACCACTCCCAACTTGATCATCTTATCCAACTCGTCATTGATTATCTCATGTTTAAAGGGAGATACGGGATAATACCTCTGCTTAATAGGACTTTTCTGAGCAACAACGATCCTATGCTGAACCAAACCAGTCAATCCAACCTGCTCAGAATCAAGACCACTGAAATAGCCATCCACAATCTCATTGAGTCTGCAAATCTCATCAGGATTTAGATCAGAATCCGATTGAATCGAATTCAACACAGGGTTACATAGCTCGGTATCGGAAAAATACCACTCTCCCTTTCTTAAATCGGGAACAATTCCCATCCGGATCCAAAAATCCGTACCAAGAACCAGTTTATGCCGCAGTTTGGGTAAGATGTAGATATCTATAACCTTGATGACGTCACGCAAACAAATCGGAACAGCAGAACACCAATGCATTGACATTCAGAATCATTTGCCACTCTACAAGAAATTTTCTCATCACGAAGAATAACACCTAAATCTTGCATCTGACTCCAACCATCCGCATTCATGAAGACTTTATTTGCGCCGCTGTCCAACAAACCATAAAAGGGAATCCCAAGAACTTGCACCTTGACATAAGGACATTCGCCGTCATTAACCTGAGACAAAATGTAATCAAGTACCAGTTTATTTTTGAAATCTTTGACCGATGCAAAAGAATCACCAGACGCAACCAATCGGTCTACTGTCGCCTGGGTTGACCGTTTCCCGAGCTACCAGGTGGAATGATGACAGTCCGATTGTGGGTGTATCTATTAGAAGAATTTCCGTTACGATTACAAGAAGGACAAGAAGATTTCGTGAATCCCTGTTTTCCACAACCAAAGCAATGAAAATCATTCTTCTTCCTGGGACAATCCTTAACAAAGTGACCTGCCTCACGACAACGCCAGCAAATAGATTGAGTGGTCTGCACTTCAGAAATGTTCACATTCCGAGAACGAGTCATCGTAGGGGGTGGAGTATAAGCTAAATCTGGTTCCAATGATAAATTTGACGAATTCGGTGGTTTATACTTCTCAATAGACTCACGAGTTTTCTCAATCCTCCTACATAACTCTATGAGTTCAAAAGGAGATTTGATGTCCGTCAGCGCTAATCTTTCTTGGTAGAAAGGGAGGATATTCGATTTAAGAACCTGAATTCTCAAAGCATCAGGAACAGGTGTGGGCATCCTATCGAAAAGACTTGTCAACACTGCCACATAAAGTGCTATGGACTCGTTCTCTCCCTGGGTCCAAGCAAGAATTTGTTGCCATAACTTATCCGCCGAAGGCACAAATTCCTCCTTCATCAGCCGAACCAAATGATCCCAATCATGTGCAAACTTCTTCACATAATTGTACAACCGCAACGCATCACCAGCAAACAGTTCACGAGCAGCCGAGAACAACTGACTCTTGTCCACATTACGGCTTTGACAGTGCTCCTGCACATCTTCAAGGAAAGCATTGAAGCTTTCCGAAGCTTAGCCTGAGAATTTCAAATTCCACTTATACACCGGAACAGTCTTATAGAAATTGGGAGTACCTACTTGATGACTAGTAGTTAAAATAGGCGAAGAGACGGATTGTTGGGGTGGTAAAGACTGATTTGAGAACTCTGGATCGTCATAATCGTCATCAAGAGAATCAAACCTTGGATCAACAGGTACATCAGGAGACTTCCCTGGATTATCCGAACTCTTTACTTTGGAGGAATACTCGTCAATAAGTTCCATCAGTGCTTTGAGCATATCACCGCGCTTGTTAGAAACCTCTTGATCAGAAGTAGGTATACACTCCAATCTGTTGTACAAATGGCAGACCTTACTCTCAAACTTTACAGATTGCGTAAACGTAGTACTGATCATCGACTTGATATCGCCAAGTTTGGACTCACAGATGGTTAGTTCCTCATCCTTAAATTCGATGGAAACCAAAGATTTCACAAACGAAGAATCGTGCTCCACGAGCAGAGCGCTACGAAGAACCTTCCGTAAGTCGTCAACAAACATCCGTGTCTAAAAAACTGATACCTCTTGCCCTGAGTTCCCAGATGAGTTCATCCTTTAAAAGTCTATTGACAGAAAGCTTGAACGGCATGTTGTTAGAGAAGACCGAAAACCACAA
This sequence comes from Orchestes rusci, assembly GCA_958502075.1. Taxonomy (NCBI): domain Eukaryota; kingdom Metazoa; phylum Arthropoda; class Insecta; order Coleoptera; family Curculionidae; genus Orchestes; species Orchestes rusci. The sequence goes on from OY293312.1 coordinate 10,622,632, forward strand.
AATAGAGACGCAACAGTATGCAGGGATACTAAACTGGACTGCAGCAAAACGGAAACAAAACCAACAGGTATATGAAAATCTTGTAACGACAATGGCAATCAAAATACAGAAATACTTTCAAATAACGGTCATCAACAATACGGCAAACTGTTAATTATCGGAAATTATCAACCAATCCACTAGTCGTTAACAAGGTTGTGTAGGTTTAAGCCCTAACAACTTAATGAACACGTTGGGCGCCAAATTATGCTACGACATAATGGGCTAGTGGATAAGTTAATAAAACTCTGTTTACTAAATTAATGATATATATTCAAATCAGTGAAGTTGTTTTACAAATACTAAGTAAACCAATAAAGCTACCAAATCCAACTAGCTATCTTTGGTCAAACTTTGCGCATGAATTAATTTGTTACCGGTAACCCCAATTATCCTTAACCGACCATTTCCGTAATTAAATCCACTTTGGTAACTAAGTTATTATTTCGACTAGCTCAATATAAAAAAAAATAAACAAGGTGTTCAGCTTACATATGCTTGCCTGTGTAAACAGTCACCATACTGTCATGACCTCGGTATCTACTCAGTCAATGAATGTTGGTCTCTTAATCGGTATAGCGGTCACCATTTCGTCAGCATCCATGCCAGAAAAAAAACATCCTCCATTTGCTGTCTTGCCAGTTTGTAGTGTAGTTGCAGTTCGCAACACTCCAGTAGAAAGTACCCCACAAAACCAATATGACGGTCACAACAATGTAACAAAGGGGTAAGGGAGAGAACCCTTAAGAAAGAAATCCTAATTAGACTTGGAGAAAAAATACCAGAAGAGCTTACCTTTCGTTTGAAAGGGTATTGTAGGAACGTCTTCCAACGACTCGATTCCAAAGCTGACAAAATCCGCAGCGCGGTTGGAGTTATGAAACTTCAGCTGTACACGTGCTGGTGAATTTACCTCCCTTGATAGCTCCAAGTTGCTGGCTTATATTTCTCACCAATTTTGCGGAAATTAAATCACTGGACTGGAATCCCGGGCACACTTGCAATTTATTATAATTATTAGCAAGAAAAACGAAGCAGAACAAAACTAGGATACTATTAATAACATAACTTTCAATACAAAATATGAAACCAAATTTCTGGCTACAAAAAATGGCGACTTGCCACCGTCAAAGCTATAGACGTACTCAAACTGGTTTTTCTTGATGCGCAACCGATAAAACAAAACCATCACCAAGAGCGACAGAGACAGCCTAGAGCGTTGAAGTGTGACGTCTTACCGGAATAACCACTACCAACCATAAAAATATAGACTATTGCCAACCTAACAAAAATATTCAAATAATATTTATGTCTTCTGACTGAACAAACCTACTATCTATTATAAATAAACAAACTGTTCACAACTTGGAAAAATACTTGAATATGCCTTTTGGTCGAACATGCCGCTCTTGAAAGCTTGTCTTTCAACAAAACCTAACCTAAAGCCTATAATTAATGACAACCAAAAATTCAGTACATAACATTCCTCAAATCTAAGAATTTACAACACAATCGCCATGTCAACATTGCTCGACAGGCAAAATACACAACCGTGAAACAGCCCTTTTAAAAACGCCATTAGATGTTTTTATATACACCACACGGACCATTCGGTCATCCCCCGGATGCAATTCAATAACTCGCGCACACTGCCATTTTAACGGGGGCAGATTGTCATCGCGCACGATCACTAAATCTCCAATCTTGACAGGATCAGCTGCCTGCTGCCATTTGGTACGCTGTTGGAGCTGTCCAAGATACTCCGAAGACCATCTACTCCAGAATGACTGAAGAAGCTGCGCCAACAAATGATACCGCTGAAGCCGGTTTGGATTACAACCACTCAAGTCTTCTTGAGGTAACGCGTTAAGGGCAGTGCCAATTAAAAAATGTCCCGGTGTTAAAACTTCTAAATCATCTGGCGCACTTGACAATGGGGTTAAAGGCCTTGAGTTAAGGCAAGATTCCACTTGGGTCGAAAATGTGTACAACTCTTCAAAGGTTAGTCTTTCACCACCGATTACGCGCTTAAAATGGTGCTTAGCGGATTTCACCGCAGATTCCCATAAGCCGCCAAAATGCGGCGACCTGGGCGGAATGAAGTGCCAATGAATGCGCAACTGAGAAAAATATTCCGAAAAAGCATTTTGAGTAGCCCCCTGGCCCAAAAACTTGTACAATTCCTGTAAGCTATTATTCGCACCGACAAAATTCGTTGCATTGTCCGAATAAACGTTACTGCACAACCCTCTCCTGGCGATAAATCGCTTAAAACAGTTGAGGAAGGCAGGAGTGGATAAGTCGCTCACAACCTCCAGGTGAACAGCCTTAGTTACCATACAAACAAATACGCATAAATATGCTTTGATTGTTTTATGACCCCGGGTTTTGCTAACTTTGATATCAAAGGGTCCCGCATAGTCCACTCCGCAGTTTGTAAATGGCCGGAAAGGTGTTATTCTAGACCTAGGTAAATCCCCCATAATTTGATTCAAGCATTGAGATTTTGCTCGAATGCACACGACGCAGTTTCTTAACACTCGTACAACCTGACTACCTGATATTGGCCAATACCTAAGTCGAATTTGTGCCAGTAAAGCCCGCGGTCCTGCATGCAAATTTTTGTAATGTTCATTTAAAACGATCAACCTTGTAATTCTATGCCCCTTTGGCAGTATAACTGGAAACTTCTGCTCAAAGTTCAAGTCCCCTTTAGCTAACCTACCTCCTACCCTCAGTAGTCTATCCTTATCTAACATTGGATTCAAGCTTAATATTTTACTAGTCCTTCCAAGTTTCTTTCCTTGTCAGACAATTGATTTCTGGTTTAAATTCCGATAACTGTACAACCTTGATAATTTCAACCCAAGCCCTTTCCAGTTCAAGTACAGTAAGTGTTCCTACATGTCGTGATTCTTTCTTTGTGCGAATATTCTCTAAAAACCTTAGGCAATACGCGACTGACCTCAAAAGTCTATTGAAATTCGAAAACCTATCGAAAACCTCGCCGATGCCAATCACCATTCCCATAGTACTTACCATAAATGCTTTAGGAGCCAACCTTTGTTCAGGAACCGTCTCGATGTCAATGTTCTGAAATCTTGGCCAATTATCCTCATCTTGTGACAGCCACCTCGGTCTATTCCACCAGAGAACATTAGATTTTAAATTATCACCAGATATTCCCCTTGATACCATATCAGCTGGGTTATCAACCGAAGAAACGTGACACCACTGATGGCCTTGAGTCAGGACCTGAATCTCCGAAGATCGATTAGCCACAAAAATCGACCAATTTGAAGGTTCCTTTGCCAACCAACACAACACAATTGACGAATCAGACCAATACCTTATCATCGAAGGATTAATATCAGTGGACTGTAATACCGACTTGACTAGCCTTGCCAGTAAAAGAGCACCGCATAGCTCCAATCGAGCGAGCGCAACTTCTTTGAGGGGAGCGACTCGCGACTTGGAAGCCACCAACCGAACATGACAATTGCCTTGAACATCTACAGATTTAATATAGACACAGGCCCCATAGGCTTTCAAGGACGCATCGCAAAACCCGTGTATTTGCAGACTCACTGGATTCTCACATACCATATGTCTCTTGATATTGATCGATCCTAATCTTTCAAAATCACCTCGCAAGTCCAGCCAGTTGTTGAGAATTTCCTGTGAGACTTCCTCATCCCATCCTAATTTTTGCTTCCAAAGATCCTGCAATGTAAGTTTAGCCCTGATGATTAACGGTTGAAGTAGTCCTAATGGGTCAAAGACTACCGATATTATCGAAAGAATCTGTCTTTTTGTTACTTTTTTGTCCAAACCACTCTCAAAAATATCCGAAAACTCAAAATTAAGGGTATCCGACCGAGAGTTCCATTTTATCCCTAAAGTTTTCGAATCACCGTCCGTAGCCGATATATAGTGTTCAATATGCGCAGCACCTTGCGCAGCCTCACTTCCGTCCAAAATTACCTCCGGTTTATTACAACACCACTTCCTTAAGACAAAACCACCTTCTATCAAAATTCCGTCTATTTCCTTTTTTAGATTCATAATTTCATCAACACTCTCTGCCCCACTGAGCAGATCATCCATATAGAAATCCTTTATTATGACATTGCTAGCCCGAGGAAAATCTTTACTAGCCGAAAAGGCTAACTGCTGCATACATTTAACAGCCAAGTATCCCGAACAAGACATACCATAAGTTACCGTATCTAAGGTATAATGCCCAATGTCCTCATCCTTATTAAACCTCCATAGTATCCTCTGGTAGTCCCTGTCCTCCTCAGCAACCCAAATCTGCCGATACATCTTTTCCACATCAGCAGTTATTACCAAGGTATGCTTTCTCCACCGTAGCAAAATATCGAAGATATCCTCCTGAAGTTTCGGACCTATTAACCATGCATTGTTCAAGGACACCCCATTAGAAGTAGGACTACTAGCATCGAACACAACTCGAAGCTTGGTAGTCTGAGATGTTGCCTTTAAAACTGGATGATGCGGTAAATAGTTGATATTAGGACCCCGTGTAACCACTTCTAAATTTTCACCGGGTTCTATCTTTGACATATGACCTAATTTTATGTACTCTTTTAAAAAAGAGTGATACATTTCCCTAGACTCGACATTCCTATCCAGTTTCCTTTCCATCCAATTGAATCTTTTCAACGCCGTAGAATATGAGTCTCCAAGTACCAAAGATCCCGAACGAAAGGGCAAATTCACAATAAACTTTCCATCCTTAGCTCTTTTCGCCGTGTCGATGAAAAACCTCTCACACTCTTCTTCTTCCCTTGTGAGAAATCTTTCCTTTTTCGTCTCTTCCAGGAGCCAAAACCTTTCCAATTGATCTTGTACGGTCAGAGTAGACACCAAATTGAAGGAGTTCACCCCCGAAATGTTATCAAAACCTGCAGATCCCACAACTACATAACCGAGCCTAGTTTCCCATATCGTAACTAACCCCTTGTTCAATGTTATATGATGTGATCCTAGTACATCCCAAAAAATGGCCGAACCCAATAAAATATCGATCTTACCTGGATTGCAAAATGATGTATCAGACAAGAATAAATCCTGAGGGATATTAACACTAGCCTTATCAATTTTAATAGAGGGAATCATATTCGAAATCTCCTCAATTATCAAAAAATTAGTCTCCACCTGATAGTCATCGTACCTAGAAAAGATCTTAGCCCTTACCTTGTGTGTTATATCCGACACACCTTCACTTATTCCTTTCACTGTTATATTTACCCTTTCTTTTGCAATACCTAACTTGTGACTTAGCTCTTTAGTCATAAACGATGACTGAGATCCGTTATCTAGAAGAGCCCTGCATTCATGCATGTTCCCAAATTTGTCCATAATTTTAATAATCGCCGTAGACAGCAGCTCTTCTCCAATTGACTTACTTACCTGTATCTTATCAATTTCCTTGAAATGCTCGTTAAATGATACAGTTTCCTCCATAGTTCCCGAATTACCTTGACTTCCCGATGAAGCCCCTGATGATGCTTCCTTATTGTCATTTTTCTGTTCCGTGTGAAGCAGTGCATGATGTTTCCTCTTACAGTGCCTACATCCACTCATTTTACAATCCAAAACCCTATGCCCAGACCTGAGACAATTCCAGCACAAACTAGCCCCCGCGACAGCATCCCGTTTTTTTTGAATATTCATATCCATAAATTTCTTACAATTCTGGATATAATGTTCCTTTGATTTGCAAACTACGCAATTATTGTTGGACCTATTTTGCGTATAATAAACATGCTGTCTGGACTTCGATTGCATACCCTTGTCAACAATCTTTTCTTTCACATTTGCACTACATGATGATTTTAAATTAGCACACTTTTTAGTTAAAAATTGTAGAAACTCCTCCATGGTTGCAAAGGTATCTATCGAGCATTGGTTTTTCCATTCTTTCTTGGTAACCGAATCCAATTTAGTTTCCAAAATATATATTAACAATGTATCCCAATGCTCTACTCCCAAACCTAAAGTTTTTAATGCGCGCAAATCCCTTCTTATTTCATTCACAAACCTACGCAAATCCTCATGCGATTCCTTTGACATTATAGGAAAATCGTACAGACTCAATATGGGATATAGCGATGAGTTTTTTGTTTTCAAAACCCTCCTTCAACAAACCCCATGCCTCCTGATAGTTGGTGGACGAAACCTCTAAGTTATGTATAACCTCTGCAGCGCTACCCTTCAAAGAACTTTTTAGATAGTGGAATTTCTGAATATCTGACAATTTAGAGTTGGAGTCAACCAGAGAATTGAATGTGTCGTGAAATTCTAACCACTGTTTATAATCTCCATCAAAGCTAGGAATTTGCATAACCGGTAATTTTACTTCCATAATTGCGTCTGTCCCTCTAGGACTGGGCCCCCCCACCGACTGAACACCCAAACTCAACTGGTTCAATCGACCTACCACACTAAAATATTTTTCGACAAACCTGTCTCTCTCCATTTCTTCCTCATCGATCTTAACCTGATCTGACTCCTCGATTTGAAATTGAACATTTTCAAACTCATTGAACCACTCATTTACTCTTTCCAAACGCATTGGCACCTCAACCACCCTAGCAGGTTCGTAATTATTTAAAAAGGTCTCTTGTTTTGTAAGATGCCCTTTTAATACCGCTCGCTTTTTTTTAAGCACGTCTAGATTTGCACTTGCAGTGTTGCCAACTCAGTAGAATTTCCATTAGTTTTAATGGTTTTGAGAGTCGCCTAGTGGAATAAACCTGATCTAGTGGTTTTTTTAGTAGATTAAGACCATTACTCCAAAATACAGACTTTACCCGACATTTCTCGATTAAAAACATGGAATCATCTCCTCAGGGTGACGTCACGCTATACAAATAAGCCGTGTATCAGAACGGGCAACGGGCACACTGAGAACAAGCACGCCCGCCCGACGTGGACGTAATACGTAATATTTTATGCCTGGTTTACATTGAATTTCACTTCGAAGTGGAAGGTTACAATCGTTGGAAACGAGGTGCAAGGGTGAGTGCCAGTTTATTTTTGTGACTTTTTTGGACTTGGTGATAAATCGGTGTAGTTTTTAAAGTGTAGGCGTACTCAACGGTTGATTAGGAATTAAAAAATCTGTAAAGGATTGCACTTGGGTCGGAATCGTGGTAAAAAAAAAGGTATTTAATCGCGGATCGGTTAAATAAAATTGGATATATTTGGGTTATTGGTATTTTGTCACGGTTTATTTTGATTGTACCTTTTATAAAAGTAGGTACCTAAATATGGCAAGTGCACACCGTTGCCAATACTTTGCATAAGAATCAGTAATTTAAAGATGCTGACAATTCAAGTAGTCAATAAAGAAAACTCAGGCAGCGACATATGATAATCCTCGAAATAGTTCGCAACTGACAATAATTTTCCTTCTTCAATTTGTAACTACAAGTACAAGATCAATAATAATCTTGTGAACAAGTATTTGATTATATTCCAATTTGAAAGATCGGCAGCACTGCGCGCGTAGTAATATCACCATGCACGATGCACGTGACAAGTTCTCCCGTGAAAAGGAAAAATCTAGTAATGAGTTACATCCCCAATTCCTGCAACCTAGACAAGTAAAACGTCGACTCAGCACTCCAACCATATAAAACCAAACGGAGCCTCTCGCACTTCTCAGCAGTTCAGCACGAATTCAGACGTAAAGATATTCAGATCAAATCTAATGTTCATCAGTTCCATATTTAATCAATGTATTTGTTAGTTTGTCGAAATAAATAGTTTTTTTAAAAACCCACCGCTTAGCTACGGCGAGTTAACTGGCGCAGTCGTTCGGATAATTTTCCTAAGAAAATTGGAAAAACGGATCTTCGTGAGATCGTGTTTATAGTGAATTTCGGGACTAATAGACATCTATTGGACTAACCGGAGTGAACCATAAATCTAGTTAAGTTAATTAAGTGTTTGTTGAACAATTTGGAGCGGCTATCAAGAAATCGATAAACCCATCCATCGTGGACCAAATTTGGACAATAATCGAATTTTCAATCAATATTGGAAATTGCGAGTACTGGACCTTTCGGAGTGGAGAAACATTGCCAACCAGAACCAGTCACCTCATAAGATGATAAGCAAGATAATGTTTTCAATGTAAGTGCAATTTTATTATGCATGTGCAATTTTATGATTTTTAATGTCGAATATTGATGACATAACGGAAGAATTACAAAAAGTAAACATTTCTTCGAATAGTGAAGACAAGAATAATTTAACGAAACTGAGTGAACAATTTTTTGAATTAATAGACAAAACTGATCTGAACCAATCAATACTAAAAATACAACAGAACTTATCCAATAATCAAAGCACAATGTTTAAATCTGAATATCTGAATTGTATTCCAAATTTTGACGGAAACCCAAATGAATTAAACCGTTATTTGGCTATTTGTCAAAGTATCATTGACAATTTCTATAACCGCACTGAACCGAATAACTTCCAAAATGTCTTTTTATTAAATTCAATAATTGGAAAACTAAATGGAAATGCCAAAGTAGTATTGGGAACCCAGAACGTCACTACCTGGGAGGAATTAAAAAACATATTAAATAGACATTTTGCCGATCAACGTGACGAAGCATGCTTAAATCGCGACCTCGTTATGCTAAGACAAACGAATGAAAAACCAGGAGAATTTTATGATAAAGTTATGCATATCTTGAATTTGCTATGTTCGTATGTAGATATTCATGAAGTGAATAATGATGCGAAAAATTTGAAAAGGAACCTATATAATGATTTAGCTCTAAAAACGTTTTTAAGTGGATTAAAAGAACCACTTGGTACAACGATCCGTTGTATGCGACCAAAAGATTTACCAGAGGCTCTTCAATTTGTAGTTTCAGAAAATAATACACATTATTTTCAACATTTGAATAGACCACAGTTTAATAACAATCCTCCTAATAGATCAAATCACAATTATAATAATAACAATAATAGATTCAATAATAATCGAAGATTTGAAAATAACTATGGTAATAATTTTAATTATTCCAAACCTAATTTCGGAAATTTCCAATTTCAAAATGGAAATCGATTTGGAAACCAGAACCCATTTAATAGACAACAGTCAAATGTTTTTCGAAGTGATCCAAACAAGCAACTTCCAAAGCCTACTCCTATGAGTGGTATCTCTACTCAAACATTCCATAAACAACCATCTCAAATCAACCGATCACAAAACAACAGACCCTTCCAAAAATATAATCATTTCCAAAACAATCAACCGAAAAATTTCATAAGTGAAGAATTGTTTAATACTCAAGCTTACAATGAAGAAGCAATACATTTAGATAATGCTATACCAAGCACATCTCGTCAAGAAACTAATGCATTCCATGAACCACAAGTTCAACATCCTGATTATGAAGCAAATTTTCAACAGGACAGAGGACCCTTAGACGCAACGTAGTTGGAAACACAATATCCTTTAATAATGCAGCGTTGAATAATAGCGAACTACCTTACATTATTTTACCTGAAAATAATGTCAAACTTTTAATCGATAGTGGATCAACTAAGTCATTTATCGACCCTAATTTCGTATTTAAACATTATCCTAATAACGTATTTGACGACCCATTTATTGTACTGTCTTCCAGTCGTCAGCCCATAAGTATAGTGCTTTAATACCTACTTCAGAAATCTTTAAGATTCCCCATGAGAAAAAAATGAAATTTCATCTGTTCAAGTTTCATAATATTTTCGACGGACTAATAGGCCTCGATAACCTGAAAGAATTACAAATCAATATTGATTTCCAAAAAAGTATGTTAATAACCCCTCATGCAAGAATACCTTTGAAATTTCAGAAAATAAATAATCAAATACATAACATAGTTATTTCTGCAAGAACAGAACAGGTCATAAGAATAAAAACCAATATTCAAAACGGTGATATCTTAATACCTTATACAAAACTGCATAATTGTGAAATTCCTAACTGCTTAAGTACAGCAAAAGATGGTTATGCGTTAACCACAATAATAAACAACACAAATCACCCTATTACACTCGATACATCAAATGCTTTTCAAGTCGAATCATTTAATGAAAATGAAATTGAAGAAATTAATATGAATAATGTAAATTCCATTTCATTGAATGAAAAACCATTATTTGCTTGCTAAGTTGAACGAAAACCGTGATAAACCCGAATTCTTTTACCCCCAACAAGAATCGTATTTAAAGAAAAACACTAGTCGACAAAAGCTAGGTGAAAGATTTACGCCTATTACGATCAACACAGTAGACCCAGCAATGAAAACTGTAACCACCGAAAATTTAGGTAAAATCCACATGGATAACCTGAAGCGACCCTTGAAGAATACTTATACTTTTAAAAATAAATAAAATAAGTATTCACAATAACATATACTATAATTAATTATTAATCCCCGCTTTCGCTTATAACGCATAGTATTTACTTTCAGCTTAATCGCACTCGCTTCCGGAACGGATGAACGCATAGAAATAAGAAAACTAGATGATAATCCAGGTATCATACCCGTAGATTTAGGACACGCAAAAGTAATTGACTATGTACATACAATGATACATTTCTTTGATCTTAACCCTATAGTAACAGAAATAGAAAAGTTAAGAATCAAAACAACAAATTTGATAACAACAATCAACAATGATAACGCTTATAGCGAAGACGCATCAAATTATGTCAAACTACTCAAAATAACCCGAGATCGAGTCGAAACTAAAATCCGAGAAATATTACCCCAACCAAATAGACAGAAACGAGGACTTATAAACGGAATAGGTTCAATTTTCAAATCTGTCACTGGAAACTTAGACGCCTCAGACGGAGAGCGCTACGAAAAACTAATTCAAGAATTGCAAAACAACCAAATCAAGTTAAGATCATCAATCAGCAATCAATACTCGCTATCACTCTCAGTCATAGAAAAATTCAATGATACCATCAAACAAATAAACCATAACGAGAAAGTTTTGGAGAATAAACTAAATCAAATAGCTTTGATTGTAGGAAAAGTAACTAATTTTCAAAACTCTCTATACGTTAAAGATATTTTAAATCAATTAATCAACATCTATGAAATAATTGATTCCATTCTACAAGACATAGAAAATTCACTAACATTCTCAAAATTGAAGATTATGCATCCAAGCATAATAAAAGTTGAAGACCTTTTCTCTGAGTTGAATAAACTTAAAATTAAACTTGGTCCAGAACAAATGCCCATTCCTCTAACTCTAGAAAACACTCCCATTTTTGAGAAGCTCATAAAAATAGAATCATTCGTATGGAATAACAAAATCACTTATATTTTGCAAATTCCAATCACTCAATCAGAAACCTTTGAATATTTTCATATTCACTCAATCCCAGTCTATCACAAAAATATGTTTAAAGTGGTTCTTCCGAACAATAAATATTTGATAAAAAACAAATTGCACTTTGCATATTATGAAAACAAATGCCAAGAAGTCCAGCAAGATCTCCATTTATGCGATATTGCCGACCTCAAGGAAACTCAAGATGACAGCCCTTGTATGATACAACTACTCGAATCCAAACCCAACAAATCAAATTGTAAACAAACCGAAGTCAAAATTAGCCAACCAATAATCCATCAACTGGATCAGACAAATCAGTGGATATTGGTATTCCCGAACAAAAGTTCAGTAAAACTGAAATGCTACAATCAAGAAGAAGTCCAAAGTTTGATTGGAACCTTCCTCACAACAATTCCAAATAAGTGTCAGATCATCACCAATCTGAAACTAATCATCAATGACCAGCAAATCATCGAGACCAATGATCAACCAATATTATTTCCCGATTTTGACAATACCATCACCAAACTTCCAATTTTAAATCTCACTACTCACTTGGACGATTTGAAGCTAGATGACCTTCATAAACTGAAGAACGAAGCCCTAGAAAATAATCCCCAATTGACTTTTAGTGATATTTCAACAGCACCCAGTATTTGGACCATTCTAATATATTTTGCAGTCCTTTGCTGTTGTACCTATTTTGCCTACAAGAAGTTCTCCCAACTGAGAAGAAGAAAACTCACAATTCCGGGAGAAGACATTCAACTACCCATATAGTTGAATCCTAAGGAGGGAGGAGTTACATCCCCAATTCCTGCAACCTAGACAAGTAAAACGTCGACTCAGCACTCCAACCATATAAAACCAAACGGAGCCTCTCGCACTTCTCAGCAGTTCAGCACGAATTCAGACGTAAAGATATTCAGATCAAATCTAATGTTCATCAGTTCCATATTTAATCAATGTATTTGTTAGTTTGTCGAAATAAATAGTTTTTTTAAAAACCCACCGCTTAGCTACGGCGAGTTAACTAATGTGCTTTACTAGGTTTTTGCTTAGTATCGATTTTATGAAAGATCTTGGCGTTCCCTTTCGATTGCTATTTTTTTCATATTTTTAAACGGAAATTTCGTGGAGATATTCTAGATGGAAAATCCTAGTAAAACGCAAATTTTATTATATTTTGTTGGAAAAACCTAGTAAAAAACAGTTCTGGGAATCAAACCTAGCAACTTCCGTTTTTTTATTTTTTTTGTCTGTCTTTTAAGGAGGTAAAACCCAATAAAGTCTGTTACTAGATTTAGGCCCTACGGAATTTTTGATAATATATGTATTTTAAATTGGAAGATTCTAGTAAACTACTTTACTACTTTTATGACATAGAATAACAATGATCAATTTTGTAGCATAGATCTAGCAAAGTGCTTTTTTGCTAGGTATTCCCAATTTATACTTCTTTTGGCGGGAAAACTCAGAAGTTCTTGCTAGGTTCTTCCGTTGAATGCGCGTTAAATTACCCATTTACCTCCCCAGCAGTTCAGTAGTAGGGCGGCATTGGTAGAGTAAAGTTATCTTGTCCCATCAATGCCCAGTCAAAAAAGATTGTTTTGGGAAAAATTGTCAACTTCTGAAAAATCAAGTGACTTGCTTAATAATAGAGATTAACGAATTACCTTTTATTTTGTTTTTATATTTTTATATTTTTAGATTTTGATGTTCTTAAAGTTTTGATAATAAATAAATACATGTCAGAAGAAATAATATGCAGCTACTTTCTATTTTGTTAAACATAAAACTCTGTTTTGCTTGGTAATGCTTAAAGGTTTATTAAGCAAACCACACAATATACTAACTTTCTCCTCAGTAAAAATGCTATCTTTTGATTAAGTAAGTGATTATACTAGTTTTTTCCTCAGCAAAACCAATAATTTTTATATGTTCAAATATAGTAAGCCACATAAAACTAAAAATTAAAAGTTTTGCTTTAAAAATCATCATAATAATAAAGATTAACCGTTAAGAGCTACTCCACCAGAAAACAAAAAACAAATATATAAGATTTACAAAACGGCAAACATTTATCTTTATTTTCTTGATTCCTGAAAAATCGCTAAAATTCAGTTACTAGGTTTTTCCATTTCACGGGAGAGTTGATCTGCGCTTGTGTTGATATTGTTATGGTTTTGTTTTTTATGACGGCTTCCGGAAAAAAAACGGCGGGAAAAATGGCGGGACTAAGAAAAACCTATAATGCACGTTTTTTTTTGTAAGATTAGTTCAGTTGAGGAGCAGACTTTCTAGTCTTTCTACCTATATGCATTTTGTCGTTTGATAAAAATACAAATGCAGTTTATTTAACAGGGTTTTTAAATATTCAAGGACAAGATCAATTCTAGAATTTTTGCATGTAGGTAGGTATAACATGCATGATTTTTCATCAATTTTTTCTGAACATATCATTTTTTTGGATAATCTTTGTCCAACGCAAGGCTGTTTTTCTTTATTTGCCAACATAATCTAGCTAGAAAGGGACAAAATGCATTTAGAAAATCTGCCCCTCAGTTGTTTTTGGTATATAAAATATACGTATAATTAATGTCTACATTTTATACGTTGACGATAAACGTGGCATCAACGACTATACATTATACCAAAAACCTCACTTTTCCGAGAAAAATTTAATCTATAGCAAAAAAAGCAAATTGACAGTATAGAACATAGGTTTAGTCGTTTAGTTAACGTATTTTATAAACAATATCGTTAGATCAGTTCTTTTTGGTATAGACTAAACGTATATTTAATGTCTATATTTTATACGTCGACGATAAACGTGTTAAAAACGTCTATAACTTATACGAAAACCCCATTTTTCTGAAAAAAATATAATGTATAGCAAATAGTATATTTACAGTACAGAACATAGGGTTAATAAACGTATTTTATAAACAATATCGTTAGATCAGTTCTTTTTGGTATAAACTAAACGTATATTTAATGTCTATATTTTAGACGTCGACGATAAACGTGTCAAAAACGTCTATAAATTATACGAAAACCAAATATTTCAAAAAAAATGGTCGATTATACGTTTTTTAAACGAAAATGAAGATTTATGTGTTGCTTGGGGCGTTTGTCAGGCAACAATTCGCTTGTCAGGCAACAATTATGCCCAGTTTTTATATAAAATCTGTATTCATAACAATATAAAAAATGTACCAAACTTTCCGTTCAACATAAGAAATGTTGTTTTACCAGAATGATACCATTTTCTTACAGTAAATAGAAGGAATATGTATGACGTACACAGGTAGGCGCGGTCCAAGGATTTTCTTGAGGGGGGGGCGCAAAATAAAAAAATATTCTCACATGTATTATTACTGGCACTGGTGCAGAAGGCGCCGCAGGCGAAAAATTTTGTGGTTGTATTTCCCCTCCTTTATAATTAATTTTCCCTCATTTCTGGTAGGGGAAGTTCCGTTCTATAGAAAGGGATATTTGGGCTGAGTTTGATTCCACTTGCTCTTCGATTTGATCCTTTGTTTTCAGTTTTTTAAAATAACTGAGAATAGTATTTTCTGCTGGAGCAGCTCTTTTCTCCGATCCCTGAGACATTTCACATTCCAATTCTCAATATATTGGAGAACTAAACAACTCTACAACACAACACAACAGAGGGAAAAAAACAACTTTAACTTTAATCTTAAATAAAGAGTAGACAAAGATTTTCTACTCGATGATTGACGCGAATAAATTAGCGCGGAGCGCAGCACAGTCGAAAAAGCAGCGAAAAGTTGAAGCGCGCTTCATCTATACCTTGCTTTTGGCGCGCGATATAAATGACATGCGATGATGCCGGCTTGTAGTTAAAGTTCGAGGTTGAAATAATTTGTGTCGGTAGTTGATTATTAAGAATGGAGAAAGAGAATCAAGATAATCTCACATTTTGATGTTTATACCTACATAAAAGGAAAAATAAATCTAGAAATCTAGTACTGAGGGGGGGGCGCGCGACCCCTGCGACCCCCCCTGGGACAGCCACTGTACACAGGGCGAGTCTGAAATAAGTGCGCCTTTTAGAAAATAGCAAGATAATCACTTTTTGTAATTAGATGAATTATGTATCCGCAAACTTTTCGTTAAAAAAATCAACAATGGTAATAAAATAATCTCGATAATTCTGTCTATAGATTCGAAACGTCAACGTTTCAAGCGTTTTTAGTATTGTTGTTTTTAGGCAAAAAAGCGCAACTCTTTATCTCGAAAATGACCCATCGAGGGAGAAAAACTATAATTACCTTTTTTGCTTGAAATTGAATAGAAAATCAAAAAAATGTTTTTTTTTCCGTGGAAATTCACTTCAGACATTTCGAACTTCAAAAATTGTTTATGAAACATATTTTACATACCCATCTTCAACAATAATCATAAATAATAAATAACTAAGTCTTCTACTTACCACTTCCTGAAACCAACATAAAGTGAATTTGAAGTTTAATTTACAAACTAAAATAAAAAGAGTGTATAGAAAAAAAAAACATTTATTTTTCCAAATAAAACTTTCAACTCTATAGGGGTTCTCCTTTCAACATGAGACAGGACTTTATAAAAGAAGCTATATTCTCAAATAACATTTTCTCGAAAACTCAAAAAGAAAGGATCGAGTTATATAAATAAAAAAATCAAATAATTCCCTGTAGAAGCTGAAATTCTAACAAAAAATGTGGCAAATCTCAAAGATTATGGAAATACGTTAAGTTGACGTAAACGTTCAATCATGGCCCCCATTAGTTTGCCTTAGCTTGACATTAATTGCAAAATGGCGGGAACAAACCACGTGATCTCGACAGAAAATAGTAACCCCATTGTCGCCACTGTCTTGTATAGTCAGCTGAATGCTTTAGTTTGGTCGTTATTTGGATATTTATTAATTTCGACATAACATGAAGCGACATTCATTTCTTAAAGTTAGAAATAAGAAATAACGAAATAACACAATAATTTACTTTGAATTTTGATTTATTGATTATTGTACCGTTGATAGTGAAGAAACAACAAGTTTTTTTCTTTTTTGTTTTGTTTTGAAGAAACGTCTTTGCGCATCTATCTTTTTATTTGCTGGGATTCTGGATACGCTTGTGGATGGAAGGGACGATAGAATTCGGCGATTAGCCCGAATTGCTTGTAAAGTTGGCTCTAGAGGAGCACAGCTTTTCTCGATTGCCTCCAGTTCCTCAAAGGTGTCTGCACTGTCGACAAGTCGATGGAAGTTCTGGACAATGTTTTCCTTTCTATCAAAAATTTGTTGAGGCCCTGTTTTTTTAGTGCTTATTGCAACTACGAGATTTCTAGATTCCTCCACTCTTTCGTCTGCAGTCCCATCAATTATCAAGTTATCTAAAAAAATGTTATGTTGAAAAAAATGTAAGCAACGGAGATGTTTCTATTTTTAAATGACTATAAAACACCAATGTAGACACTAGAATCTAGAGATCATCAAATTATTGGCAGCCGATCGTGTTGTCAAGTCGGATACATCAGAATATGTCTACCGTCAAACTGTACATGTTCAAAAGAAAATAACAAAATTAGGATGTCGAGTTTGACGGTGTACAGACATGCATGATACTTGAGAACAGTGACTACCGTGAAGCAAAAAACTTTCGTGATCTTTAGACTATATTATATGTATATAACCAATGTACACCCATTACCTAAACGCACCAAACCCAACCAAGCTAATTCAAAAGTATTTATGCGTGTGTTACAACGAGCTCTCTAATGAGATGTTATTATGAAGATTACTATATGGAAATATCAATATACTTTGGTGAGTCATAAACTTGACTTCAAAAGTTAGATCAACATTTTTATTCTATTTTAAGAGAAAGAATATTGAAAAAAATCAATCCTCATGTATTGTATTTCCTGTTTTTAACCGTAGAAGTTCTAATAGAAGCCCGACGTAGCACACGCTTTATATTTAGATCAACTTTCAACCTAAACTAACTGATTATAGTATTTTTACCTTACAACAAAACATTTTTTGAAGAGCGTAGTGAGTTCAACTGCTCCGTTCTCGCAAAAAAAATGGCTTCAACTCAAGTAACGACTGGAGCTGTAACTGTAGATGCAGTGACTTTACAGGGTGTTTCAGTCATCTAGCAAGTTTTTTCCTGTTTGAAAAATAAAAATAAAAGACTATAACGATTTCCCGAGATATAAAGATTACTTTCTACTTTATAAAGTATACTTAGAATTTTGAGTAGAATCGAAATATTCAATAACATACATTTAGGTTAATAATATGTCGAAAAATTATTAGTCTTTTGATTTAATTTTCAAACTGAAAAAACTTGCTAGATAACTTAGAAATAAGGTTGCTGTTTCATTCCGATAGCTTCGAAAAAAAAAGAAGTTACAGGTGGAAGATTTGGAGACAGCAACTATGTGGATGGATCTGTGGGAGAGAAATACATGTCTTCCGCAACCCCTAGCCTTTGGGCTTTTGGTTATAAGTTACAGGTGATTAAAATGTTAACAAAGATAACGAAACACCCGTACGTCGCCAAACAACAAAATGTTTACAAAATCAAGTATGACTATGGCTATGCTTGCCTGATAAATCTTTTTCTGGATCAGCATTATGTCTGCATTCTGCTGGATATGTTTGCATACTAGGTGAATGTGCTTGCACATATTCCACTTTATACTGCAATCTAGACATGTACATGTATAACGATGGATGCAAATCCCACATTCATCACACATCAGATTGCAAGTACAATTGGATTGCAGTTCTTCCACGGTGTAAATGTCTTTGCTTGAAGCTGATGGTACCTTCCAGCCAATGTCTACCTTGACAACTTTACCTTTAACATTGCAAGTTAGTAATCAAAATATTGTATTTAACTTAAGAATTCAAAAAATTGCAAGTATATTTGTCAAAATTTTCATGCAAAACATAACTAAAAGTTTTAACTTTGACCAATTAGATGCCAATAATTTCACCAACGACTTTACCTATGTCGAGCATTTCGCTGGTTTTGTGTCTCTATCTCAAGTCAGCCAACTTGGTGCAAACCTTTCCCTTATGCACAATGATGAGCCTCTCAAAGATTTTGTCTCTCACAAATTTCAGAATGGCACTGATGGTCTTGTCTAACCTTTTGACATGTTTTCCATCTAGGTAGATATACTTGATTGTTCTATGCATCCTCTCCTATATGCATATTGGTATTAAGGCCACAATGCATTCTAAAGCAGTACGCCCACTGTTCTGTATTATTTTCATAGTGTCGTTGAAAATAATTGCC
This sequence comes from Orchestes rusci, assembly GCA_958502075.1. Taxonomy (NCBI): domain Eukaryota; kingdom Metazoa; phylum Arthropoda; class Insecta; order Coleoptera; family Curculionidae; genus Orchestes; species Orchestes rusci. The sequence goes on from OY293312.1 coordinate 10,641,378, forward strand.
AAAGTCCAGGGAATTTGGATCTTCTCTGCAGAAGCTGAGAAAATTTTTCATTGAATTATGAAAGGTTACTACGTCTCTCTCCTGCAGCAACATTCTGAGCATTTTATGAATCAAATCCTAGAAAATAATATATTTTAAATTGTGTACCGTGCCAGACAATATTTATGATAATTTTACTTTCTTCTCCTTGTCATGAACCTTCTTGTCTAAGTTCTTTCGCCAGGCCTTGACCACATGCCATGTGCATAAAAGTCTAAAAATAATTATAAAAATTCGGTTAAATTGTTCGGTTGAATATTGTAAAAAATAAATTACCTAAATTTAGCTGGATGCATGACTTGCATCCAAGCATTATAATATGTTTCTGCCATATCAGACATGAAGACTCGAGGCATAATTTTTGTACCAATATTATCTTCTACATGGGAAAAAAAAAATCTTCATTACTTCAGCATCACTTCTGCTTGAAATGAAAAATGCTGCGGGATAGCCTTCTCTTAGATCGTCCAGTATAAGAATTGTGTGTAGCTCAAACCCATATGAGTTGAGGCCATGAGTGCCATCAACACATATACAATCATCACCAAACCTTAAATAAGATGCAGCATTACTACGAAACAATAATAATTAGAAGTACAGAGTTGTTCCTTATAATTTGCCACCCACCCCCTTGAAAACTCTATTTACAGAGATACAGAAAAATTGTTCAAATAAAAGTTACATGATGTTTCCTGAAGATTGTATAATAAGTGAGTGACATAATATCACTATTGGAAATCAGGAAAATTTGGGAATCCACTGCAATTTTTAATTTTATTTTTAAAATTCAATGGGATATAATATCGTTTTTTCAAGCGGTAAAAAAAAGCTTTTTTGTATTTCGTGACCTGCCTTTTTTTTCCTACAGACAATACTATAATTTATGAATCCAGTTGATAAGAATGGCTGCCAATTATACAGGGCGATGTCAGAAGTAGAACCCAATCGAGACATATAAAATCACCAATAAGTCGAACATGTATATAGAACACCCTGTATATCGTTACGGATTTTGATTGTTTAGTTTGTGTGAAATAGTCTATAGTCTATACCTATCTCTAGCCGTTTAGAAAATATTCGCTATTCAATCCATTTTATGCAAGAATAACCTTTTGTGCAGTTCAATGAGGAGAAATATCATAAATATTTTCAAAAAAACTTCAAGACAATAATATAGGGAGTAAGGGAAGAAATTCAAATCCACAACAGAAGTCACTCACGATGAACAATTGAAATCCGTGATGATATACAGGGTGTCCTATTTAACATTTTCAACTTATTGACGATTTTATAAGTCCCGATTGGGTTCAACTTCTGACATCAAACTGTATAATTGGCAGCCATTCTAACCAACAGGAATTATATATTATAGAATTGTCTGTAGGAAAAAAATGGCAGAGCAAGAAATACTAAGAAGATATATTTCTTTCACCACTTGAAGAAAATGCGCTTTTTGCAAAAAAAAAATAAAATCGCTATTACCTATATCCCAATCTATTTGAAATACGTATAGAACATCCTTTAAAAAGTTACCTTTATTTTTTATGTAGAATTCATTTCTAAAATAATATACAGGGTGTTCCATTTAATTTTGAAAAGTTGGGTCCAGTCCGGGAAAAACTGAGCACCCTGTATATGTCAAATATATATAACAATAAAGTTTTTTTAAAAACAATGAGACTTTATATTTAAATTTTTTTCGTAAATCGCATATCTTCCGAGATAAGGGAGTAGAGGATCTCATATGGGACACCCTGTATAGTAGAGGTCATGATAATAGAAGGACCCTAAAAATTTGCAGATTTAGAAAAGAAGTAATGGTGCATTTCAAAACATTAATCTTTTTGTCAGTTTGCGTGTCCTGTCCTGACGATTTTTCAAACTCTTGTTCAAAAACAGGGCTAAAAGGGTTTCTTTCTGTGTAATTCTTGATGAAAATGAGTAGCACCATTCGAAAGGGCATTTTTCGCGTTTTTTTCAAAAATGGCTCATTTTTGCAAGGTCCAACATTTTATAGCTATAGCTTTGTTCAATTATTATGCAATTTTCAGGAAGTATATGATTTTTGCTCTTCTTTTGAAAGGTGCTGTCATTTTTATCAAAAATACACAGAACAGTTTCGTTTTTAACCTTTTTTTTTTGAAAGTGGGAAGTTCTTGTAAAAAATCGCCAGGGGGTCAATTCTTGACCCTTCGTGAATTTGAAACGTATACGCAAAAATGCGATCACCATGTTAATTCAAATGCTGGTCGCACAATTCCGTATACGTTTTAAATTTGCGAAGGCTCAAGAATTGACCCCCAGGACACACAAACTGACACATGGATTAAAGTTTTAAAATGCACCATTATTTCTTTGATAACTGATGCAGGATGAAAGTTTTATCAAATTTTTAGGGTCGTCTTATTATTATGACAACTACTGTATTCTTGATAGAAATATAAGAAAATCATACCTCAGTAATAATTCCTTTTGCCCTTTAGTCATTATTATTAGTAAAAAGTCTTCTTCTTTCAATTGTGAGAATTCCTTGGACACAGACTGTTGAGGTTTGTAAAATAGGACTGAGTTACTAACTTTGAGCTCATTCTTCACATATGCGTCCACACTAATGGCATCATTAGCATGACGCACGGAGGATTCATTCAGGTGAAAAGCCTTCTCGATATTGTATAGGTCCTGTTTTGTGAGTAAATGGACTCGTTCCAATTGACTGTTAGAAACCGAGTCCCTTGTATCATCTAATATAGACTGTAATGGAATTCTCGCTGCTATTTTAGATGCTATATTTTGCCGGTCCAATTTAGAAAGAAACAGATGACCCATATCTTCTTCCAGCCTGTGTCCAACATGAGTTTTGCAAAAAAGCACCACGCATTTTTTATCTTCAATTGTCACATTAATTTCAGCGGGGCAGTATGCATTAATTTTATTACTTCCCATCGTTTTACATGATCTAATATTCTTGCCCTTTTTCCTGATGTCACCTGATCTGTGGCATGTATATTTAACCTTTTTGAAATTGACTGCTACATCGAAACCATGCATATTCACAAAGGAGGAAAAAGTTTGCTTTTCAATATTCGTTTTCCACTCCTGAAATGCCTCAAATGTTTGGAATGTAACTGTTTCGCTGTGAACTGCTAAGGAATGTTCTGTTTGGTAATGCCTAATCAGAAGTTTGGAAGATACATCTGTATATTCACACAAAGGGCACCTCAACAACTTAGCTACTGTGTGTTGATTTTTTTTGTACCAAATCAAATGTTTTAGCATGGTAAACTCAGTATTGCACTGTTTGCAAGTGAATTTTTTTGTTACCTTAGGTAATAATAATTGTGCCAACTTCTCTAAAAAATTAAATATCAAATGAGTTGCGAAAAAGAAGTTTGGAAATTATGGCTGCGTTCCTTTTTGACGTCAGATTAATCTGACCGATTAGTCCGATTTTTGATCACGTGACCTCAGATCAATCAGATTAATCTGGAATAAAGGAACGCTCGAGATTTTGATCTGTTTGCTCTAGATCTAATAAAGGAACGCAAACGGAGCAATCAGACTAGTCTGACGTCAAAAAGGAACGCAACCTCAGTATGTATTGTCATTGTCTGATTTACCTGGATGTTTAGCTTTTGTATGGACTTTCAAATTACCAAAGTTTACAAAAGTAGACATACATTCATGGCTCACATGGGTCCCATGGCGACCTTTGATCTTGGGCGGCCAATATATCCATTTTTTCTACAAAAATTGAATCACGTCATAACTAATAACTAACCTAACAAGGTATTATTGTTTTTATTAATTTATGATTAATTGATGTACAGGGTGAGTCAGCGAGGGGGGTCTTTCACTTTTCATATCAGAGAAAAATGTTTCAGACAAAAACATTTTGATTTTTATTGAACTCTTACTGGGTATCGCTGGTTATTTGTTATGAAAATATGAAGTGGCGTTCAAAAATGGAACTTTGTCGGTGTCCCGGCTTTCTGTTACACCTTGTATATAAAACTCTCCCATCAAGATATAAAACAGGTGAAACAGAAATATGTTTGTTGATATAAATCCTTCTTTATGACAAGATCGGAAAAATAAGCAATATGGATAGGCGTATTAATAAACTAAGCGGAACACTCGGAGCGCCAAAAATTGTACGCGATTAAATGGACAATTTCGCGTTCCGAGCATTCAGAGCGAAAACTCGAACTCACCTAAAATAGTGACCAGGAAAAACAAAAATCTATTTGTCTAAAACATTTTTTTCTCTAATATAAAGAGTTAAAGAGATGAAGAGAGCCGCTGACTTACCCTGTATACCTATGAAATTAAATGCAAGTTCATACGTAAAGACTCTTAATCACCTGGATGTTTTCTTCTCACATGGTCCCTCAAATTACCAGTCTTTGAAAACTTTAGTCCACATTCACCACAACACACTTTACTGCTGGTGTCCATATTTATTGTAAAATATGATTGCGATGTCGAAAATCAAAATAACGTAAACAATTCAGAAAAGGAAAAGAAAAGTTAGGTTATACTAGTTAGAAGAAGAACTATCGATAGAACTATCGAATTCCATAATCACTGGCGCCTGTGCGCATGCGCGAAGATTTCCAAACGATACATTTTCCGTGGTAATACACTTGTGTCTACGGATAGCACGGAAACTAATGAGCCGAACCAATCAATGCGAAGCAGCAAATTTGGGGCTAGGTTTTCTCCGTTTGACGTTTTGATGGTGTGATTTGTAATTGTTCAAATTCAAAAATGTAGATTTAGAACGTAGAAAACTGCAAGTTTTCAAGTCAAATCCAAAAATTACGCTGTGTTATTCTGTGAAATCTCGTGTGCAATGGAGTGCGGTGACTGCAAAAACAGTATGTGAGATATAGTGATCTTAGAAGATACATTAAAACCCGTATTGTCCGTTCATACTGGAACGGGTTCCAGATTTGACAGTGTTTGAATACAATATTTCGTATGCAAAATCTGATATTTAAACGCCGTCAAACCTTGAACGAGTTTAAGTATGAACCGAGAATACGGGCCTGAAAGATATCACAGCAATGCACTTGAGCAACTAGCTCCATTGAAATGATCAGTGAAATCGTATGATTCCAAATGTGAATGTGGAAAAAACTTTTCTTACAAAAAAAACTCTGATGAACATCCCAGATTGTGTATCAAACAATATTTTTGAAATATATTTGGAAGAGGCTCTGTGTACTTTGATATTGAAAGTGAATGCTGTCAATTTTTCACTCCTCAGTTCCTTATTATTGTTTGTTACTGAGAAATCTTTAAATCTTATTTAAGAAAATCAATGACATTTGTAATTTTTTAAATAAATTGGAAATTATGTATTGTTAATAATAATATATTGTATTTGTGTCCTATAATTATGCATATAGTCACTGTATTTACGACCAACGCCAATACCCAAACTAATCCAAAAACATAAATATCAAGTCCAAGTCATAATTATTGCGTTTTATAAAATAGGCAGATAGGTATTTTTATTAAATACCTACATCCTACATGTGAATGAATTAAATAATTGACACCCATATGAAAATAATCCACAAGAAAACTAAAACCGGAACCAGTTCACAACGCATCATACTTTGGCATCACCTTCAACAACTGTCAGGAATAGAATACATTATCATAATAATATGAATTCAAGAAAATAATCACCATGAAAGTATATTATAGTAGAAATAGACAATATGATCACTTTTTGCAAAAATAAAGTAATGTATTACTTTTTATGTATAAGTCTGGCGCGAAAATTTGAATCACTGTGAAGAGAGAGAACTGTCTGAATTATCGCTATTGGTCGTGCTCATTAGTTTCCGCGCTGTCCGTAGACGCAAGTGTTAATACGGCCTAGTGTCACGATCACGATGCACGTTTACGAGAAGTTCAGTTAAGAAAGGAAGAAGGAAGAAGGAAGGACGGCTGCTTAGATCATATACAGGGTGTCCCAGCAAGGGTGGCCACCGGCCATATCTCGGAAACTACTGGACCTGAAAGTTCAGGAAAAAAAATATGATCACTAAAGTGGCCACGAGAAAATGCTGGAAAATATTTTTAACTTCGAAATTTTGCCGCTAGGGGGCGCAATCAAAGCTTAAATATTAAAATTCGAAATTTCTCCGGAAATTCTCAGATTGAGGTATATCTTTATCAACATGGTTAGAAAACCTAGACAATTTCACGTCTTTTTGGTACAGGGCTCATTGGCGTACCGATCTTCGTGTGAATACGGGAAGGTAGTGAAAGTGTAATTGTTCAAGTAGCTGTAACCTATTAACGACTTGTCCGATTTTGTTGCGTATAGGCTTGTTTAGAAGATAAATGTGAGTACTTTCGAACATCGTATCCAGTAGTGCGTGATTGTCTCCAGCAAAATTGCTAGAAGGGGTAACTTGAATTAAAAACAGTGTTTTTCATTTTACCGCAAAAATTTAAATGGTATGGTATAATTCTGATAAGAGCATCGAAAGGTACATTAAATTTACAAGAAAAAACCTTTGAAACGCAGGAGGATATCTTTTTTCGTTTTCGAGTTATTGCCGAGAAAAGAGTTTTTGACACTCGAAAAGTTGTTCTGTAGTTCTATTGCAACCTGGTTTTTTTTTTGGCTTCAATAATAATAACTAGTCCAAATTATGTAAAATTTAATGTTTTCATTTGTTATTTCAATAGAACAAAACTCATAATAAATGAAAAATATTTTGATGAGTTAATTTATTTTATTACCTATACATTTACATTGAAAAAATATATGAACATATTTTACATAATTTGGACTAGTTATTATTAATGAAACCATAAAAAAAAACAGGTTCCAATAAAACTACACAACAAACAACTTTTCGAGTGTCAAAAATTATTTTCTCGGCCATAACTCGAAAACGAGAAAAGATATCAACCTGCGGTTTGGAGGTTTTTTCTTGTAAATTTAATCTTCATTTCGATTCTGTTATCAGAATTATACCGTACCATTTAAATTTTTGCGGTGAAACGAAAATAACTGTTTTTAATTCAAATTACGCCTTCTAGCAACTTTTCTGGAGACAATCACGCATCACTGGATACGATATACGAAAGTACTCACATTTATCTTCCAAACAAGCCTATACGCAACAAAATCGGACAAGTCGTTTATAAGTTACAGCCACTTGAACAATTACACTTTCACTACCTTCCCCTACTCACACGAAGATCGGTACGCCAATGAGCCCTGTATCAAAAAGACGTGAAATTGTCTAGGTTTTCTAACCATGTTGATAAAGATATACCTCAATCTGAGAATTTCCGGAGAAATTTCGAATTTTAATATTAAAGCTTTGATTGCGCCCCCTAGCGGAAAAATGTCGAAGTTATAAATATTACAGCCACTTGAACAATTACACTTTCACTACCTTCCCCTACTCACACGAAGATCGGTACGCCAATGAGCCCTGTATCAAAAAGACGTGAAATTGTCTAGGTTTTCTAACCATGTTGATAAAGATATACCTCAATCTGAGAATTTCCGGAGAAATTTCGAATTTTAATATTAAAGCTTTGATTGCGCCCCCTAGCGGAAAAATTTCGAAGTTATAAATATTTCACTTTTTGTGTAAAACGTTTTTTTTTTCTATCTATCATGATAAAGTGGTGGGGGAAGTTCAATTGTCTTATTAAACAAACGGAGATTTCTCCCGTTTCGCTTGACGGATTTCAACGAACTTGGGCTCATATGAAAGAGAATAGTCTGCGCTATAAAATGCTCATTTGCTTTTTAATTTGTAACATTCGCCGTTGCCGCTAGATGGCGTTAACTGAAATGGTAGCATACTTTTGAGTTTTTTCCGAAAAAATCAAACGTAATGGTATATCCATTTTCATATACAGGGTGTCCCAGCAATGGTGGCCACCGGCCATATCTCAGAAACTACTGGACCTAAAAGTTCAGGAAAAAAAATTATCACTAAAGTGGCCACGAGAAAATGCTGGGAAATATTTATAACTTCGAAATTTTTCCGCAAGGGGGCGCAATCAAAGCTTAAATATTAAAATTCGAAATTTCTCCGGAAATTCTCAGATTGAGGTATATCTTTATCAACATGGTTAGAAAAACTAGACAATTTCACGTCTTTTTGGTACAGGGCTCATTGGCGTACCGATTTTCGTGTGAGTAGGGGAAGGTAGTGAAAGTGTAATTGTTCAAGTGGCTGTAACTTATAAACGACTTGTCCGATTTTGTTGCGTATAGGCTTGTTTGGAAGATAAATGTGAGTACTTTCGTATATCGTATCCAGTGATGCGTGATTGTCTCCAGAAAAGTTGCTAGAAGGCGTAATTTGAATTAAAAACTGTTATTTTCGTTTCACCTCAAAAATTTAAATGGTACGGTATAATTCTGATAACAGAATCGAAATGAAGATTAAATTTACAAGAAAAAACCTCCAAACCGCAGGTTGATATCTTTTCTCGTTTTCGAGTTATGGCCGAGAAAATAATTTTTGACACTCGAAAAGTTGTTTGTTGTGTAGTTTTACTTAACTTTATAAATGTTCGAAATGTCCTCCATCTTGTAAAATACATTTCTCAATTCTGTGCCTACAAATAGAAACAGCTGTTTCTATTTCAATTGGTGCAATGGAATGTATAGCATTCTCAATCCGCTCAATCATATTTTCTCTTGTGGTGGGACGAGTTTTGTAAACGATGTCCTTGATTCGTCCCCACAAGCAATAGTCCAACACAGTTAAATCGGGGGATCTCGGTGGCCATGGGAACAAACTGCCCCTTCCAATCCAGCGATCTGGATAACGGTTGTTTAAAAAATCACGAACTCTCCGTGCATAATGAGCTGGGCAACCGTCATGTTGGTACCACATGGACATCCTAAGACCAATGGGAACATCTTCTAAAAGTATTTGCAAGTCATTTTCTAAAAAGTTTAAATATGATTCACCATTTAAATGGCCATCAATAATATACGGCCCAATAATTTTGTTTCCCAACACTCCGCACCAGACGTTTACACTCCACCTGTTTTGATGATCCACTTCCCGCATCCAGTGTGGGTTTTCCCGCGACCAAAAGTGCATGTTATGCAAATTAACATTTCCAGAACTAGAGAAACGGGCTTCATCGGTCCATAAAATTTGGGAGAGGAATTGAGGATGTTCGTTGCACATTTCTCGAAGCCAATAGCAATGGTCTAGTCGCCTGTTGAAATCATCTTCTGATAGAGCTTGGTGTAAGGAAAGATGGTATGGACGAAGTTTGAAGTCTCTTAAAATTCGGAGCATATATTTATTATCTCCGCATTATATATAGCAAAATATTTTTTATTTATTATGAGTTTTGTTCTATTGAAATAACAAATGAAAACATTAAATTTTACATAATTTGGACTAGTTATTATTATTGAAGCCCAAAAAAAAGCAGGTTGCAATAGAACTACACAACAAACAACTTTTCGAGTGTCAAAAACTCTTTTCTCGGCAATAACTCGAAAACTAAACAAGATATCCACCTGCGTTTCAAAGGTTTTTTCTTGTGAATTTAATGTACCTTTCGATGCTCTTATCAGAATTATACCATACCATTTAAATTTTTGCGGTAAAATGAAAAACACTGTTTTTAATTCAAGTTACCCCTTCTAGCAATTTTGCTGGAGACAATCACGCACTACTGGATACGATGTTCGAAAGTACTCACATTTATCTTCTAAACAAGCCTATACGCAACAAAATCGGGCAAGTCGTTAATAGGTTACAGCTACTTGAACAATTACACTTTCACTACCTTCCCCTACTCACACGAAGATCGGTACGTACCTGTACCAAAAAGACGTGAAATTGTCTAGGTTTTCTAACCATGTTGATAAAGATATACCTCAATCTGAGAATTTCCGGAGAAATTTCGAATTTTAATATTTAAGCTTTGATTGCGCCCCCTAGCAGAAAAATTTCGAAGTTATAAATATTTCCCAGCATTTTCTCGTGGCCACTTTAGTGATAATTTTTTTTTTCCTGAACTTTTAGGTCCAGTAGTTTCTGAGATATGGCCGGTGGCCACCCTTGCTGGGACACCCTGTATTTTGAAAGGGGACACATTTTCCTATAAAAAAAATAAAAAAAAAAACAAAACAAAAATACAAAAAAAAACAAAAAAAAACATTAATTTTTTTGTTTTTTTTTTAAAGAAAAATGTATCCCCTTTTAAAATATATAAAAATGAATATACCATTTTTTTGGAAAAAACTGAAAAACATGCTACCATTTCAGTTAACGCAGACACTCATGTTTAACTTTGTTCAACACACACAGAACTAACAGAAGTCTCTAAATACGAAAAATATAAACAATATAATACTTTTAGCCAATAATCAATGGAAAATAAACTGTTCGCCAGAAATCACAAATTCAAATCTTGAAAAATAAACACCGAAATGACCGAAATATCATTTCAATGCGCATGCCTAAAGAAGCGGCCTGTTCATTTTTGTGTCGTCTACCGAACATCACATATGTCAATATGTGGATATTCGAACCTAGCTCAAGGTGACGAATCAACAACGAGTTTTTTGGCGGAATATTTGAATGGTTTAAAAATGATATTTGGTTATGAAGAAATCATATTATGATCTAAGGATGAAATGTTCGTATTTTTTTCGCAAAATGATGCATATTCCATGTTCAAATCTACTAATGTAGGTGATTGGTTTATATATTGAGGTGAATAAAACTTTTTTGAAATGCAATATTTGCATAAATCAACTTTTATTTACAGTATAATATAAAAGATGTTCGAATTATAGTCGGAGATACATCAGGGATGTGATTACTTGTAATAAGTTACGAGAAAAAGTTCTTGAGTATAATTTTCAAGATAGGGTGCTACTTTAAATAAAAAAAAAGTATTACGTACTCTGAATTTTTTGCTGGTATGTATTCCGTTTTTAGATAAGAGTGCACATTTTTATCTCGATTTCGTCAGTTAGCTTTATCAATATCAAGATTCATTTTTCGTGGCCGCTTCATATTGAATAATATGTAGATAGATCGAGACTCAAAATTTTAAGTAGTGTGTCTATTTCCGTTTTTTTTTGTATAATTTTAACGATATAGACCACAGTGGCTTGAACATAACGTGTAATGCTGGACAATATTGTTACGAGTCCTTCTACCAATACGTGCGTCAGGCTTTGGGCACAAAATAACAGATTTTGGTTAGTTGACTCAAAAAACTCAAGCTTGTGTGACATAATAATTGACTCTAGATCAAAATTATTGTGAACTGTAGCACATTGTGGTGCACTTAAGGAAGAATTATTATCACTGATTAAAAAAAATGTTTCTGATTTTAAATTTTGTATGATATTTTGTTTTATTGTCCAGAAATGGTATATAAAAATTATGGGAAAGAACAAAAGAAGGCCGTAAAGAAATAATACTATACCTATCAAAATTTTATTTATTATTTGACAATATTTACACATATTATTGAACAAAAGATTTTATCAATAGTTTGTTACACATAATTATTATACTTGATACTAATATCAGAACCATACCCATATTATTATGGACATGAAACATAAATTAAATCTTGAATAAAAAATACATACACATTTTTTTTTTAATCATACACATGTATTTTTATTCATTTTTAAACAAAATGTATTTTGTAAATTTTTCTTCACCTTCAATTTACATTCATAGGAAATTCATACCCTAAAATAAATATCTATAATCATTTTCAAAATTTGTATTTTGTGGTTATCCAATATTTCTTGGTTATATAAATGTTTTAAAATTTCTGCAGATGAAAATGTATCTGAAGCGTTCGCTAAAACTTTAACTTTCAAATAATCGACAACAATTTGTTTGTGAATTTCTTCTTTGTGCATTCTTATGATCCTTTCTGAACTTAGACAAACAGACAAAACATCGGGATGGGGTATCACCAGTTTACCTCTATTTTTTTGATCGATCAAGTTAACAGATCTGGTTGATTTATTTTCTTGCAGATAAGTTTTGCAAACTACACAAGTAATTTTTTTTACAATTTTTCTTATAACGAATCCAGCGATGTACGCAACCACATTTTCCACAAATGGATAAATATTTGTTGAAAATTCTTCGCAATTCTCATCGGTGGTCTCGTTGTCTAGCTCGAATGCAACATCTGATGTTCGTGAATACGCATTGCTGCCCACAAAAAGAATTGTGGTTGCATCCAAAATTGAGCAATTGGCATTTGCTGAGGTTGAGATCTGGTGATTTACCAACAGCCGTTTATACGCAGCTTTGAATTGTCTTGCGGACGGATTGTTGTTGAACTCGCCTCTACTCCTTACCGCACTGAAAAAAGTTTCCAAGTGGTCCTGGCTTAACTTATACGTTAATATATAATTTATTTTTCCAGTGGTGATGAGTACATCATATAAATTAAGCAAATTCGTTAGACACACTATGAAACCTAGAAATCCTGTCTTACGGTTAGTATCAGTTATCCGGGAACCTGATTGATCGTTGATTTGAGACATATAATTTATCAAATTCTCAATTTTATATTTGAATTGTTCATAGTTCTTCAAGGAAATGGGTGCTTTAAAAACAGATTTTGCGATTACATTTCTAGAATTCAAAATATCAAATGCATCGTTCAAATTTGTACAGAATTCTGCAGTACCATATCCATCCTTGATGTTTGTGAATAAAATTCCATCACACACGCTTAAACTGAATGTCTGAGCTGCCAACCGGACATTCATTTTTTCATTTTGAAAGTTTATATGTCGATCAGTGAGCTTGTTACCTGCATGCAATCCCTCTCGTTTTTGAATTTCATTCAACTCTTTTATGACCCTCCACTTAATATCCTTGCCTCTGGGATTTGTGAGAAGTTCCTTGTCTCCCAATGTGTTACGACAAAGTTTCAACATATGGCAAGCATACCAAAAAGTAAAAACTTTGTCATTTGTTACAGGATGCAAAAACCAAGGTTTCATATTTTCTACATTGTAAATAGCCCCCAATTTCTGGCACATCGAAATATTGGTGGCAGCACCATCAAAGGTGATGCTATGACACTCTGCACCTGTTTCGTAGAGCAGCTCCAGACAAGTTCTTGTCAGGTTAGCCCTTTCTTCAGCACCCAAACTCTTGATTAAAAAATAACCCAATGGGATTTTCCAGTTTGAGTTGAGTGCAACTGCCATAAAAACTAAAGCACATGTGGCAAGTACAGATGACTCCATACTCGTTCCATGGTCTGTATAGCCTTCATATGCTTTGCCATTCCATTCAACAAGTTGCCTGATGTGAATCTCGTCAAGCATAACACCCACAAAAACACTTTGGGTTGCAGCCTTGTTTTTGATTGCCTTAAATGCTTCTTGTGTAAATCCCGGTTCACCGTCCAAAACTGAATACCATCTCTGGATTATTGAGGGATGTGGTAGTAAGTTGTTGAAGGTTTTTCTAACATATGTATATGCTTTTGGAGAGTAGAAATGCAAAGTTAAAGCGAATGTCCTTATATCAGCATCGTACTTGGCATTCTTCGACTTCAGTTGTCTCGATACAATATTTTGTATTTGATGAGGTGTATTTTCCTGTAAATAAATAAAAACATTTTTTTTTTTAATACAATAAAATGCAAATAACTACTGGAAGTTTTAAAATACCTCTTCATATTTTTGCCAACATATCTCTACACCGAGGACCCAGGTCCACTTTACCAGATTTTAAAATTTTGTTGTTGATTACAAATTTGAGTAAAAAATAACATGCAATTTTATCTGATAACAATGATAATTTAAACAAAAATCACCTGATTTTAGGACCATATCATGTTGATCAGAGTGAATATAGAGTCAATTATTTGAAAGTAGACAATACATGATGTACCTAACATTTTTCAAGAGAAGGATTTCGCCCGAGATTTTTATTTAAATGCCAAAACCCATTTCAAAATCCCCACTTACAATAGTCAAAATTATAGCAATTTGTGATAACGTGATAAGACAACCACAAGTTATTTCCATAGACATACAGTATTGAGCACGATAATAATCATTATAGCAACAGCCAAAAATTTTATAAATTTTTGTTACTTCCAGCATCACTTATCAAGGAAATAATGATGAATTTAAAAACACTCAATTTACGTTCTTATTTGTACCGGCGATTGAAAAAAACTTTTTAGAGCCCCTTTGTCGCGTTAGAAAAAAGAAAATATTTTTGATACAAATAACCAGCACCATTCGAAGGAGGGGAAAAAGATATATACTTCCTGAAAATTTATTTCCAACGATAAGGTAATTTCTAAAAATTGTTAACTTCAGCTAATCCAATCATTATGAGTTTCAACAGATTGCTGCAATTAGAGAATCAGAAAAATGTGCGAAATATATGTGAAACACAACGGAGAACAATTGGAACAATATCTGTAGTTATTCTAGTCGATACGTCCATTTTATAGTTGTAATCGTTGTGTAAAATACAGGGTGTTACTTAATGTTATGTCATAATTTTAAGGGGAAGTTCCTGGATAAATTTTGAGTCGAAAAGGTCATATAAACTTGGCTCTGAAAAAAATTAAAAAAAATAAAAACATAAATAAAATAAAATAAAAATAAAAAAATAAAAATAAAAAAAAGTGTGTTCCTATACCATAATATCCTGTGGCAAAATTCAGTTCAATATCTCAAACCGTCTTTGGAAAATGAATTAAAAACTGAAAATAAAATAAATCTTTAACACCCTGTATCTTAAAAACCAAGCATTTTAAGACCCAAGTATATATGACCTTTTCGACTTAAAATTTATCCAGGAACTCCTCCTTAAAATTATGACATACCATTGAGTAACACCCTGTATAAGACTCAATTTTCAGAAATACATCAAAATGAGTACATAACTATAATTGTAGATTTCTACCTTACTATTGGAAAAAAGTGTCAAGTGTATTAATTTTTGGAAAGCTCAGAGCAAGCGTATTCAAAATAACGAAAAATATACAGGGTATCCCATTTAAGAAAACACATGTTTGCGTTATATCTTCGAATTTTTTACTCCTAGAAAAAATCTGATTACACCACTGGATTCTACGCAAAAAACTCTATAATTATACATTTTCACTTTTTATTTAAGTCAAATGAAAGCTGATATACGAGAGGTGCCTGAAAATGGGAAGTTTTCAAAACCGCATCTCTCTATCTTCAGTCATAAGAAAGATACCCCGCCAAGACAACGAAAATGGGACACCCTGTACAGGGTGTTCACAGCTAAACGGACACCCATTAGCTTTTTAATTTGATGTTTGGAAAAAAAAATCCCAAATGAGGGTTCAATGGTTCAAAATGGATTTTAATTTAGATTCTTCTCATTAAAATGATGAATTTTTATTCTAGGAATTTTGACGAAATGCCCTCTCGAAACATGACAAAAACCACTGAAACAATTGAGGTTATGTCCACTTTTGAAAGAGCTTCTAAAAAAAAACTATATTTAAAAAAAAAATCATAGAATAAAAATTGTTCATTTTAATGAGTAGAATCTAAATTTTCGGATAAAACTGGATCACCCTGTATGTATAAAGACAATACCTATTTAAAATGTTTTCTCTTCGCATTATACCATATTCAAATCTTTCTTGACAAGTTGACATCTATTAACAATAATTACATCGTTTCTCAAATATGTGATACCATACATTTTAAAACATGCTTGAAATAATGGCAAATTTCTGACGTCAATATCTTCTTATTAGTTGAAATTGGGTTTATGGTGTGCCATTCAAGATATGTTTAGAATTTTCAGGAGAATGCGTTAATCAAATAAAAAAATAGGGTTTCAATTTGAAATAAGAAAGTTGGACCACGCCCAGAAGTTCTGAAGTACCCTGTATATGTGAATAGATTGTTTTCACAAAATTCATTCTGAACTATTAAACTTCCATTTGGGACATTTACCTCCCAAACATCAAATTAAAAAGTTAATGGGGGCCTCCATTTACCTGTGAACACTTTGTACTATGGAAAAAAGGTCATGGGTACAGTCAAGGACAAAAGGACACGATCAGACGGTATTTTTCAATTTATATCTCTTGAATGTTTTATTCCTTTGTTTTTTTTGTTAAGATTTTTGAAAATTTTAGATGAATATCAAAAACTTTCATATTCACTTTTTTGGACCACAGTATATCATATTTCGATATTATATCAGAATGAAAACTTGGCAGGTAGCCCTACAACATATTCTTTGGTTCACTGCGATAAGATGAAAAATTACGAACTTACACATGTTTAAAATGTGGTCAAGTTATATATTAATATATTATTGTTAATAATAATAAAAATATAATAATATATATTTATTTAGCACTTGGCTACAAAGTGTTACAAAAATGGATATCAGTAATTATACGTAAATAGTAAAATTGAAAAAGTAAATAATTGAAAACAGATTTGCTTAGGAAAAAAATCAATACATACAATGTACAAAATGATCTAAGGCTGTCGCCAAATACAATGTGGATGGTAGCATATGATTCCTGTTTGGCAAGCGGAAATTTAACAGTGACAACTTCGAAGTGAAATTCAATGTAAAATAGGTATTATTTCTTCCAACTTCCAAGCAAGAAAGTTTTAGGTTTCAGTCTTTCAGATTCGATCACGAATTCAGATCGCACTTGGAGGTATTTTCTTAATTTATATTTATGAAGAAATGCATTAGTACTGTAAGTTTGTATTTTTGGATTTTGATTTTAGCTTAGCAAGCATCTGGCGGCTTCAATACCGGCTGGCTAACATATTGTTATTAGTTTTTTGTCAAGTTTTGGATTCAAAAATAATAAACGACATGCATGTTGATCGAAAACAATATAAGGGGGTTAAATGTTGAGCTCTATATATTTATTTATGATCATAAAAATATTAAATAAGTAATATTAGGAAAAAAAAAATAATAATCATTGAACATCACTGAAATATCCGGGAACAAATATTTGAAAACAAATATCATTTAAATATTTTTTTTATCCCGGAAATATTTAGTCAAGATATAAATATTATAAAAATATTTTTCCAATATTATGTGCTATCAGGGGAACGTTTACGTTGACTTGACGTGTCTGTTGGGATTTTTTACTAATAAATGCAATCGTTCCATTTGCTAACAGCGTTATCATGATGATATAGACATATTAAGTTAACGTGTGAACGTTCAATCATAGGATCCATTTTCGAAAGGTGTAACTTGGGAAAGTAGCATAATTAAAAATGAAGACAATTTGAAAATAATTCATTAAAAATCAAATCAAAGGTAATTGACGAACAGATTTTCTGTCGGGATGAAATTCACATTTTCGAAATCTAAAATACGGAAAAGTGGCATCAATTACAAGTAACCTGGAACGTAATGCAGCATCCACGTATGCAGGTAGAGGGTAATTGGATGTGATAATAATTGGTCTTCTAAACTGTACTGGCTTCTGTGCTTTGCCCTTCTGTTGTAGTTGAAAGACACCACCTTCCAGCAATCGTTTCAAAACTCCACTATCAAAATTTCCAATGTCCATCTCTTCCATGACGATCACCTTATGTTCCTTCACGTTTAGTCCTTCAAACGCAAATCTGCCTTCCTGGCCGGCAAAGAAGCACAACTGCAACATCCCAGCATTGTTGTCGAATATATGTTTCAGCAGAAATGAACTTTTTCCAATCAAAGGTGGGTACGTAAACTTGTCGTAAACGTTCTGGTAGTGGGCAATGGATCATCTCGAACAAGAACTTTTGTAGGTCAAATGCCCATTGGCAACCATAGGTGAAGGTAGGCACAGTTATCACCCCCAATGAGGCCATCGATTGGCGGTGCTTGCACTGCTTGCGTTCATTGCATTGACGTCTAACCAAGAATAGACACCACAAGTCATTCATAAAATTACTCCGTAAACAATCAGAAACAAGATCTTAGGAAAAATCATTTATCTTGTGTTGGCAACACCGCTTTGGAGCGACCTTGCCTGACCGACACCCGGCGGCTTCGGCTTCCAGTGGCGGAGGGGCAATTGTTCATCACTAGGAATTAAATAATGAAATAAAATTTGGTGAATGTATTAATTTTTAAACTTTTAATTTATTTATTAGACAAAACTTGTAGGATGTTATTTATAGATGTTCTTGCGTCCATTAAAAATTATACAAGGCGTCCCAAAAAGCTGTGGCAAACCAAAGTTATGTTCTTTTAAACATCCGTTATGTTATTTTCTTTTTAAATTCTTCAGAAAATCTTGGTTCTTTTTTGTATAAGGGGTTCTCTTGAGACATCAACAGTTTTTAAAATAAAAGAAGTTGAAAATCGACAGATATTGATTATTTTACTACTCACTTAGAATCGAAGCCACTCAAGTTTGGACAAAACGTTTTACATGTCCGTATCTTAATTTTTAATAAGCTTTCTTTTCAGCCTAATTTTGATTAAATTTCAAAATTTGACGTAAAAAGTCAAAAATTTTAGATTTTCAAATAAGGCCAAAATTACACTTTAATGATAGCTTATTTTTTGAATTCTTTATTCCCTTTAATGATGGCTTATTAAAAAGTACGATAGAACATGTAAACTGTTAGCTTCAATCTTCAACCGTTTTGATTCTACAGGGTGTAAAAGTTAATATTTTTCGACATTTCAACTTCTTTTATTTCAGAAACAGTTGGTTTCAACAAAGTTTTTTATACAAAAAAAACTCAGAATTTTCTGGAGAATTTAAAAATAAAACAACATACGGGGTGTTTCAGTTGAAAAACATAACTTTGGTTTGCCAAAACTTCTTGGAACGCACATTTCAATGGACACAAGAACATTTATAAATAACATCTTACAACTTTTGAAATAAACTTTTTTTGAAAACCTGAAATAAAAAGTTAAAGGGGGTCACCTTGTACATATTTATTCACCTCGAAACAGAACAATTTTTGTATTGATGCTCCTAGATCTATTAATTCTTATTTCGTCTAAATGTCGTTTGGTTTCATGAAATATTCTTATTTTAAAATATTGTTTTAAGATTATTTTTACAAGTGGAGTGGCATGGTTTTCAAACAAATGGTCTTTAAAACAGTCTAACATGGAGGATGGTAATTTCCTCATAGTGTTAATTATGAGGACATCGTACAGATGTTTAATTTTTTTGTTATAAATATTATTTGTCTTATGGAAAAACCTGAAGAAACTCTCTGCAACTTTACAAATGTTCCTCACAAAGTCACTAGCACTGCATAGGTTTCCAAATGCTTTTCTCTTCTCAAAGTCTGAGCGTGATGCTAGATCTTCCAGCAACTCGAGGCATGTGGCACACGTCACTGTTTTTTTACTGCTTTGACCACAAAGCCAGCTATGTATCCAACTACATCCTCAACGTAGATTGTAAGATCCCAGGCTTTTGATGAGATCACCTGATTATTTTGGATATTCTCTTCTACCTCCTTAATGAAAGTTTTGTATTCTTCAGAATCCTCCAAGCTTTCCCCCTCATCACCGTCAGGATCCTTAGTCAATCTGCTGGATCCACATGTAAGGATTGTAATGTCTACCAGATTGATCGTATTGCCGCTGTTTGGTGCTTTTAGTTGATTTTGCACCATCAGCCTTTTGTAAGCTGCCTGGAACTGTCTTGACGTTGGGTTATTATTAAATCCACCTCTCTGTCGGATCAGACAAAAAAACAGTTCCAAGTGATCTTGGGAAATCTGGTATGTGAGGATATACTTTAAATACTCAGTTTCTATCACATGGAATGTGTACATGTGTTTCAGGCTGTCTATATTGATTAGGAAACCTATGACATCTGTTTTTCTAGACGATTTCACAACGGGTGCTCCGTTTAGCTTTACATTTTGTATATAGTGCTTCACCATATCCAAATAATCAAATATTTTCTCGTGATTTCTATTGGACAATGGTTTTTTGAAGCTATATTTCGCTAGATTCGTTTGTGAATTGAATATATCAAATAAATTATTGAATTTCAGAACAAAGTCTGCTGTTTCCTCAGAACCTTGAAATTCTGGGAGTTTCAAGTCTTCTCGGAGGTAATCTAAGGCAACGCTCACACTGCGACTCAGCGACTGTGTAGCCAACTTAGCTTTCATTTTTTCACGTTCCCATTGAACGTGACGGCCTCTTATTTTCGTAGCGAGTAGTAAGCCCTCTTGAACTTGCGTGTTTTGAAGTTTTACGATAAAGGACCAGTCAATAATCCTGCCATTAGTTTTATTTTGGAGGCCCTCGTGGTCTGACTTAACCGACGCAACACAGTTTCTTACAAGTTTAACCATGTGGCAGGCATCTAGGAAAATGAAAACAGGTTTTTTTTGTTATCGGGTGTGTAAAATGGGTTTTAAGATTTTGGCAGTCATCAAAACTAGCTCCTAACTTCTCTGCCATAGATAGGTTTACAGGTGCTCCGTCAAAAGTTATGGAAGTTACCTCTACTCCGCTTTTGTCCACAAATGTCAGACACTGCTTCACAAGATCAGCTTTGGTACTTCCTTCCAAGCCACCCAAAAGAAAATATCCATCTGGAAGCTTCCATCCACCATTCAGAGCCACCAGCATAAACACTAACACCTCCTTTGCCACTGGCAATGTGTCACCCTGAATATTGGACCCAATGTCAACGTATCCAGTGAACTGCTCTCCTGTCCATTCTACCTGCTTCCTAATGGACATCTCGTCAAAAACTAGGTTGCACAATTTTTTTTTTCTGATTTACTGGCATGTAGCTTGATAGCAGTAAGAGCTTCATTGGAGAAGCCTGGACTGCCATTTACAGACTGGAACCACCTTGATATTGTTCCCAGTGCAGGTAAAGACTTGTTAAATGTCTCTCTAACGAATGTATAGGCTCTCGGTGAGTAGAAAGCCAGGGTAACTGCAAATGATCTCAGAGTCTTGTTATACTTCTGAGTACTGGGTCCCTTTAGCATTTTCTCAAAAATATCTGCAGCTGGACCAGATAATGTAGCCTGAAAAAAAATTCATCGCATATTTGTTGTTGAAATACTAAGTTTTAGCAAAAAAAGCAGATAATTGTCAATTTGATAACAAATAAAATAATTTAGCATTTTTGTAGGAATCAATATTACGTAAGTGATCTTACCTGAAGTGTGGATTCAGATTGCTCACCGATATACCTCTGCTCCTTGAGATATATCAAAAGACTTTTAAGAGTTGTAATTCTTGCTCTCAATCTGCGAACAGTCATTTGAAGATTATGCTTTTCCGATCTCAATTTTGAAACAGATTGTTTCATCTTATGCAAATTTTTCCTGCGTTTTTCAGGTGTGGAGAAATCACTAGTAGAGAGATCACCAATGAAAAATTTCCTAAAAAAAAAAATTGATTGACAAAATGTTGAATTGTGCATAAGAAATACAAAATTCGAAAATCACTCAAACCCAATAATAATATGTGCTCAATTTCCAGTTTTGAGAATCAGGGGCTTCATGATGTTAAGTGCAGTTTCTCATATCAAAACAGCTGTTTGGAAAACCCACTAACTAACAATTGCCAAAAAATTAAATGTTAATCACAATATGTCCTTAAAAGCATGTTTCACGATTCGAAGAAATTGTTGAACTGTTATTTGTTTATGCATAAAATTAAGATGGAAACTTTCCTGAAGCCAACCCTGATGAAAAGGATAAAGCTAAAAACATAGTGGCTCGCAAAACAGCGAGCCACAAATACAGGTTGTAACAAAAAAGGTGGGCTGGCTATACATAGCCCTATCGTACTCATCAGGACGATCAAAAAAGATTATACTACTCTAAAATGCTTTGTTTCTGAGTTATGGATACTTTAAGTTAGTTCAGACCATTATCAAATTATAAACGAATCATTTTAGAGCAGATGTGTATAAAAACTTTATTGATAGTCTTTATGAGTACAATGTGGCTTTGTATAGCCAGCCCGCCCACCTTTTTTGTCACACCCCGTATATTTATCAGTATCCTCCTACTCCAGTGACGAATCTATAAACGCTTTGCCTGCCATTATATTTTCAGCCTAAAGAGTACCGAACGTCCTTCTACAAAGAAATGCTCTAGATTCTATTGTTACATACCTCTTTCTTCCTTTAACAGCAGAAACTTGAACTGATGACTGAGCCCGACCAGGTTTTGGGGGTGTCAAAGTCTGATCACAGTCTTCAATTTCATCAGCTGTGAGAGTGACTGAAGAAGATGATTCACTTAATGTCCTTCCACCAGCTAGAATTGATGATCTTGTCCACAATCTCTCAACGGGAGATAATGATCGAGAAGATCTTAACTGTTTGTCAGGCGTAGGAAATGGCTTTTTGTCAGGGGTAGAGAAAGAAGAATCAGAGGAATCTTCCATGATGCTTGCTCTAAAACGAAAATTTCTCAATAGGAGAGATTTGAAAGCTAGAATCGATGAGCTCTAAAGTATATTTTAAGCTTGCACAACTTCATACTGCATTAAATCACACTTTTTACCTTTTGGCTGGGATGTTTTTATTTGGTTTTACCAACTGAACATTTGAGTGCACAAGCACAAGTTTTGTGGTAAGCGAAGTCTCTGTTTCAGTGGTACTAACATTAGCTTGGCTGGTAGTACTTGTAGCTTGACTGGTACTTGTTACCCTTAAACAAAATATTCATATTCAGAAAAATACATCAACATTTATTTAAAAATTCAAATCTCATGTGAAGACATAAATAGTTTCAACTGTGAAGCTCACAAGGACATACGTACATTGCAAAACTACAGTCTTCATTTCCTTTTGAAGAAACAGACACTGGTACCAACTCTTCAGGTATTTTCGTATCCACTGAGATATCACTGCAAAGAAATAAGTCAGTTTCGTCAACAGTTTCCCCAAACGTAAAAATGCAGTTCTTTATTCAATATCCCAAACTGTATATAATAATTGAATGTTCATGATATTCACCTATCGGAGTCAGATTTCGACAAAAACTGCCCTATGAGCTTTGGAGTGGCATCTGGCTTTAAGAATTTCTTGCCATTCCGTCTGACAACGTAGTCTGCTTCATCAAAATGGTCAGAGCATATCTTTGCAGTTTTAGCAACTTTGCTAATGTTCAGATTATATAGCCATATATTGCGCTTTAGAGGATCTTGGGGAAACCTGAAAGTATTTTTATTCGTATTTGTATTTATTTCCACAGGACAAGCCCCATACACTCAATTTGTGAGCAAAATTTATGTGAAAATCATTATTTCGAGTTTAAACTATGATGAAATATAGATTTAGGTCTTTAGCTTTAAGCCTACAAATCTAATCCTACTAAAATGTGGTATTGGATTAAGATTTGAAAATCTAACTAGCGAAATAAACACTTTGAATCCGGATTTAGGAGAGGACTCTTTTTGACGTTTAGATTAGGAGGTTATGTGCTATTGCCAGCGCCGTTATTTTTTAGTTTTTAAGTTAATGTATTAATAATTAAAAAACAATTAAGTAACACGCTAAAAGTGCTTCTAAAATTGTTTTTATTACAAATTTAACCTTAGTTTGTATACAAATTTGACATAAACTTATGCTCAAAAAGCCGGATTTAAAAGTATGGAATTTATTAAATTTCTTAATTCAAAGAGTTTAGTTTATCCGGATATAGCGTGTAGCGTGTGAAATAAACGTAGTAAATAAATTGTTCAAAACTGAACGTTTTTGTTATTTTTAAGTTAAATGTCGCGCTATATCATTTTGCACGCATATCCCCTCCGGATGGCACAAACTGCATTTTTACCCGAGATAGCGCGAGAGTACTTGATCGGATACGCTCGAGGTAGTACCTACGTACCTACCGGACTGACACGTGCTAATTTTCCGTTGATGAACATTTTCGGCCTTTCGGTCACAATCAATAATTATTAACATTTATGTATTGTGTTGTTGTGTGGAGGCAAGCAGAACCAAAGGAGGAGGGCCCTCTCCACCTGAGCAAGAAGAAGATTCCGGTGAGTGCCATAAACCATCAATATATGTGTGCAAAGTTCGGAATTCTCACTTGTTGTAATTAACTTTTGATTTACGTAACGTCTGCCTACGACATAAATTATTTATCTCGTTCGTGTCGTACTAACGACGCACAGTGGTATAAGAATTAAAAAAACGGCGCATAGTCTTCAATACTTTATATTCCCATTTTGCAACAAATATCAACTTTATCTTATCTGCTAGGAATGTGCTAGTGAACGACGCATCTTAATTATACACTTAATCATTCTTGCCGGACGGAACAAAATTAATTCTTAGTGTTTATTTTATTCTTAGTGCTACTGCTATTTTTTCAAGTCAATTATGGGTCAAAATATTCAAGGTAAGTTGTCTTCGACAATATTATATATTTTTTGAGTTGATTCATTGGGGTAAAAAAAAAATGATTTTTTTTTCAATTTTTTAACGAACATAAAGTAAAAGTCAGTATTTCCGTCGATTTCCGTTTTGAAATATATATAGCATGAAAATATAAACATTAGTGAAAAAATATACGATAGAGTTATATCCGTCCGGATCCGCCCAAAAGGCCTAGTATTTTTTTTCTTTTGCTCTCACCCTGAATAAAAATAAATGATTTCTAGTCAGCGTATGTTTTTCAACTTAGATATGACTTAACTCTTTGAAATACGATTTAAGTGCAAGAAATTTATGATACCACTGAAAAGTAAAAGATTTCATGCATATGCATCAGCAATGGCCGAAATATTTCTGAAAACTTACCCCCAATTTACCTTTTCTCCAACAATACATAAGTTATTGTACCATGGAGCTAAATATATTGATAGGTTTCCATGTATTCCACTCGGCAGTTAAATATTGCGTTTGATTCCGATTCCGATCATTCGGATTCAGAACAGTCAGAAACAGCAAGTAGTGATATCGGAGAAACATATTGATGTTGTTTAGTTAGTTATTATTTATCGCTATCTAAAATAAAAATATACCATTTCTAAAAGTTTTTCGAAAATTAACCCCTAAAACCTTTCCCCTAAAGACAACTCACAAGTTTTTCAAACATTATTTTTTTTATATTTGTGATTTAAATTTTATAGGGTTGCTAAATTTTTAAAAAATTGTTAATGGAAAAGAATTGGTAGGGATATAAAGGGAATGATTTTCTAGCAGGTGATTTTTATGTACATTTTTTAATAGTTCATCAATAAAAATATGTTTACATAAAAACTGGCAATCGTGTTTTCTGACGACAAATTTAGTGTTTCCTTAAGGCCGATTTACGCTCCAATATATTTTTCAATCCTTTTTATCTTGAGAAGTAAAAACGGTACTTTAGAAATATTTTTCTCTGCCTTTTAGCCGTTTCGAGAACGTGGAAGTAAGTTAACCATTTGTTCACATTTTTTATTTCAAAAATTCTATATTTTATATATTATCAAAAAACCCCATACTGTACCATTTGAAATGGTGTCGGGTGTATACATGTTTTTTTTTCTCAATTTACATTAATTGTGCACGAATCTGGCCCATTCCTTCTTATTTCTGGTCAATGCTTTAGCCTCATTCCATGATTTTTCTCTTTTCTCCAGTGCCTCCCCTACAGTCTGGTTCCATGTTTTTTTTGGTCTTCCTCTCATCCTTCTTCCTCCCGCTCTTGCTTCCCAGATTTGTTTCACCTGCCTATTGCTCCCCATTCTTTGTAAATGTTCCACCAACTCAATTTTCTCTTTTCAATAAATTCTAGGATTGATTCTATATCCATTTTTTCCCTTATGTCGTTGTTCTTGATCTTGTCCATCCTTGTTACCCCCATTACTCTTCTTAAGTATTTCATTTCCATGGCCTGTATTTTGCTTTCTTGTCTCTGAAATAGTATCCATGATTCTCATCCATATGTCAGTACTGGTCTGTAGATAGTTTTGAATACTTTCATCTTTGTGTTTTTGGATATTTCTTTTCTGTTTATTATTTTTTTGTTTATTGCATAGTAAAGTTTTGTTGAGGTCTCTATTCGTCTGTTGACTTCTGGTTCTGTTGTTCCTAATTGGTCCAGTTCCACCCCTAAGTATTTATAAGTTTTGACCTGCTCTATTCTCTCTCCTTCCACTTGAATGTTCATTTGATGAATGTTTTTTCCAACTATCATAACTTTTGTTTTGGTTTTGTTGATTTGCATTCCATATTCTTTTATCACGTGACTCCATATGTTGATGTTACTGTTAAGGTCTCTTTCATTTTCTGCAAATAATACAATGTCGTCTGCAAAAGCTGCCTCTGATATTTGTATATTTTGCATGTTTCTATAGCCTAGTTGCAGTTTTTTTGTCCTGATTGTACCTACACCTTCTTATTATTTCATCCATATATATGGTAAATAAGACTGAGCTTAATCCACCTCCTTGTCTTAGGCCCTCTTCAATTTTGAAACAGTTTGAGCGTCTGCCTTGGCTGATTACGAAGTTTTTATTGTTTCCATACATTTCCTTTATCAGTCTTATTACCTTTGGTTGAACTTCTTTCTTTCTTAATATGTCCCACAATTTACTCCTTTGTATTTTATCGAAAGCTTTTTCCAAATCTATGAAAGCCAGGTAAGTATTTTTTCCTTGTTCCATTCTCTTTTCTATGATTTGTATCACTGTGAATATATGGTCTTGTGTACTTCTTCCTTTCCAAAATGCACTTGAATAGTTCGTAGATGTATATGCTCTCCTAATCTCTCACATTTTTTGGAAATTTCTTGTGCATATTTTTCTGCCACTTCTTTTTCTGTCAGTTTGTAGGCTTTGATTTTTTCATGTTTTGGTTTCAGGTTTGTATGATTTTTCTCTATTCTTTTACGGTATTCTTGTCTTCCTCTAATCTTTGTTGTTACCAAGAAGTGGTCGCTTCCGATTTCTGGTCCTCTCTTCACTCGTGTGTCTATTATATTTGGTTTGTTTTTCTGCTCTACAACCACATAGTCAATAATTGATCTCTCTTTTCTGGAAATAACTTCTCTTGTGTATTTGTGTATATATTTGTGCTGGAAGAGTGTATTTGTAATGACTAGGTCATGCACCACACAGAAGTCAAGCAACCGTTTGCCATTGTTGTTTCTTGTATCTTCTCCATATTGGCCAATCACTGTTGGGTAATTTTCATCTTTTCTCCCTACTCTGCTGTTGAAATCACCTGTTAGATAGATCTCTCCCTTCAGTGTTTCCATAGTTTTTGTCAACTCCTCCCAGAACAGGTCTTTTTTTCAAAAATTCTAAATGGTTCATTAAAAGTCTCCCCAGTTCAACCCGGTTTGCCTTCCCTCTCAGAAATGTGTTATAATTTAAAGAACAGTAAACTTGCCAACGGCGAACATTTTTTTCAAATCAGCTAACTTATCCTTAAGATAATACCGATGCGCCGCTTTTTTAATTCTTATACCACTGTGCGACGCCTCTGCCCTGAACTAGGCAAGATGGCGGAATAAATTTCATCTTACCTGTGAAAAGTGCTATTTCCACCCCGTTCCTCCAATTTTCTGCACACTACACACTTCATGATTGTCTTCTACACCTCCTACTCACAAGTTAAGTTAAAAAATAAGTCAATACACTCCAAAATAGTCCAAAAACAAGCAAAAACAACAATTATATTGACTCGGCAACCACGCTAACGTTCGTCTCCGAAAATGAATGAAAAATGTGTACGATACTCCAACAGCGTTGCCGGTTTGATTTGTAGCGTGGCTTTTTAGACGATGATTAATTTTCTTTTAATATCGAAATTTGGAAAAAAACAGTATAATCAGAAAAAACAGTTTCTCGGTCATTTCATAAAATGGATATTTAAACTCGTTCAGAAAATCTAATAAACTGTGGTCTCACTGATCAAAATAATTTTCATTTATGTCCCGATATTATTATTTTCTGTCAATATTGCAATGCCGCAGTATTGTTTGTAAATACAAGGGTACATTTATGATTTCGATTAGGAAAAGGTTGTGGTGTCTATCCTTGGTTAGAGGTCAATGGTTCATTGAATATTTCTTGGAGTGAATTCTTGTAGCGTGGATATAACTGGAACACTATCGGGTCCATCCTGTCGAACGTGTCGTGGGTTAGGCAGTAGTAGATGAATTTGTACCGCTCGTGCAAATTGCTGTGTGGAATGTTGTAAAGTATGGGGTAATCATCCTCCTTGAAAATGTAAATGCACGTTTTTTTTCGTCATTTTTGCAAGGCTGCACATCGGTGTCACTAGAGAACAGGGTGTGATGGCAGGGCCGCCAAGAGACGCGACAGGCCCTGGGACTCTTCAGTCTTTCGGGTCTTTTCCACCAACCACTCCCCCTCCTCCTCCACTACCACTTTATAAAATATAAAATATACCAAGAATTTTCAGTAGAATCGCAATATCCAATAATATACACGACATTCCATTTGAAAAAATAAACGTTAGGTTAATATCTTGCGAGATCGTTGTTATTTTTTTTTTTATTTTCCATACAGAAAAAATCTTGCTGGATAACTATACAATATGGTATTTGTGTAGACTTTTTCCAGTGTTGTCTAGGGGTGGATGAATTGAAAGGCCCTGGTAGTTTTCCGAGAGAATATATTGATGTTTAATGATAAAAGAAAATGATTGATTTTGTCGGTGAAACAGTCCAGTTAGTACAAGCTTGAAGGCACACCACAATAAATCAGAAAGACGTCTTTACAGTCACAGAGCCTATTATACATCACACAAATAATGGCTTCAAATTAAACACAACGAATATAATTAGTAAGTAGCCGCGTCTCAGCTAAATCGTCACCCTTACTTTCGTCACAATGGCCGTCAGCCAACAACACGCGTCACGTGATTTATTTCTCCCTGATACGTCTAATCGTTTCGAAAGCCAATACTCAACTCCCTACTTTCCCGTGGGTGGTGAGACGTCTCTTGTAAGCACTTCGCGCCAATTTTTCACCAATCAGCGTTGGCGGCCTTCGATACTGTCTGACATGCTGCACCGCTTAATATGCGCGAAAAAAGTTTGATCATATACTGCTCAACCGAAAGAGTATAGGGTTGACGAAAATAAAATATACTAATACTGCTCAACCGAAACAGTATAGGGTTGACGAGAATAAAATATACTACACTCGGCCAACCTGATTACGAATCCGACTCGGATTCGCTTGCATTATCAACCCAAGGCTTAAGGTATTCAGCGCATGTGCTTGTCTTCATTGGTCCCTCATGATGTCCAACTTTAACTACATCATATCGATCATTTGGTTTCACTTTGTCGATCTCATAAGGACCGAAATATTTTTTCATCAATTTGATTCCAGGTCCCAATTGTGTTCGTTTGATAGCCACTAAGTCTCCTTTTTTATACGATTTAGGGTCCCGTCTTCTTAAGTTGTACCGCTTGCGATTTTCTTCTTGAATTTCCAAGATCTTTCTTTTGCTTTCTTTTCTTATTTTTTCACGTTGTTCGCTGAATTGGCTAATGGTCTCCTTTTCTATCATCTCCTTGATTGCTAAATCTTCCTTGTTCTTCATCTTTATTCCAAATAAAACTTCAAATGGAGATGTATCGATGCTTCTCTGATAGGTACAGTTTAATGCCTTTTGTACCTTGTCCACGTATTTAAACCATTTTGTAGGGTCATCCATGCTAAGTTTGGTTAGCACCGGGATTATGGTTCGGTTTACCCTCTCGACTTGGCCGTTACCCCTAGGTACCCCTGTTGTTATCAAAATATGCTGTATGCCCTCTTCCTTGCAATAATCTTCAAATTCCTGCGCCGTAAATGCGGTTCCTCTGTCGCTTATTATTCTGTAAGGATTTCCAAAATCTTTCTGTTGTCGTCTCAAGCAGTTTACTGTTTCTTTCGCGGTTGTCGATTTGGTAGGATAAATCCAAGTAAATTTTGAAAAGTCATCCACGATTAATAGTAGATGTTTGTAATTTTTGTCTGTCGAAGCCAACGGTCCCAGATGATCCATGTGGTAAGTTTGCAACGGATACTCATTCTTAGGAATTGGATGTAGCATACCCTCTTTTTTCCCCTCTTTCCTACTACCTAATATACAATGTACACAATTCCTAATACATTCTTGAACCTTGTCCTTCAGTTTAGGTATGTAGAATTCTCTTCTTACCATTTCCTCCGTTTTGGTCACTGCAAAGTGACCAATTCCGTGCATTTTCCTGATGATTTCCAATTGCATCCTCTTAGGTATGACCAGTAACTCCTTAGCATCTTCATATTTATATAATACTCCATTTTTCAAAAAGAAGTCATCGTACTCCTCGGTGGTCAATATTTGTTTAATGGCTCTGATGTGGTCATCCCTTTCTTGAGATTGTCTTATCCTGAGTATCATACCATCTTCTGGTATTATTTCATTCAGAGTCATTATAGTCAACGGATTACGGCTAAGTGCATCCACATGGGCCATTCTATTTCCTTTTCTGTGAACACACTGATAGTTATACTCCTCAAGTAATAGAGCCCATCGCGCCACTCTGGTCACCAAGTCTTTCTTAGCCAATGTTTTCTGAAACGCAGCACAGTCTGTTACTATTGTAAAAGGTATTCCCAATAGATAGACCCGAAACTTCTTGACTGCCTGTATAATAGCAAGAACCTCCAATTCATAACTACTATATTTCTCCTCTGCAGGTGTAGTCTTTTTACTCATATAGTAAATCGGATGAAAGTTGTGGTCCTCGTCCAATCTTTGTAGTAAACACGCCCCATATCCATGCATACTCGCATCCGTGTGTAGCTCCGTTTCACGTCCCTGTTGGTAAATTGCTAATACTGGTTGAGTTGTTAACAGCTCCTTCAATTTCGAAAATGCTTGCTTCTGCAGTTCATCAAATACAAAGGACTGTTCTTTTCTCAAGAGATCACTCAGTGGTTTTGCTATAATCGCGTATCCCGGAATAAATTTACGGAAATATCCCGTAAGTCCCAAAAATGACTGTACCTGTTTACAAGATGTGGGCTGAGGAAATTTTCTTATTGCAGTTGTTTTTTCGTCAGAAGGTTGAATCCTACCATTTTCTATGATGAACCCCAAAAAATTGACTCTCCTCTTCAAAAACTGGCACTTCTTCTTTTTGATCTCCAAACCATAACTTCTAGCAAGATCCAAAACCATCTCAAGCCGTTCCAGCCCTTCTTCTTCTGTTTCACTGAGAATTACAACATCATCCATATAGTACAAAGTTATGTTTTTTGCCGTCAATTCCCTGAAGATATGACTTACAAATCTTTGGAATACCGCAGGACTGTTACACAAACCAAAAGGACATCTCAAAAACTCATATTGGCCAGTGGGAACAACAAAGCTTGTATATTTGATAGAGTCTTCATCGAGCGGCACATGGAAGAATCCATTCTTGAGATCAATTGTACTGAAAAATTTTGCTCCCTGCAATTGATCCAATACATCCTCGATTAGCGGTAGCGGAAATCTGTCCTTTATGATATTGCTATTTAGTTTCCGAAAATCACAACAAATTCTAGCTTGTCCATCCTTCTTTCTAACTACAACTATAGGACACGCAAAATCACATGAACTTGGTCGAATTATTCCCTCTTCTAACCACTCCTGTATTTGTTTATCCACTTCGATTTTTTCAGAAGGTGAAAGTCTTCTTGGTCTTTGGTAAATTGGTTCTTCTGTCTTCAATATTATCTTCATACTAATGTCAGTTGATTTAGTCTTCTCTGGTTTATAGTTATCTACCAACTCCAACAATTTTTCTTTATGTGCGTCATTCCGAATATGACTGACTTCAATTTCTTCACCATTTGAACGTTCATCAGTATTTATTGACATCAAAAAGTTTTCTTTATCGTTTACTTTTTTAAATACCATTATTCCGTCTTCCTTGATCAGTACTTCCGCTTGAATTAGAAGGTCGTTCCCAACAATGGCTGCAAAATTGATAGAATCCCTTGGCACAATGTGAATTTTTAACTTGATTGCTTCATCGTTAACCATTACATCCCTCACAAATGACCCCAATGTGTTGACTGTTGTACCCCCGATACCTCTCAAACAAATCTGATTTTTCTCCAACTTTTCGTTGGCATAATACTGCGCATAAATGTCTTCTCTAATTGCAGAAATATCACTGCCTGTATCAAATAACGCCGTCAATTTTACGTCATTTATCACCAAGTTGACAGAAAACTTCGGAACTGCTTCAATGAAGTTGACTCCTTTACGTGGTCCAGCGTTTTCTCCTTCTGTCTTGGTACATCTGGTAGAAATATGACCAAAACCTTGGCATTTAAAACATTTTAATCCCTTTGCTTTATCAGGACAACTAGACGAGATGTGTCCTTGTCGTCCACAATTATAACACTTTGTTGGTGCTCCTTTTCGATTACTTCGTTCTTCTTTCTTGAAGTTCTTGATGTGTTTTTCTGAATCAATCTTCTCGTCTTTTCCTGTCCATTTTTGCTTATAACTGGGATGATTCACCTTTTCTTTTGACTTAACTTGTTCATACAATCTGACCTTCTCTTTAAACTCTCCAAAATTTTTTGCACCATACAGAAGAATTTTATTAGCCGACTCATCTGGAATACCGTCCACGATATACTGAATAATGATGTTTTCGTCCAACAAGGCACGGCTACCTATCTCCCTCATTATTAAAGTATACTCCTGCACTGTCTCTATTGCAGTCTTCCTTCTTTGCATCAACATCTTGTGGACTTCTGCGCTGCTGACTGTCACCTCAAATTCGCTAATCAGCTTTTTCTTCAGCACCGACCAAGACTTTATTCCTTTTTCGGATTGTACAAAGAGTCTTGCCAAACCTACCAATGATTTCTTTGCAAAAATCAATTTCTGTAAATCATTCCACCCAGTAATTTCAGCTATCTCTTCAAAATCAGTAACCCATTTCTCAACAGGATAGTCCCCCTTACCATCAAACTGTCGAATACTGTCCTCCACGTCACGGAAAGTCAGTGCAAATGAATCTTTTTTCTGTCGCCTATTACCAATTAGATGAGATAAAGGTACGTCATCTTCATCCTCTTCCTCATCGTCCTCTTCATGACTCTTCGTCTCTTCATCCTCTTCGTCTTCTTCAAGATTGTCATCGTCAATTTTCAGATTATTTAGAAATAAACTTATTCGATTCACAACTTTATCCTGGTCACCATCATAATCCAAATTAAGAATATGACACATTGCCATGAGGTCGCCTAACTCGAAACAGTCTTTAATTTCTTCAACTTTACTTTTAAATTCCTGTGAATTCTTCTCAAATTGAAAACCCTTAAAAGCCCTTAAATTCCTCCTTGTTTGGCGCGGCTGACCTTCATCACCATAAACGGCCTTATGTAGAACTTGTACGGCTTTCAGCTTCCCATTAGTTATGTTTTGTTCTACTTTTATTATCTCACCCAATGACGCCATTATTAAATCAAAGTTCAAATTAAAGATAAACACGATAAAAAAAAACAAAGTTATCCGTAAACGCCAAAGCAGAAAAAATAACAAAATTATTATTTTCTAAATGCAAAAAATCACTTTCAATTTTCCTTTTTGTATGACCCGTCACCCGTCAAATTAGCTTTAAAACCGCGAGTGCAATTTAAGCTAGACTCGGCTACTTATCAACACTTGAATACCTACTTATCACACTAAATAAAAACAATACAGTTGAAAAATCAAAATAAAACAAAACAATAATTCGTCAAAAATCGTTTTCTGATCAAAACACCAGAATCAGAAATGAAATCAAAAATCACTTGGACACTCAGAGTGATTTTCATGAAAATAATTAAACTATAGTCCAGTCCGAGAATTACTCACTCAAAAGTCAAAAATTATTGTCCTCTTTGGCGAACGGAAATTTCCACAATATTTTAATCAGGGCAAGAAAATATGGATCCTACCTTAGTCCTTATTTTTCACTCAGTTTGTTGCCCCCAATGAATTAAAGCTAACACTGCTTCCATTGCTTCAAACCTGAGCTGACTGTACTGGCCTCGTCTCCCATATGTACCATTCACCATTGAACACACCATTCCCAGTAATCGCAGGAAACCCAGCAATATCTCAGCAATCAGATTGAAGTGTCTGAATAGACTATGCGCCGACAGCAACAACACAACACTCTCCTGTCTCACTTATTCATTCAGCATCGATGTCTGAACGTCACTGTTTTCATCGATTCCACCATCAATATATTTCCGTCCTGATCATTTCACCATCAATATTATTTTCATCCCGGACGAGCCCCCAAAATTGTAGACTTTTTCCAGTGTTGTCTAGGGGTGGATGAATTGAAAGGCCCTGGTAGTTTTCCGAGAGAATATATTGATGTTTAATGATAAAAGAAAATGATTGATTTTGTCGGTGAAACAGTCCATTTAGTACAAGCTTGAAGGCACACCACAATAAATCAGAAAGACGTCTTTACAGTCACAGAGCCTATTATACATCACACAAATAATGGCTTCAAATTAAACACAACGAATATAATTAGTAAGTAGCCGCGTCTCAGCTAAATCGTCACCCTTACTTTCGTCACAATGGCCGTCAGCCAACAACACGCGTCACGTGATTTATTTCTCCCTGATACGTCTAATCGTTTCGAAAGCCAATACTCAACTCCCTACTTTCCCGTGGGTGGTGAGACGTCTCTTGTAAGCACTTCGCGCCAATTTTTCACCAATCAGCGTTGGCGGCCTTCGATACTGTCTGACATGCTGCACCGCTTAATATGCGCGAAAAAAGTTTGATCATATACTGCTCAACCGAAAGAGTATAGGGTTGACGAAAATAAAATATACTAATACTGCTCAACCGAAACAGTATAGGGTTGACGAGAATAAAATATACTACATTTGTTTCGATACGTTCAGAAGCAAAAAAGTTAAACCTGATCAAAATGTTATCAAAGATAATGAAAATGAAACAACCTGTACAGTTAGTTAGGTTATATGGAATACCAAAATAAATAGGTGAAATTTATTCATATAAGTATAATACATTCAAGATTCAAGAAACGAAAACAAATAAATTATTCTCATATAATAATATAAACAAAACAAAAATAATATCTTGCAAGTATTTCTATAATACAGCGAACAAAAAGCAAAATAAATAACTCCTCCCAAGTAGCAAAATGTGCTCAATTTTGGGCACATTTCTATGGTGTCCGTATTTTGTCGACACTATTCGTGCCTCAGTCGAAACGACACTTCATTCAAGAAAACGTTTCAGTTTTGTGTCGACACAATATCAACTCTTTGCGCCAAAGAGAAAAATGTGTCCACATAGAAATAATTTAAACTCAAGTGTCTCAATTGTTTCATTTTTGTGCTGATTTGGACACGTCAACGCAATTTGGGTACAACTGAGTCGACACTCAATGGTCCCAATGTGTCTGTATTTTGTCTTCAAAATATGTTACCGTTTTGTTTCCGAAACTAATATTTTGGGCACACAAATGTCCGTTTTGTTTCCATTGTCGCTTTTATGAACCCGATAGTTGCTATGTAGGCCCATTCAATACTATTTGTTTCCAAGTTGTTTCCTACATGTGTTTTTTGATCATTTCTTGTCAACCCATTGACAGATGTTCAATTATTTTCTGCAAAAATGCCTAAAACCAATAAAGTTGTGACACGAAAAATTTATAATACATCCTATTATCGCAGTGTAAAAAGTCAAGTACAAGAAACTCAGAAAAAACTATCTGATTACATGAAAGCGAAGAAGAACGTGATACCATTGTCCTCATTTTTACAAGAGTCAATAAAACAGGCTCCATTATTAGAAAAAAGATCTGGAGTCAATTCCAGTGGAATCAAAGATGACGATAACATTTCACAGCCGAATGCTTCCGCTGCTGACAATATATTTTTGGACGATAACTCTGCTTTCCAAAATGAATATGATGCAGCAAAACATGTGGATTCTGAAAATAGCAGTGATATGGAAAAAGAAGATGAATTAGAAACAAATTTATCATTTATGGAGACCTTGAAAATGTGGGCACTTAAACACAAACTGACACATCTTGCCTTGAACGAGCTGCTTAAATTTCTAAGATCATCTGGCTATAGTTATCTGCCCCTGGATAGTAGAACATTGCTTGAAACTCCCTTGAATATTGACATAATTCCAATGGGATCAGGCGAGTACTGGTACAATGGTCTTAAAACTTGCCTGATCAGCAGTCTTGTCAATCGGAAAAATCTGCCACCACTTATAGAATTAAGTTTCAACATTGACGGTCTTCCCTTATGCAATAGTTCGAAGAAAGAATTTTGGCCCATTCTATGTAAAATTAACAACATTTCGGAAGTATGTCCAATGATTGTTGCTATATATTCCGGAGAAAGCAAACCAACATTGAAGCAGTTCTTGACACCGTTTGTTGAAGAAGTGAAAGACCTACTGGAAACAGGAATAAAGATGATGCAATGGATGCAAAGTGAACCTTCAATTAAAATGTTTTATTTGCGACACTCCTGCGAGATCCTTCATTAAAGGTAGGTAGAATTAACTGCGATTCAAGAATTGATATTATATTAAATTTACTATTATTTCTAGGAACGGTTAACTTCAATCATTATCATGGATGCACAAGGTGTATTTGTATTGGAGAATATTACCGAGACGGAAGGCATATGAGTTTTCCTCGGATAGATTTACCGTTAAGAACAGATTCTAGTTTCCGAAACAGAATTGATCCAGATCACCATAAAGAAGATACACCTTTGGAACAGTTGCCAATAGATTTAGTGGCTGATTTTCCTGTTGCAGATTCGCTTCATTTAATCGACTTGGGAATAACTAAAAGATGTCTAGTTGGCTGGATGCAGGGAAGCTATAACTTTAGGACGAAATTTTCTTTGAATGACATAAATGCGAATTCAAATTTATTAAAGGAACTAAACATTCAGATTCCAAAAGAAATTCACAGAGCTGTTAGACCACTTGATTCAGTTAAATTTTGGAAAGGAACTGAGTTTAGAACCTTCCTTCTTTATTTAGGTCCGATTGTGCTAAAAGATTTCTTGCCGAGTGATGTTTATAATCATTTTTTGATGCTATCATGTGCTATTAGAATATGTAGTTGTAAAGAGTATTT
This sequence comes from Orchestes rusci, assembly GCA_958502075.1. Lineage (NCBI taxonomy): Eukaryota > Metazoa > Arthropoda > Insecta > Coleoptera > Curculionidae > Orchestes > Orchestes rusci. Next base: position 10,678,552 of record OY293312.1, read on the forward strand.
GAAGTACATTGACATTGCTGAGAAAATAATAGTAGAGTACATAGAAATATTTATTGAGATATATGGAATTGATGCTATAAGTAGCAACGTACACAATCTTAGTCATCTAATCGCCGATGTTAAAAGGTTTGGCCCACTACCGTCATTCAGTGCATATCCATTTGAAAACTACCTTTATCAAATAAAAAAGTGCTTGCGACACGGCAACAAACCATTAGCACAAGTAGCCAAACGCGTACATGAAATATCAAAAGTGAATTTTTCTTCAGAAAATGAAGTGAAATATCCATTCATCAAAAACGGAAGAGAGATACACCTAAAAAAAGACTTTATGCTATCAACAAAGGAAAGTGACAAGTGGTTTTTAACAAGGAATAACCAAATATTGCAAGTTATGGAAATGAAGATGAATGAATCTGAAATAGTTATTAGTGGATCAAAAATCAAAAGTAAATATGACTTTTTTAAAACTCCATTCAGTTCGTCCTATATTAATATATATTCCACTTTTTATACTGAGGTATATCAACCGTTTGAATGCACGGCATTGAAGGATATAAAATGTAAGTTAATGATGTTAAAATATAGAAATGAGTTTGTATTTCTACCCCTTATTCACACTTTGTAATATTACTAAGAGAAAATATAATAAGCCTGACTAAAAAAATATTATGTTTATTTTCACTCTCAATAAAGAAAAAAACTCCCACACTAGATATATATGAAAAAAAAGGTCATGTTTAGAAAAATATATATTTATAACTGTACAGTTGAAATATGCACAGCATAGTACAACGCAATACTTTAATTCTTAACACAGCCATCCAGAACGATGAAACAAAGTAAATCTCAAATTACGCATAGAATACTTAAACCAAAACTTTCTAGGACGCTGAATATGTATGCATAACATATTCAACCTCCATATTGCTCTCTTTCTCCATCTCCCCTTCATATTCTCTAGTTTTTTCTTCTTCTCTAGCTTCTTCTCCTTCTTTTCTTTCTTCGTCCTGCTGCTTCGGCCAATCAGACAGTTTTCTTTTCTTCATGCTAAAAAAATGACGTTTTTAAAAATGCGTGTTGTACATTAATAATAATTGTTATTATTTGCATGTCTTTAAAAAAAAAAGAGATCAACAATATACTCACATTTCTCTTTTAAGCCTCTGGGTATTCCGCTTAAAAATTTTATATTGTAGAAATTTTTCCAACGCCAATTTAGTAAATGTTTTGTCTGCTTTTTCCAAAACAGAAAATAAAAATTTCAAGAGATCTCCATATTTTACAAATATCAGTGTTGGTTTGTGCTCGTCATTCTTTGATGTAGAAATCCCTTTCCATGTATATTGACATAAGAGGGCGTTGCTAAATAATTCCTTAATTAGCCTAATAGCAACTTTATCGCCATCTTGTTTTCCAGAAGTACCCGCAATCTTATTGAAATGTCTGAACTAGAAAAAAATATAGTGTAAAACTATATTCATCTTGAGGAGTAAAACATTTTATATATAAAAAAGATAATTAAATACTTGTGGTTATAGAAGCAATATGGAGGAAAATACTCATATGCTTGTTATATAAAAGAATAAAATACATTTAATTCTAGTTTTGATCTTACCATTTTGTATTGAAACTCTTTCTCCGTTAATTTGAGATCCAACTCCTCAACCTCTTCAGACTTGTTTAAGGGAAAAACAAATTCTGTTATGTTACTTTCGCAGTTAAGATTGTGATTATTGGTGTCACTGCCGCTGCCATAAGTTACACTAGTAGAACTACTTTTATTTTGCAAAAGTTCAATCAATAAAGTTTTGATTTCTGAATAATTTTTTATAAAAAAGTCAAGTTTTGTGTCCAGCGAGTCTATTTTTTGATTGATGATTTCGAGTTTTGAATCCATACCTGAAAATAAATAACATTTGGACTTAAAGTAAAATCACAAAGATGTATTACTTACGATTCTCAGTTGATTGATCATCATTTGTTGTATTTGCATTACTAATGTCGTCGTAGGACATCACATACACGGTATTATTATTATTGGAATTATCAACTATTATTTCATTATCTTGGATGTTAGGTTCAGCAGCACTATTATTGTTTGTTTCGATATCCTCTTCACCTATATTTGTTTCAATTATTTCTATATCGTTGTTGTAAATGTTTGTTTGAGATGTTTTCATCTGTTTCTTGCGGCCCTTTTGTCTTTGGAAATAACTAAACAAAATTCATTGTTTTTATAGCGTCCCAAAGTAGTGGGATAAGTTAACATGCATGCTAAAAACGACTACAGAATGATTTTACTTACTCTACTTCTGCATCAGTATCATCAAAATTTGAATATAGTTTGCAAAGTTTGTTTGCAGTGTTAAGGGTTTCTATGTCTGTTTCTTTTACCGTACAGGGTATTTTTGCCCAGTCAATTCTGGGTATCGATTCAGGGTCTTTAATTAGTTTGTCCCCTTCCTTAAACCCTTTCGGTGGCCAATACAGTATACCATTCCGCTCCCACGCAGATGGGACACTAGATAGGTGAATTGTCCCGTCTTCTATAGTTTTCACTATCTTGAACGACATAATTAACGAACGTATATAAACCCTGGTAGGAACAGTTCCGACACCCGGCTTACTCCCGGCAAATGCAAATTGCAAATGGAAGCGCAAGAATTGAGGTTAAGAACGGTATGTGATTATAGTAGAGATGTGGTAGCCAAATCGAGGCCAATTGGAAACGATTAGGCTCACACAACACACACTTTTGATACATTTGTTTCCATGATGTTACCTTGTCAAGAATGGGCACTTATTGGCCCTATAATGAACTCTAATGCCTTAGATGTGTCCAAATTGTGACTTTGTGACTATACGGGCACATTGATGAAACATTCTGGTAAATTATTGGAAACATGTTTCTAGATTGTTTCTTTATATTTTCACACCTCCAGTGGTGTCGAAATGGATAATTTTTGGATGAAACTTGCTCCCTTTTTAGAGATTTCGCCATCCGCCATGTTCTATCGAGACTACTTTGAGCTTGCACTCCTCAAAAATGGCGGCGAATTTGCAAGGATTTTCATTTTTTGCCAATTTGTGATATAGTATAATGTGAAACTATAGTAATTATGTTGTTATATGTAATAGTGAATTATCCTTTTACATATTTTGAGCAAAAATTCTTGAAAAATTAATTATCAAAAAAAGATTATTTTTTTTAGAATCTTGAAAATATTGCTTATCCAAAGGCGCGTTTGTTTTTTAAAGGTATGATCAAAACATTTATCAGTAATTTCAGGTCGGCAATTGAAATAAGCTCTACGTTCATCAGATAAAATCAGTTAACAACTCATCAACATTAAATAACAACCATCGATAAAATTCCCAACTAGTCAAATATGAAGGTACTTAATGTGTCCGCAATAGATCCAGAACGTTTCAAGTAATAATATAGCTCGTGTCCATTTGAGTATATTTTGTTAAACAAACGGATACGCAAGTAACAATATGGTCAGTTTTTGGAATGGAGTGTGTCGATTTAGTAACTGTTCCAAGCAACATTTCAGAAACAATTCTAGATATATTTCAGCTTTTTTTCAGAAACAAGATGGGCACAAAACATAATCTGTTTGGAAACATAATAGACCGAATCAGGACCTAATTAAGCGCCATTTCAGAAACATTATGGAAGCGAAAGGCGCAGTACAGACACATTTTAGGGAAAGCTAAGGCATACTTTGGACCCGACTTTAGATCAAATCTGGGCACAAATCAGGGCACATTTTTATCACCAATATGGTCTCATTTTACACAAATTATGGTTCAAAAAGTAAACAATGTGCCTTCAAGATGTGTCGTGTCCGAAATTCAGGGTCGGAACTGGGTCGACACTGTGCCCACAATTGCTACTTGGGGCTTTCTAATATAAACTAAACAAATACTGAAATATTTTGTTATAATGGCGCTTTTCGGCATTTGCGACTAGCAAATATTTCTATCACTTCCTCAAAATTACATTTTTTGGCTAATTTCGCCTCTATCTCTAAAAGGCCTAAGTCGGATAGCCGATCCTGATTCATCGTTGACCGTAAAACATTTTTTATTCTCGCTAGAGAACTAAAGGAACGTTCCGCTTGGGCAACAGTTACAGGTATGGTGCAAAATAGTCTTAAAGAAATGACCACATTGGGAAAGAATGCTTCCAGTTTTAGATAACGTATTTTTTTCAACATTTCTAGAGGCCCAAGTTGTACATTGCCAAAATTAGTTTTGTATATTGCCTTCAAATGCATCAAATCTTCGTGAAGTTGAACGCCTATATCCTTGCTATATTTTGTCTGAAGAACGTTTGATTTTTCTCGAATAATTTTTTCCGAAGACTCTGCAAACGTCCAAAGAATGCAAAATAAACCATTTATCTCCTTTACAGCCTCAAATCGGGTAGTTAAACCAACAATAACACTGTCCAGAAGTGTATTAAAAATCTTGCATCTAAAAATTTCCTGTGGGGTCGAATTCACAAAAGACTCTTCGGTGGCTGATTGGCCAAAGCATTTCTTTCTCTTTCTTTCACGTCGTTCAACACCACTTCCGAACTCCGTTGACATTCCAATATTCTCAGCAACTAATCTGCATTCCATCAGAAGCGTATCCCAACTGTTTCGAAGAAGATTTATATCATCTAACAAACTAGCCAGGTTCCTTTCCTCTACGTCAATTGTCGTACTCAACCCCTGTAAAAGAAGGCTTCTGTAGTTTATTGCGGTCAAAACTTTTTTCCATATAGATGTATGTAGGTATACAATCCGTTAAGATCGGATCGAATTTCTGGGGTTAAATTCAAATTTTCTATGGCCTTTATTGCCTCCTTTATCCCAGAAAGTCTTTCAGAAAATGGTTTAACGCTTTCGATTCTAGCAGACCAACGAGTTGTGGAAAGTGAATGAAAAGACACTCCAATTTGTTTTTTAAGAATCTCCCATCTTTGAGGGCGGAGAAAATATTATAAAGTTTTTGAATGGCGCCAAAAAACGTTATAACTTCAGGACAACATTCAGCTGCATGTACCCCGCATAAATTCAGGGAATGACACGCACAAGGTGAAAAAATTGCGAGGGGGTTAACGTTCAAAATTCGGGCCTGAGCTCCCCTATAGGCACCAGACATGTTACTGCCGTTGTCGTATCCCTGACCCCGGCAATCTGCGACAGGAATGGAACGCTTCTGCAGGACGTCAAGAATCAGCTGGGCCATAGCATCTCCAGTCTTCTGAGTATAGTTGGTGAATTCCAAAAATCTTTCATGAATTTCATAATTATTGGATTCGTTAACTAATCCAACATACCTCAGAATAAAAGTTGTTTGCTCATCATGAGAGCAGTCTGGGGTGGCATCAACAATTATAGAGAAATATTTCGCCGCATTTATTTCTTCCAAGATGTAGGCCCGGACGTGTTCAGTACAGCAAGATATAAATTCATTTTGTATATCCGCTGATAAATAATGAACTTGTAATCTGTGATTTTTTTCATGAGATTGTTTCACTTTTTCCAAATGAACAGCAAGAAGAGGATCGTAGTGACTGATTAATTCTAAAATTCCTAAAAAATTGCCGTTTCTTGGATTACCAATCTGATTACTGTCTCCTCTAAATGCAAGTCCCCGCTGTGCCAAAAACAGAGTTACATCTAGGAAACGTCGGAGCAAGTTCTTCCAGTTTTGTTTCTCATCTTGTATCTGTTTATCTAACAAACATTCAACTGTTCGATTTGTAGCCAAATTGTTTTCGAATTGGCGCCATTCGACGTAGTTTGCCTTATGGATATTGCTATTTTCATGAAGAGGTATTCTGTCATATAGTTTTTTATAACCTCGAGATGGTTCCCAACCCACTGTTCCGATTACCGACACTGATTCACTTGCACTGGATTCCTTGGTTTTATTGAAGGAAGTGACTAGTGCACTGTCTAGACAGATTCCCAATAAAAATTGCTGCACTGTCCAACATGCGCTGTTCGTTGTTGTCATGTTAACTATGAATATGAATATAACCTAAAAAGTTAAATTCAAAATTCGAAAATTCCTGCTTCGGTTCGTTTCCTGTTTCCTTATTTCCTATAATGATATTCATGTTGTGTAAAGCGGAATAAACTCCAAAATATTAAAATTACCACGATTACCACTGAAAAAGTTCCTATTGACTATAAAGTGGGCGATAGATTTCGACATTTGAAACACTTCGAAAACAATTTGAAGAAGTTATTCAAAATCTATTCAATTATACAAAAAGGATGCAAGGACCATTCAATCAGCCATAAATAAAACAAACGCAGTTATAGGTATCAGTATTTCTTTCAGTTGGTTTTGTTCAAGGTTTTTTTGAGTAAAAATAATTCTATGAAACAGAGGTTTATTTCAGTTTTCTTAGAATATAGGTATCTTTTGTTAGGGTATTCAATAACATTTGAAAAGTATGCCATTCAATGAATTTGATGTTAAGTTGATTTAATTCATGTAGTTATGCAAAAGTAAGAAAAAAACTTATCAGAACTTCTCCACAAAAAACAAGACTTGATTTTATTTTTCGCTGAAGCAAATATTGTATTGTATTGCACTAAACTTAAAATAAACAGTAGGTATAAATGAAAAAATATTAAGAAAAATTTTTCTTCAGGATAAAGCGGTTTTCTCTTAAATTCTTGACTACTTTCTCTCATGTAATCATGTATGAGAAACTAACGCACTATCAACAGTAGTTTTCCAACATAGAGGCGATTTCTTCATGGTTCTGGTTCCCCCGGACTACCCCGTTTTATTTGCCAAAATAAACCAAATTGTTAAATTTTGACATTTTTTCTAATTTTTGAATTCAAAAAATGTACAAAATCAACCAATTGGTCTATTTTGACAAACCAAACGGTGTACCAAAACCATGGCAAAATCGCCTAGGAATAAATCCATAGAGAAATTAACTTTCTTTTTATAATATTTCTCTATGAATAAATCTCTGATTGAACCTGTCACAATCATATTGTTCGTCTTTGCGCGAATAAGTGAAAATGAATTTTCAGTCACATTATGGAATTCATTTACTGGTAGTTTTGCAGTAGTCCATTAATAAAGTCCATTATTCTGTTTCTTAAAAAAAATATATTTTTCAACTATAAGATTAAAAACAAAATAAAACACTCATATGTTATTTCATGAAACTCAAACTTGAGAAATTAAACGTTAATATGTTTATATTGTTATTAAGCAGGTTTTTTAACTATCGGGATCGCCCCAACGTACACTCAGAGGAGGGAGCAATAAATATGGACTTGCTCAGTGGTATTGTATATTAAATCTTAGTTCAAGCTTTCGCCCTAAGTTAAGGGCTTCTTCAGGAAGAATCTATATATAAAGAACGTGGTTTCAGTCTACAAAAGTCAGCAAAGGTTAAAATTAACTTACAGATTAGTTACAGAGTTCTCCTCAACATAACAAGAGGGTGGGTGTGCATTATTTTGAAGTTACAGGGTGCAGCACCGGGGAAGAAAGTAATAATACCCTTATACTACATGTGACCGTTGAAACAAAGAAACTTTTTTGTTGCTTAAAATTGACAATGACATGACCATTGACATTGGTTCTGTCTGACCGTAGGCTAGATGAGCAAGACATGTGACGTCACTCAGTTACCCATCAGGTTAACACAAACTACATCCTGATATTGTAAGAAGAAAAGTAGGAAAGGGGGAGAACAGTCTTAGTTTACCCAAACAGATAAAAGAGCAACAATCAGTTGATTTTTTTAAAGGAAAAAAGAAATTTAAACATAGTGTCAATGGAACATTAAAGCAAAAAAGAAAAGAAGCCAGACAGGTACGAAAGTGGAAACTCAGAGAAATTAGTTAGGTTATTGTTTTACTGATATACGTATCCGGATGATAGGGTTTTTTTGTAAGTGATTGAGTAAGTAAATAGGTATAACTAGAACTTAGGCCCTCCACGTCTTTCTTGAAATTAACACAGTTGTCGCAGTTATGTATGTAGCACATTTCAAGGAACCTCCTCTTAAAGTTACTCCTCTCAGTCATCATGACAAACGGTTGGTCGAAAACAGGTTTGTGATCTTGTTCATTAGCATGTATGCTGAGGCTAGTACTAATTGGGCGGTGTCTGCAATCACTTTTATGTGATGCAATCCTTTTTGCTAGTTTTTGTGAAGTTTGTCCAATGTAAATTTGTTGGCATTGACATTGGATCCCATACACTATGTAGGATTTATTTTTGACAACTGTAGAATCTTTCAAGTTAGAGTAGAACCGACCTATTCTTTTTAAATTATAGTTAGCTATTTTTAAATTAGTATTTTTGAAAAGTTTACCAAGTGAGAAAGAGAGACCCTGTATGTATTGTAATTTTCCAAATCTAACCTCAATATCAGGATTTACATTTTGTCTGCTAACAATGTTAGGTTGATCATCCCTCCTAATATTGTTATTTACGAACAAAATTGACGTGCTGGAAATATTTGGTAATCAAGTGTAGGTATTAATAATCAGCAATGCTCAATAAAACAAAAAATAGGTACATCCATTTAACTTGTCTCAACTCCCAAATAAGGAATTGAAAAAATAATATCAAATTATAATGAGTAACCTCTGTTCCAAAAGACTTCATTTATTAGACTTTAAGACAAGTATCTAATCTAATTATGTTTTGACAAGAATAGAAATTGAACTTTCAGTCCAACACATTGATCTCCGAAAGGACGCTTATTTGGACCCATGTTAATGGAAAATGTTTGTCTTATTTTTATTGGGCCTACTTCTTACTTTAGAAAATCATGCTGTATTAGGATAATATCTGTCTACTCAATATAGGTAGACAGCGCAGAAATATTTATCTTCCCGCACTGTCGGTATCTTGCGGATCCGTCTAGCTCGACAACGCACTGCGCATGTTGGACAGTGCACAATTTTTATGGGGAATCTGTCTAGACAGTGCACTAGTCACTGCCTTTATTGAAACCGAATAAACGGCAGGGGAAACAGAAAAGAGCTTGTTTCACCACCCTCCAAACTAGCCAATCTCTAGTAACTGTTTCATTGTTCTGTAATTTTTTTTGTAATATATATTTAGGAAATTGGCGTCCGTCAATATCAGGCGGTAAGTTTACCGGAAGAGTCTGACGTCCTCTACGCACTGCATCCTGTATTTCTAGAGAAAAAGGATTTTTCATTGGTTGAAGTACACCCACGTCGTATCCAAGTACTGTTTTGTGAGCATTATTGCGGTCGTCGATATCATCACCAGAATGAGGTTCCTTAGCAATACCAGAATTTTTAGAATCGGAACCGATCACTGAAATAAAGTAATCAAGTCCTCACAAATCGTAAGTACACTTGCAGTTTACCTGCAGCTGATGTTAATGGAAGCTGATCTTCGGGACGTTCTTCATCAAAATCAATATCAGATATTATCGACGATGATGGATCTGTAGAGGACTGTCTAGAAACTGCAAACCCCATACTCTCAAGTGTCCTCCGACCGGCATCACGGGCATTTTCGCGTATCTGTTTTTCTTTTCTCTTTTGAGCGCCTGACTTATGCTGATAAGCCATTTTGTTGTAATTATTGAAATTAACCTAATGGAAATATAGGCATTTATAGTTGAGGCATAAATAGTATTTTTCCAGCATATTGGTAATGTGTTATGTACCTTTTACAAAAAATATAAACAAGTTGACAAAAGGAAACCATGTAACGTAACGTGATGTCTAGGTAAGCATTGATAATAAAAATTATAGTTTAAAAAACTAAAACAAAACACGCTCAATAGCATAATGGAACGTATAAAATGATATGATTTATTAAAAATATAAATAACCTTCAAAAACCAGAAAGTTATTTGAAGAATAAAAAACTTACTCTGTAAAACTTCAAACTGTAAGAAATTCACCTGTACACTCGCTCTCAAGTCTATGAAATTTCGAGTAACAAGAAGTTACTGAAGTAAAATCAAATGCAACAGAAATAGCGATACAGCGAACTGCTTCCAAGAGAAGCGAGAGAAAAAACAATAAATAATGGGTTTCCCGTAATGTGAAAGAAGTTGACGTTGACATTACTGTCTAAATCCGGGGACAACGGCGTCAACGGACTCCTATCTCATTTGAAATTCTACGCATAACCTGGAGTACAACATAACTTTGTCGGATGGCGCCACCAGCGGTTTGTGATTAATAATCGCGCTTCGCGCTTCTTTTTAATTGGAGTATTTATTTTTTATTTAATTAAACTCGGGGCCGGGCCCCTTGTCTTCACGGGCCCCGGGAATTTGTCCCGTCTGCCCCCCCTCTTGTCGGGCCTGTGTGATGGAATAACGTTATGTCGGCTACCCTCGCAGGATGCTTGTAGCAGAGGAAGGCATGGATGTGATGTGAGTTAATACCGTCATCACCCTGTTGTCTTTGTTGGTATTCCTCGATTAACACACCAACGCACTAGTTGTTCTTCATGAGCTGAAGGGGCAGGGGGAGCAGGTTCTGGTGGTCCACCTGCTGCTGCTGGTCCCAATGGTAATGGTCGTCTTGCTGCACGAGCCCGACGCTGCCGCAACACATCATAATTTGCTATATCCACATTCATCTCTCGAATAGGAACATCCGGATTGTGTGGACGGGCGTCGGTTAGGGTTGCCACCTTTTTTCCCAGCAAATACAGTACATTGGTTGTTGAAGGTGGAAAAAATAAAGTACAGTGTGTCACAAAAAAAAGTACTATTTATTTTTTTTTGAATACATACTTTCTATTGCTCTTAGCAATATTTATTATATTATTGTCCCTTCTAAACACATCCACAGCATCTTTGCATGGTATATTGAGGTTTAAGTAAATAAACAGTTCATTTTTTATCAAACTCAACGATGCTTTGTTTCTTTCGTCCCGCGACTTGATATTCCTCAGAGAAAAAACTCTCTCTGTGAATGCCGAAGTGGCGGGAACAGACAACAGAAAAGAAATTATTTTATACAAATTTAACAAATCTTCTCTATTACTTGTCTTATTAAACAAGTGCTGCCATTTTTGTGCAGTGGATAACTCTGCAAAACCTTCAGAAGTATATACCTGATCATATAACTCATTTAGTAATGAAATTTCTCCGTAAAGATCATCCATATTAATCTTGAGTTTTTGTAGCTTCAAATTATCGATTATATTGACAAAATGGTCAAAGTTCAATTTGCTTCTCAAGTTTAAATTGCTTAGCATACATAACCAATTTGACTCTCCAAAATTAAACCATTTGGTAAGGTATTCTAAGGCTTTATCAACAAATAAGACAAAATTTTTATGAATTTTAGTTGTCAGTTCAGGTGAAGACAACAGTTTAATTTTGTTTCTTGTCTCATATCCAAAAAAGAGATCTTTTTTTCTTTTTGTGAGGCCATTTTTGAGATTTATCATAATGTTATAAACATCCAAGATTGTTATGGAATTTCCTTCTAGACATTTTACCGTTTTATTGAATAAATTCAAGATATGACTACAGAAATGTAGATAAATATCAATTAAATCATTTGGTTTGTTAAGCATTAATATGTTTTCCAATATCGGTGGACAGTATTCTAAGCTTGAAAAATAACTTCTTAAGGCTTGCCTTATTATTATAATGTGTCTATGCATGGTAAAAGAGAAAGCCATCTTGTTCCCACATGGCGTTTGATTTCGTGGAAGTCTCCGTCCACCGATTCAATAAATTTTTTTAGTTCATCTCTTCTGACCGCAGAGTGCGCAAAATGTGCATACATTTTTAAAATCACATTTTCGATATCGTATAATTAAAATGACATGGCATGTTTCGTGCAATTATGCACTATATGAGCATGACAATTACTTTTAATCAAATCGGATACTAGATCTTTTATATTTGTAAATAAAGAATGGTTAACTCCAAAATTTGCATTTGTATTATCAGCACTTAATCCAGACACATTTTGAAAAGATAATTTGTACTGTTCCATTGACTGTTGAGTTGCATGAAACATACCATCAGCAGACTCATTACTATTTTCGTAGAAATCTAATAGTTTATTTTGAATACCATTTTTAGCCGTAAAGTATTGTATCACTAATGGAAAGAGTTTTATATTCTTTTTGTTGGAAGCATCAGTTTGTAAGCAGTAAAACATATTGTCTATATTTAGATCATCTATGACATTTTGAATAGCATATCACCTCTGTAACTAGCGCTTCCATTTTGGTTCTAGCGAGACGAATACCCGAAGCTGTAGTTGCGCCAGCATTAATAATTTTATTTAGTTTTACCGCACAATCCATAGAGTTGTAGGATAAGTTATGTTTTACAGTATGATATGTTAAGGCTAGCTCCGCAGCAGTGACATTTTCCTTATCACTGGAAGAGAATGTTGATGCCGAGCCGACAAATTTCTCAAGGAGTCCTGATGTTTTTCTCATGTCCTCTTTAGATTTATGCTGTTTTTTTCCCATGCGTTGTTTAATCTGTAAGTAACAAGAACGAACCCTTTAGTTTAGTCATAAACTAACAGAGATTTTCCGTGTTTTCTTCATTGTTCACTATTTTCGGGAAAAAGATATGGGTGCATTTTTGAGGTCATTTTATAAAAAAAAAGATACATAAGCATGTATGTCCGGAATCTGTAATGTATTCAAGTGATATTACCTCAGGAATACACTTTTGCATATAGGTATATAGACTGAAGGTGCAACTAGTGTGTAAAATATGCCCTTCATTTTTTTTACGGTAATGAGAAAACACTCTGTATCGGTACACAAACCACACACTAGGTGCATGTTTGGCTAGTATTTTTTCACTCACCTGCCCTATTCCAGCTGAACCCACTGTAAATATGACGCCACATAATTTGCATTTTCCATTATATTCGTTCAGAGGATCATTAGTCAACCAAGCACCGTATTCTACTTCCCACTGACTTTTATACTTCTGCAATTGTTTCATCTTCTTTTTCGTCGTATCTATCTTTTCGGCACTTTTTTTGGGTGTAATTTGTTCATTTTCACTATCATCATCATGATCGTCCGATTCATAATTATCTTTACGCTTTGCAGGAGTACTGGATCTCGGATCAGTCGATTTACTAGAGTTGCCTTGATCCATTATATTAATGACATAGATGCACAGAACCAATAATCGTACTTCAATAACTTTAAACCGAAAATACCTTGTTAATTTGAACCACAAAATATTGTTATTTGAACAAACATAAACAAGAATTATTGACAATTGACAATGTTAGGTTAGGTTAGGTTGTTATCTAGTCTTCTTCTTTTATGTTTCCGGGCATTAACTGAACCTCCGATTCTAAAAACTGTGACTGCAGCATATGTGCATGATTATTATTTTTTGACACTGTACGAAATAACGAAATAAAGTATTTTCGAGTACTTTATTGTTCTTATAAACTATAAAGCACAATTGCTCCAAATAAAGTAGAATACTTTATTTTAAAGTACGGGTGGCAACCCTAGCGTCGGTGTATGGGAACTGGCTCGTCATGTTGATGTAACAAATCCGGATATTGGAATGATGTACAGGAGGCTGGTCCATCCATAGATTCAATGGGAACAGGTACAGTCACAAAAAAAACGTTGCGACGTTCATTAACTGCTGGCCTTCCTCTTCGTCTAACCTGTCCAGGTTGTCCACCACCACGACCACCACCAGGAGGTCCACCACCACCAGGAGGTCCAACACCACCAAAAGGCCCACCGGGACCGGGGGGGGGCTCCAACGGGAACAGGCTGTCTTGGCAAATTTGGCACAATTTGACCGAGTACGTCGCCACCTGGTCGGCGTTGTTGTCCTCCTCCAAGAACCGGTCCAACACCATGCTGCTGCGCCACTCGTACTTCAGGTGCAGGCCTCGGGAGTATTGCCCGAAGGACAGCACTACGAGCAAGAGCAGGAACAGCTGGTCTACATCGCTTCCTTGGAGGACCATCACCACCATCAGCACTCATGATAATAATTGATTATTAAAATAGAGTTTGCAGAACACAGGAGAATCACAGTTATTCTTAACAAGTCAAGAAGTAACCAAAGGGGCGAAAACAAAAGCGCAATTCTTTTTATACCCGTAGCACATCGAGCGCGGGAAATCACGCGACTTCTTGTAACCAATATAATTTAACAGATCGACGGTTAATTCCAAAAGACCGTTAATATCCGTTAAAATCCAGAATGTGCGCCAACGAACAAATCATATGATTTCTTATAACCAATAAAATACAAGTAAAATACCTAGGCGCTTCATTCAAAAAATCCGTAAAATTCAAAACGCGCATGCACCACCGGCAAACGTAAATAGCAACGCCCTTCTTGTAACCAATGAAATCTAACCAAGAAGCGCTTCGCTTCATTTGAGAAGACCGTTGAGATCCGTTAAAATTAAAAACGCGCATGCACCACCGGAAAACGGAAATAGCAACCAACGCCCTTCTTGTAACCAATGAAATCTAACTAAGAGGCCCTTCATTTGAAAAGACCGTTAAGATCCCTTAGAACTTAACACGTGCATAGAAACAAAATATTATACAGGGTGTTTACGGTCTTGTGATTTTTTCTTTAATGTTCTTTTCTACACGTTAAAAGAATATGATTAACGCTAAAACGCCTTAGCAAAAGTCGAATAATAATAATAATAATTATTATTATAATGACAGTTGAGTGAACACGGATTAGTAAGCCCCTTTTGAATATATTAACCCTTTTGAACATATTAACCTTTTTGAATATATTAACCCTTTTGAATATATTAACACTTTTTAAAGAATAAATAGGAGATGAAAAATACATGATGTGACGAATAACAAAAATCAGACAACATTTTAATTTACAACATGTTTTATTGACAGATTATAAATAAAAAAAATCGTTTTTCAGATCACCATTAATCGATAGATGGATGGATGGATGGATGGTAAATGGTACTGCTGCCTGCTGTCTGCTCCTTCCCTTGGTGGGTGATGTTGCGTGGACAATGCACAACCTGTGTAAATAAACATTTATTAATTATTATTGTATGTATTTGTGAAAATTATACGTTACCATATCTGCTTGTTTCGGGATAGCGGGTGATATTACCAGTAAATAGTATTAACAATACCTTGGTGATTTTATAAAAATAATACGTACTTAATATTAAATAATATAAAATTTGTGAAGATAATATGGAGACACAATTTGAATCAGTACCATTTTCATGAAATTGTAACTTTCAACTTACCGATAATCCGCCTCCCCTCAATAATGTGTCTGCGGCAGCATTAAAATGATATTCGCATTAGACAAAACAATTTATTTTGGTAATTTTATAACTTAACTGCAAGTAGAATAGGATTATGTTAATATTAAAATTAATAAAATCATATTCTACTTACGAAAATTGTTGCCTGCTTCACCAAGCTCTCTTTTTCAGTAGCCCTCTTGCTGAAAAAAATGTGTAAGGTGTTAAAAATGTTGATAAAAAATATTCAAGAAAATAATTACCGTTTTTTTGGAGGTGGTGGTGGTGGTGAAGGAGTAAGACTTCTCCTTGTCACTGTTGAAGCTAATGACGTTACTGGTTGCTGGTGAAGCAGCAGCACCAACAGTGGGGGAGGTGGTGGCGGTTGCAATCGGTGGTGGTGGTGGTGAAGAAGTAAGACTACTCCTTGGCACTGTTGAAGGTAATGACGTTGCTGGTGAAGCAGCAGCAGCATCAACAGTGGGGGAGGTGGTGGCGGTTGAATTCGGTGGTGGTGGTGGTGAAGGAGTAAGACTACTCCTTGGCACTGTTGAAGCTAATGACGACGTTGCTGGTGAAGCAGCAGCAGCACCACCACCTTCGTCCTTCTTTTCCTCGTCCTTCTCCTCCGACGACAAGGTGGTGGGCAACGTCGTCGAAGGAGAAGGAGGAGGAGAAGAAGGAAGAGACGGAGAAGGAGGAGGAGGACCCTTCCTAGGTGGTCTTCGGATCTCCGAATCGCTGCTGGCTCTGCTGGCTCTCGACGAGGTTGATACAAAACTGTAACAATAGTAATTAATATTATTGTTATTTATAATTAATTTTAAAATAATACTTGAAACAATAATGATAATTACCTTTTTACAGATGAAAATGGTGGCGGCGACGGCAGCGGTGGCGCCGGTGTAGAAGTACGAGAATGAAGAATTGGAGCATTAGGAAAACTGTAATAAAAAATCATCATTATTCCAGTTAAAAAATAATAGATTATACTTACAATAAATGTTCATGACACTTGATGATGTGGATAATTCGCAAAACGAATTCTTTCTCCAGTTTTTGATTCTTGATATTACTAAATATTGGATTGTTTTTTAGCACCAATTTCACCTGCCTGTAGAGAGGCTCACCACCACCGATTGCAACCGTAGGGTGATTGAAATATTCATAAAGATCTTCATACATTTTTTCATAATTTCCCAACTGGGTGGGTTCCCTGTGACCCCAAATATCGCTTGTCCCGAAGAAAACCGACACATTTCGAGAATTGCTGTTCCGAGTTATTCGCTTCCAAAGTTTTAAGAAATGATTGGGCATCATTGTTGAGATTATCTTGGCATTAATGTTTTTCGTTTTCACAGAACACATAGAGGATGTCTAAATATATATTTTTTTGTCAATGAAGATTATGTTTGATGTTTTTTTTTTCAAAAAAATTAAAGTTGTGACTGTGTTTCTGGAAAAATTATAATAGCTGGCCGATCTATTTACAATGGTAAGTGATCCAAGAGGATTAAGGACAGTTCTTACTTTCAACCGTTTAATAAAAAAATATATTTAATTCTGTAATTGAAGAATACCCGTTAAAAAAAATATCACAATTCCAATGAAAAATAACTTAACACAAAGCTACAATGTGAGTCCATCTAGTTTTAGAGGTTTTTGAAGAACTCGCTATAGTAGCTGGGAATAATCTTTTTGTCAACAAGCGAAAGAATTGCGTTTTTCTTCGAGTCGGTAATTCCTATCTTTTCATTGTACGCTTCTTTCAAATCAACTTTACTCAAGTCGGTTGACCTTCTCCTCGAGGTGAAGCTGACAGTAAAGAAAGACTCTTGTCTATAAGAAAGTTTACAGAAAAAAAAACCGGATCACCCTTCCGCACTTCAAAAACTTTGATTTCCGAAGTCTTCACAACATCGCCTTCAGTGTCTTTGAAACCACATTTTTCTGCCAAGTCTTTCAGGTCAAAGAAGTCTCTATAGCTTCGTTCCTCCACTCTAAAAGGCTCTCCCCTCTCCCTTCGCTCTAGCCTCCCTTATAAGTGCCATATATTGGTCAGGCACATACACAGCAGCGCTTCTTTTATGCCTTGTGACTTTCCGCTCAATCACAGAATGCACACTATCCACATCATTCTGGGTGTGACCCCTGATCAGGTATTTATGTGTAATTTTATCAATGCTTTTCAGGTTAGTCACGGCAAAAGCATATAATGCAAACAGTTTGTATTCTGTCCGGCACAGTTGTCTGTATAAAATACGACTTCAACCGACTGATTTGCTTCCAGTGCCTTTTGGTCAAGCTGCTCCAGGTAATGCCAAACGCAGGAGCCAATCTCATTCACCCCTCTCCTCGCATCGCCCTCATGCCATACATAGCAACAGACGTCTGTTGAAGTCGAATTGGCAAATGTCAAATTGAAGACATTTAACTTTGACACATAATAGAACGAAGATGCTCTGCCTGAAGGACAAGGTAAGGCAGCTTGTAGGTCGTATGTGATCACAATCTGATTCTCGTTCTTTTTGTCTTCCTCCCTCTCCAGACGACTGAGATTTTTCTCCATAATATGATTTTCATATTGATCTTGAACTTGAAGTCGTTTTTGATCATCTTCTGACGAGTTTGCAAATTCAGTACACAAGTCGCACTGATCCTTTCTCGGAAAAAAAAATGAAATATTGAAGTCTCTGGTGAAGACATCATAATACAGGGTGGGCCATAAATATTTGCGAATTTGAAAAAATAATACTAAAAAAACTAAATATAATTCACATACAAATTTTTATTTCAATTAAAATAGACATCTGGGAATTTCTTAAAAATAACATCATCCAAATGTGCACCATCGCGCTGCAAACATTCCTCCAATCTCACCCTCAAATTGGTAAAAACTCGCTCGCACATTGCGCGGGGAATAGCTGTCATTTCTTCTCGGATATTGTTCTTTAACTGGTCAATCGTGGCTGGGTTATTGGAGTAGACTCTACTTTTCAGGTATCCCCACATAAAAAAGTCCGGTGGCGTTAGATCCGGACTTCTAGGCGGCCATGCAATGTCACCTCGGCGCGATATCAGTTTCCCAGCGAACATCTCGTTTACGACCGCCAAAGAGGCATTAGATGTGTGGCAGGTCGCGTCATCTTGTTGAAACCATGTCGCACGATTATAGGCTTCAAATTGTTGCAGTTTCGGAAAGAAAAAATCCCTTAACATGGCTATGTATCGGTCAGAATTTAGAGTAACAGATTGCCCTTGATGATTTCCAAAGAAATAGGGTCCGATAATGCCGTGCGCTGATCTGGCCAAACCAACCCAAACGGTTACTTTCGGCGAATGCAGAGGCTTTTGATGTTTTGCACGTGGGTTCTCTGCATCCCAGTAACGGCAATTCTGTTTATTCACATGTCCATTCAAGTGAAAATGGGCTTCGTCGGAAAACAGAATATTGTTGAAACTCCGAAAGCGTTCCAACATTGCTTCAACAAAAGCTCGTCGTAAAATTGGATCATTTGGATGTAATTCTTGCAAAATTTGAAATTTATACGGGTGCAATTTCAGATCTTTCACCAAGATGCGGCGCAAAGATGTTCTGGATACCACAAGTTCGGCTTATCGCTTGCGAGTCGATAGACCAGGATTACGTTGAACTGATGCTCTAACTTGTTCAATTGTGTCTGCCGTTCTTGTTGACCTTGGGCGTCCCGGAGACTTCTGTTTTGGAAGCGAACCAGTTGCTTCGAACTTTCTGACCCACGATCGAATCACACTTTCCTTCGGACACTGATTTTGGTCATGTAATCCAAACTCACGCCGAAATAAACGTCGAACAATAGCGCACAAATCGCCATTTTGGTAATAACGTTTAACGCAGAATGCACGTTGCGCTCCGGTGAACTGACCCATCGCGACTAAATTTCCGAGCACCGAGCTGCTCAACGCCACCACCCGCGTAGCCCCCTCTCCTACGGTTCAAACGCAAGAGTGTTTTTAAAATCGTTCACCTTTTTGGCCCACCCTGTAATTACGATACGAGCCAGGATCAATATTTCTGTTTTTGCACAAAACAGCAGTCTCGATAAAGTTCGGCAATAGTCTTGAAGCCTTCAATGAATTCTTTTCCGGTGTTTGCTCTTGCATAGTGACTTGGGATTCTGGGAATTGAGTTTATGTGGTTTTTGATCTCCTTAAATAATTTGAGGATCAATTTTTGGGTGCTTTTCATGCTTTCCTCTCATCTCACTCCCAACGACTCCACCAGTACTGAAAGTTTTTTGTCATTCTAGTACAGTCCCCAATGTTCTGGAGCTAATTCCTAGAGTTGACATGAAAAACTTCTTGCAGACTCTCTTTTTTTGGTCCTCGAATCGAAAATAGCAAGCACGATTCAATTGCCGGCGTTGTTGCTCAGGAATTAAATATTTGGGTTGAACAGGACTTAAGGATGAAGCAATGAATACTCTCTGCCTCTGCAGGTCTTGAAGGCTCCAATAGTGATTAAAAATTTTCTGTCTTGATTCCTCGGGAAATTTATCACGACCTGCCAGCCTGCATTTATCACCACAGGGAGCGAGCATTTTTTTACCAGGGCGTTCTACCAAAGTTTTTCCTTTCACTCCATTATCGTTTATGAAGCGCTTCATCGAGAAGTAGGCATGGCCACTGTTTCGTAGCCGCTTGGCTTAATTTTTTTCCAATTAGCAGTATTTCTCATCCTCTTCCGGCCTCTTTTCGTTGGTGATGGAGAGGCGTTTGGTGGATCAGATATCGCGACCTTTTCGGTTTCAGATTCAGACGAAGATGGAGCATCGTAATCTGGATCATCTGAATCCCCTGGACTGAATGGTTCTTTGCTTGATAATGAGCTATCTGAATCGGAACTACTCTCTTGTGAAGAACTGCTTTGTTGACTGGAAGGACCAGGCTGATTATCTGAAAGAACAAATTTTCTGTTGATAGAGTTACTAGTTCGCCTCTACCTATATCGGATGACAATAGAGTACATAGATCTTAATTATGGGGTAAGTACCTTGATAGTTGGAGATATTTGAATCAAAAAAGCTAAGAATCCGTTCCTCATTTCTGCAGTCTAAACTTTCTGAAGGACTTTCCTCATCTTTCTTTCGAGAACTATTTGTGACCTTTGCCTGGCCAGAAAAATGAACCGGTGCTCTTTGTGGAAAATCTGGAACAAACGAGATTGGTTCAATGAAAACTTATACGCTTCTAAAACCACATGAGAGGTGGAAAATTTGGGTGGCAAGCCTTGAATATTTTTTTCTCTCACTTACCTTGAACGTTAACAAGTTTCTGTGGAGTTTTCTCTAATTCTTTTTGGATCTGTGTAACTTTCAAAGGATTATCGTAATCGAATCTAGAAATTGCAGGAGTGCTTGGAGCTGAGCAGCTTATGCCTATAAGAATAATTATCCGAATTAGTGGTGAAAATGCGGACGAAAGAGCGTCTATGAATTTACCTATATCAATCAGCTGCCGTTCTTCATCAGCATTCTCTCGTACTACCGTTGCCACGGATGTTTTCCCGGATTTTTCGTTTTCTGAAAAAAATACAATTAATTAATGGTGGACGATTTCTTTAGCTGCCTTAGGTATTGTGAGAAATGTATACTCAATGATAAAAGAAATACTCGTAGTTACGTACCTTGATGCGATTGGTCCAGGAGCCCGACAGAATCGTCGCCGTCGTCTTCGTCATCCATGATTTTTTCAATTTTCCACATTGGCTGGTCAATATTGTGTACTTCAGTGTTAGTTTTTGATAACTTCACAATCAAAGAAGCTCTTCCTTGTCGGTTATTCATGCTGAGCCTGTCAGAGAAAAATACGTGTCAAAAGCTAATCAATGGGGAAAGAGTGACACCATAACAATTGTGACAAAAATTTACATCACAAGAAACATAATTTTGGACAAAGACTTACACAATACCAATTGCTCAAAAAAATGTATAATAATACGCCAATAAAATGGGGAAACACTGGCACAAGTCGCGTTCTTACTTTGGAGACAATCAGCCCCATCTGAAATTAAGACTGTTTTCTACGACAACAGTTGTATAAACATTGATGTAATATTTTAAGTAAGGCAAGCACAAGTGCAATTGTAACGGTGTTTTCCCTGGAAAAATAATACTCAAAATAATATTTTAAATACTTACCGACACAAACTCAAGATAGCACGGTATTTCACGTTTAAAAAACAAGATTGAATGGCACGTCTTGACTTAGAACAGTCTTCGTCCAAAAGTGCGGCGTTACCTCTACAGATGTCACGATGCTACTGAATTGGGTCGCTGTTTCCCCAGACGGTTATAAAAAGTGGGAGATAGAACGAAGCGTCAGGTGGCGTTTCTCGGAAACTATCGGAGCTACAATTATGACGATTTTTCTCGCGTAAGTGCTGACAATTTGAGGTACAGTAAGCGTATTAACTCAAATTCGATTTTTTTTGAGTTGTGCCGGTTTTCTTCGGGACGAGCGATATGTAGTTGGTCTATATCAGCCAGACTTTGACATCGGTAACATAAAGCTAAAATAGAAATAATACATTATTGTACCAGTGTCATTTGTATTCTTCAAATATATATTACATACTCACCCATGTTTAAATGAATTCGTTTGATTACGCGCAATTGATTGATAAAACTCAACTGAAAGAATTTATAGGTATTTGAAAAAGCAAAAATAAACATCTGTATTGCTAGTGTATTATTATGCAAAGTCAACCCGAAAGTGTAATTTTTCTGTTGGTTGCCAATGCATAATAAATTTAAACATTTCATAGGTATGGAAATAAATACAACTGATCCAAATTGGTTTCGTTGTATAATCACTTGTGCATTTGACTGCAAAATCTTTTTTAAATATAAAACAGAATTAATAACAACACACAACAAGAATAATAAGATTATACAAAACCCAACGAAATTACCAAAATCAATATCTAAAAATAAATCACTCCAGCCCAGTAACCGGCAAAAGCGACCACGAAAATAGCGAAAAAAAGAACCTTGAAGTACGGGAAAAACAAAACAAACCGCGTTGTGAATTATTGATTTTTCCCGAAAACATTAGAAAATAAAGAAAGAAAACAGTTGAAACCCATATTATGGTTGAAAAACAAATTTGTGAATATTATACAGGGTGTCTCTAAAAGGTCTGCACAAAATCCTACGACATGTTGCTGAGGTCAAAAGAAGCCGATTCAACGCAACTCACCTCAGACCAAAATGTCACCATTTCCGAGATACGGGGTGATCAAGTTTAAAATTAACAATTGAATGTTGTCATTATTTTGAACAGTTCTTGACATATCGCTTTGAAAATTGGTATGCAAGGGTTTTGTCATGTGTGAAAATCGATTATGGTTTTACTGTGGCTGCTAGAGGGCGCCCTATACTTTACATTCTGTGGTTTAAAATGTCAATAACTATTTTCTCAGTTATTTTTTTCCATCTTTCATTGAATAAAAAGATTCTCCAGACGATTTCAAGTAAATAAGGTACTCTTGTCTAAGTTCGCTCAAGTAAGCCGTTTTCGAGATATTTCCATTTAAAGAGTTCCATGCCAAACTGAAAAATTCCTTCTTTACACGAACTTTTTAGAAAACTATTTTTACAAAATTAACTCATATTCCTGAGGTCAAAATAAGCCGATTTAAAGCAACTTGCCTTTGTCCAAAACTGCTCCGTTTTCGAGATACAGGGTGGTAAAGTTGTAAGTCGAAAACGGAGCAATTTTAAAGAAAGGTAAGTTGCTTTGAATCGGCTTATTTTGACTTCAGGAATATGTGATGATTTTGTTAATCACTTTTTGAGACGCTCGTGGAAAGAAGGAAAATATTAGGAATTTTCCGATGTGGCATGGAACTCTTTAAATGTAAATATCTCGAAAACGGCTCACTTGAGCGAACTTTGACAAGAGTACCCTATTTACTTGGAATCTCTGCCCGAGTAAAAAGGTACGCTCCTGCCCAGCGTAGCCGGTGGATGTTCTCTTAAATATCGTTCAAAAAGTAAGAGTAAATAAAATATGCTGCGGTTTGTCGGTTAGCACTAGGTTAGCATTGCAATTATTATTGTATAACATAATTGAGGTGTTGTGTAATGTGTCCCCTTTTATATGCCATAACTTATTCTCCTCTTTGAGTGAACGTGTGAAAATCACAGGATAGATTTCTTATTATATAATAAAAGTAACAACATAACTTTAAATCTTTCATCAATCAAGAAATTTTTTTCGAAAAAACTTGTGCGATTTATTCTTGTCTAAGTCTATGTACATATTTGGGAGAATATGTGAAATAATGGTTCATATATCATAATTTTTTTCTCCTCTTTCGGTGAATGTGTGAAAATGACAGGATAGTTTCATAATTATATAATAAAAGTAACAACATAATTTTGAATTAGTCATCTATCAAAGAAATATTTTTTGGCCATCATTATAATTTATCCAAGATATACAGCGGTTTGTCGGTTAGCACCTGGTTAACATTGCAATTATTATTGTATACCATAATTGAGGTGCCACAAACTTAAACCACATAAATATTATGTGCTTTAAGTTTGGGTGGACTTTTATATGAAAAGTTAAATGTGTCTCCTTTGTCTCCTTTTTTTTGAAATAAAACATTTGAGGTTAACTTTTCGGCTGTTTCTCTTTTCTTTCTAGGATTTGGCGGCGCAGGCGGCATGGTCTTGCCGTCGTCGTTGCAATGGTCGCCTCATTGGTCTCAAAATTTCACTATCATCCGACCGGTCACTGGCGGCATTGCTGGAGGGGGGAGGAGGAGCGAGGGGGTCTATATACGATTTGCGAAGAAAGTCGTCCAGGTTCATGGAGAATTAAAAATCTGAGTAAATTATGATAGATAATTGTTGAATTATTTATTAACTTACGTATCACTGCCAACGGAGCCAGTATCTGATGTGTTAGGTGATTGATTTTCGGCGTCGGCGGCGGCGGCGACTTTCTTTTGGTTGGCGGCTACTACGTCTTTTATGTTCAATAGTTATATGTGCTTATTCTGTTTGCGTTTTTCAGGATACGCATTTTTTGTTCTGGATCATATTTTAAGGTGGGAAACAGCTCGTCAATGATGTTATGTGACCATGGCCAAAAAAAAACTCTTGTAGTTTTAGACGAGCAGTCGCCAACCTGCTCCAGAATTGGTTATATGTATGTCTTTTTGTAAGGTGCTGACTACCACGTGATTTTATTGAATGATACGACTCGATATGCTCCGTAGTGGTACATCTTTTACATTGTCTGTAAATGCGATAAAAGCATTGCTCTGGTGTTTCTTTTGTTTTATCCCCTCGCTCCTCCTCTGTTCCATCCTCCTCGTCTCCCTCCATTGTCTTGCACTGAAATATTCGAAAAATATGGATATTTATAACATGTGAATTTTCCGAAACTTAGCAATACTTTATATTTTAGAAATTACTTTGAAGGAATAATAATATGTGAAAGATTATTATGACAAAGCAGCACGAGTAATGATAAACGTCCATGAAAAAAACAACAACAACAACACCTGAAGATGAAAAAATTACATGGGAATTTTGCGAAAATATGCATTAAATTATGGAGTGAAATTGATAAAAAGTCTTTGGAGTCGATGATATTATTGTGAAAATAAAGGATGACTGAAATAAATTACGAATAATGTGTGAATGTGGAAGAATGTTTACATCTATCAGAAAATTTACGGGAATTTTGCGAAAATATACAATAGATTATGGAGTAAAATTGATAAAAAGTTTTTAGAATCGATGATATTATTGTAAAAATAAAGGATGTTTGAAATAAGTTGGGAAAAATGTGAGAATGTGGAAAAATATTTTCACCTACCTGTTGGTGGTCTGGCGATCGGGATGGTAATGGGACGATGGCATGAGTCTTCAGCGGGAAGTGCGTTTGGCAGGACGCACCAATGTCATATTTGTCGTTTTTTTGCATATTGCAGTGTTGCGTAGTGTGTGCATTTATTTTGAATGCAGGTATTTGCTGATTTGGTTAGCACAACTTATTATAGATAGGTATGGATCATGTTGGGTGTGGTGTGTTAAATAAAAATCGTATGTAAATAAATAAATATTTTATTAACAAAAATATACAAGTACCTCACGTAAAGTGGGAGGTACTTGAGCAGCTGGATTTTGAAGATCAGCTGTCATAAGGCTCGATCCATCGTGGCAGCATCTTTCGTCGTCTCCCCGCTGGTACCTCCCTGTCGTAAGGGGTACTTTGATTCCAACTGCTAGGTCCTGGTATGGGAGATGGACAAGCAGTTGGAGTTGGTGTTGTTTGATGATGCACCAGTGCCTCTACCCGATGCAAGCGTTGCATCGGGCTTGGTTTCATCGGCATCGATGACTGTGGAGATGCCATCGGTGTCAGCGATGTCTGCGAGGGGGTTACTGGTATTATCATCCTCGCCACCGGCGGCTGCATCCGCTGCGTTGGGGTCTGCTGGGGGTTGAGGTCTGCTGGGGGGTTGGGGTCTGCTGGGGGATTGGGTTCTGCTGGGGGGATTGGGTTGGGGTTGGCCGTTGGGACAATGTCGGCAGAAGATGCGGTTGCATATTCTGCCGGATCAAACATCACTTCCTGTGATTTTTGTGGGTCCCACGGCGCGTCAGCCTTTATGGTATGCAGCCTTATCTTCAAGGCTGCATCAATGTTCCTGGGCTCGTAGTTGGAGACCATGATCACCGGTCCCCTGAAGGTGATGGTGACCGGTGCTCTCCCCTTCCTGTCCACAGGAAATGGCTTCCCCTCCAGCAGCCTCTTCATCATTCCTGCATCGAAGTCTTCAAAGTCCATCTCTTCAAATAGCATCACCTTGTGTTGTTCTGGGATGAATCCGTCAAACGTCGATCCAGTTTTGCTGATTTTTCAGCAAGTGTTCTGTTATGAACGTGCTCTTCCCCATCAAATGTGGTCCCCAAAGGTACAGTTGACGCAGCCTCTTTGTTGGATCGGTGATGTCGACCAGGATGTCGTGGTACCAGGTCTGTACCAACCAAGTCCACATACACTTGAAGCCGGTTGGTGGGCACTCTAATGGTACGATGCGGCTCAGCAGTTTCTCTCGTTGGCATTCACCGAACAGCTTCTCCATTTTGTGGCCATATCCAGGGATGTTACTGAATACTGGCCCATCGAAGTATCTCAGTTCATCGGTTGACATCATGTGCCGATACAGTAGCACGATTTGACTGATGTAGTGGTGCGACACTCGTCTGGTCAATGCGTTATTATCTTCTTTGGTGATGTAGAGACACCACTTTTTGACATCCCATGTTGCCTGTAACAAATAAAGTCGAATTAAATCAAACCTGTTTTATAATCAATCAACCAATTAATTTACCTCTATGTCCACATTATTGAAGTATTTGACTTTATGAAACGTATGCAGCTCTTGTAGGAAGCAGGGAAACTTAAACTCCACAAAAATGTGCAGGTGCTTCGAGAAACGTCCGAAACTGGTGTAATTTTCCACACCAACAACCAACCTTACAGGCCATTGTTCGTCTTCCTGGTCTGGAGGAGGAGAGTCGTCATCGTTTATGTAGTAGGGGTCGTACAGCTCTTCCACTGGTACGGGATTTGCTGCATAGTCCCCTTTGTAAGGAAACTGTTTGATGAAATACTCGTAATATAATAATAATAATAAATAATTATGTGCTTTATTGTCAAAATACAATGCATTGTGGACAAAGCTGTTAACCTCTAAATATATTTCAATTTCTTATAAATAACAGGCCTAACCTACAAAATAACATAATCACTTGATAATAGACCACGTACTTACATAAATACAAACCAGAATACATAAAATACCCACGCATGACGTAGATTGCCAACAGGAATATATAAGTATATAAATATCACAGAGAATCAGAAAAAAATTCCTCGAAACTATAGTAGGCTTTACCCCTTAACAGAGATGCCACCTGACTTTTAAAAACTACAAGAGACTGAGATTTCTTAACATCGGATGGTAAGTGGTTAAACATTTTTAAGCTCTCATAAATCACGGAATTTTTTGTAAGTGTCATTCTCGGCAAAGGCAGAGGCAAGTTATTGCTACGTCTAGTAGAGTATGAGCGGTTCCTATCTTGTGCAAGGATTGATCTGTACTTCTTGAAAATTATGCTGACTGATTGCAAAATAAAAAGGTATGGCAGAGTGAGAAGGATACCGTGCCTTTTGAACAAGGGTCCACATTGCTCTCTAGAACGAGCTCCACACAAGAAACGAACCGCCCTTTTCTGCAGTCGGAAGACAGAAGTGAACAAGGTCCCACTGCAATAACCCCAAAACGCGATACCATACCTAAGATGTCTTTCGATCAGTGAGAAGTAAGTAGACCTGGCCACTGAAGATCCCAACTCTCTAGCAACTGTTCTCACCGCATAACAGCCTTTAGCCAACTTCGCATTCAACACCTCAATGTGACCCTGGAATTTCAACCCATCATCTATGACAATGCCAAGGAATCTATTCTGCGACCTTCCTAAAACAACACCGTCATCCACCCACCGTAATCTTTACGAATGTTTCCGTTTGTCGCCAAGTACTCCTCCTCCGTGAACGGGATGGTTATAGAGAATTCGGTGCTCGGTACTGAAAAAATACAAAACAATTAATGATGTATACTGTATGTGGTTATCATAAAATAAAGTACCTAGAGCAACGTCAACAGCTGGTACATTGGCCGGTTGACGAACGACTGGTCGTCCCGGTCCTCCTCCTCTTGGTCGTCCTGCTCGTCGTAATTCTCTGCCAGATGGTCTACCCCTAGGTCTTCTAGGGGCAGGAGCATTAACAGCAGGAACGGCCGGATTGCCCACTCTTCTCCCATATCCGGCGGCTCTTCTCATTCTCGTGCCCCTTGACGTTGGAGCACGATGAGAAACTGCTCCAACTGAAGCTCCAGAAAAGGTAGCAACAGCCACATCATCATCTTGGTGGGAACTACCAGGTGATGGTTCCGTTGATAGCAACGGTGGTGGTTCGATGGGATCGAAAACGTAGTCAGCTTGGGTGTCAGACATGGTGAATGGTGATAGCACAATAGCGATAACAACAAACAGCACTCGGAACGAATTCACAAGGAATGATTTGAGTTGTGCAATGCAGCAGCTTAAATAATAATTCGGAATACCTACCTGAACATGGCTACCTAGTTCCTGGAACTGGTTTGGGTAGGTAGGCAGGTACGCGCGCGTCGTCCAGAATGACGCAATGTTGGATAGTTTAAATGGATGAAAAATATCAGTAAACTTAAATCATATGAATATTGCTAAAAAGTAATACGTACCATCAGACAATTAACGTTACCCAAACCAAGACAAAACCAAACCAAACTTACCCATCCTCCACAAATCCGCCGGAGGCCCGTCGGAGACCCGCCAGAGGAAAAGCAGCGGCCTGGGAAGACAGCCGCTGCTTACGGGGGGGGGTGAAGAGGAGGGCAACAGGTGATTCTATTGGAAAAAGGTGGCCTCACTGAAAAAAGGTGATTTTTTATACAGGTGACCACGAATTCAAGAGGTGGTTTCACATAATTCCCCAATGTTTTTCATACAAGTGGCTGGGATTTTAAAAGGTGATTTTACTGGAAAGAGGTGATTTTACTGGAAAGAGGTGATTTCACATTTTTCGCCGATGATTTCTATATAATTTATGTGCTGTGTATGGGTAATATGAGGATTAAGTTCTGGTTAGTTTGGGTTAGGCAAGATATGCTTTAGAAAATATGCAGCGGTTTGTTGGTTAGCACCTGTTTACCTTTTCAATTATTATTGTATATCATAATTTATGTGCTGTATGCTTTAAAAAATATGCAGCGGTTTGTCGGTTAGCACCTGTTTACGTTTTCAATTATTATTGTATATTATAAGTTATGTGCTGTATGCTTTAAAAAATATGCAGCGGTTTGTCGGTTAGCACCTGTTTACCTTTTCAATTATTATTGTATATCATAAGTTATGTGCTTATTATGTATACTTTAAAAAATATTTAACGTTGTCCCCCCGAAGGGTAGAAAACGATTTATTTTAGGTCTTGCCTAGGCTTGACCCTATTGAGATCACCCTACCAATCTTGCCCAACCCACGTGCTCATAACATACCTCTCTACCACTCTTCATGCTCGAAGAGCCCGCCCCACTCTTCAGAGCGCGACGTCCAGTTTCCTGTTTATTCAGTACCTTCTCGAAAAGTAAGTCGTCAAGGGCTTACTGGGGTCAAGCCTAGGCAAGACCTAAAATAAATCGTTTTCTACCCTTCGGGGGGAAAACGTTAAATATTTTAGGGTCTGTGCCGTCGGCTTGACCCTATTGAGAAGTGTTTGGTTTCGGACGACTATGATAGCGTACTGTGATTGGGTGAAGCTTTCTAGGACAAGAAATATCAGATAGCAACCAAAAAGCAACGCGTATCTATTGTTAGAAAAAATAAACTAAAACATATTATTATCGTATAGGAACAAAGGTATCGCTAATAAGAGCCGACCTCACAATAGGAGCTTCTTTTGGAACTTCCTTGAAGTAGTGTTTCATCACATTATGGACCCCGCTCCAGTTGCCACATTTCAAGATCATGTCCAAAGGCATATTATTGTCCCTTTTCGCTGATGCCACAGCAGACCGTATGCTACCAGCTGAGGAGCTGACTCCGATGGCATCCAAAGCCGATTTCACCCAACCAGCAATAACAGAACGGGATGCAGGGCGCACAACTCTCTTTGTTGAAATAAAGAGACTTGCAAGGCCGTTCCTGGCCATCCTTCGATCCATGCTTAACCTTAGGTAATGATTAAGCCAAAATACCGGGTCCAGAGCAGCATTTTTGTTTCTTAGAAGCTTCCAACCCGATTGATGATGCCTGGCGGAGTCAGATTTGGAGCCAAAAGTGGGCCAGAAGCAGACGAAATCAGTGTCGAGCGTCAATCGGCCGGGATTAATGGACAGTAACGTGAGATCGTGCACTCTTCGACCTGATGATAAAAGCAATATCAAGGCCAATCTCCGCGAAACTTGAAAAAGGCTAGAGCGATCCAGAGCCTCTCCAGTCATCCAAGAAATCAGGCGCTCAACATCCCAAACAAACTTCTTCTTACTAACTTGAATCGATAAGTCAATAGC
This sequence comes from Orchestes rusci, assembly GCA_958502075.1. Lineage (NCBI taxonomy): Eukaryota > Metazoa > Arthropoda > Insecta > Coleoptera > Curculionidae > Orchestes > Orchestes rusci. Next base: position 10,709,002 of record OY293312.1, read on the forward strand.
TTTTACCATGTGCCTAACCAAGGGGCTCGACCACAAATCACTGGATGCAGACGGGTCAGCAAACGTAGCTACTACCGATTTATGAACTCGGATCGTGGCAGCAGAAAGCTTCTTCACTCGATGCAAGAAGGACAAGTACCGAGACAGATCACTCGGTCGCGGAAGAGCTGGATCTTTTCCTCGTTCCTCACACCAGGCCAACCATTGCTTCCATGGAGCAGCATAAGTTTTAAAAGTAGACTTACGCCACGAACTCACAAGTAGATCCAAATCCTCTTTTAACCAATCCTTGGTTACACGGGCCACCCCGTACCTTCCAGGCCTCCAAAACTAATTTGCGAGGCTGGGGAAGAGGTCTTTCCGTTCGAGCGTCCAATAGATGATGCTTCAGGTTCCGGATCTGGAACGGGGGAGCGATTGAACGATTCCGTAAGTCCGACCTCCAAAACACTTTTTCCCATCTGGGGACAATCAGGATGAAGATCCCTTTGGCGGTGTTTAGATGGCTCAAAACCCGTGGAATCAAAGATGGGGGTGGAAAAACCCATGCAAGTGGAAAGTCCCATGTTTGACTGAACGCATCCGTGAAATGCGCGCGATAATCCTTGACATCTCTTGAGACATATCTCTTCACTACTCTTGAGTCCAACGTCGCAAACAGATCTATGCTGGGCCTGCCCCATTTTTTGAAAATTTTTAGGATGACACTCCTTGACAGGGTCTAATCGGCCAAGACTCTCCCCCTGGAAAGGCTGTCCGCAACATCGTTCAGAGCGCCCGGGAGGTAGTGAGCGACTAGAGTAAACCCAATTCTCCGAGCTAGTGAGAAAAGAGTCCTCGCCGCTTCCATCATTTTCCTCGATCTTGTTCCTCCCTGATTGCGGATCCAGCATGAGCACCCCACCCCGTGTCTGATTCATCCGTTGTCAGGAAAATGTCCGGTTTTTTCTGAAAGATTGGGGAGGCGCCGCAGAGATTGACCAACCACCACTGGATTTCTTTCATGACTTGCAACGGAATTGGGAAGCTCCGTTCTGGAGAGTGTTCCGGTAGATTTCGAGCGCCTCTCTGGATTGCCCTGGAGTTGAGACGACCCAGCGGGACAGCAAAGCCGGCGAAATTCATCTTCCCCAATAACCTTTTGGCGAAGCGCCAAGTCCATCGACGGGCTGCAACTGCTTTGACAAGGTCTTCTGACAGAGAGGCAATCTTCCAGCTCGGGAGAGTAATCCTCTCGTTGACGGTATCCCAAATGAGACCGAGGAATTCGCAAGTGTTCTGTGGCTCTACGATCGACTTCTCGAAATTTATAATCCATCCCAAGGTCTGCAAGAATGCGATTGTCTGGGCTACTTGCAATTTCAAGAGTTCCAAGCTCTGGGAGGCGAGGAGAAAGTCGACGAGGTAAACAATTATCCTTAAACCTCTTACGCGTAGAACTGCTGCCATCCAATTTGATATCCGAGCAAATGTCAACGGAGCTGTTGAGAGCCCGAACGGTAGACAGGTCATCTGAAGAACGCGGCCTTGATGCACCACCGAAAGAAATCTTCGGTGTGCCGGTTGAACAGGGATGTGAAAATAAGCTTGATGGAGATCCAGTTTCGATAAATAATCTCCTTTTTGAAGAAAATTGGGGACCTTCTGATGATTTAACAGATGGAATGTTTTCGGGGATAAAAACATGTTCAGGCGCTTCAGGTTTGGAACAGGCCTTAATCCCCCATCCGCTTTTAGGACAGGAAACATCCGTGACAGAAAACCTGAAGGATGGGCCGATGGCTCTAAAACCTTCTGCCGCAGCAGGGACTCGATCTCTGCCTCCATTCCCGAGAAAGCAAATCGATGAAGCATTTGTTCGGAAAACAGAACCAGGAAGAGGACGCTTCACGAAAGGAATCGTATGTCCCATCACAGATTGTATAATGCTTTGAGGAGCACCTGCTGTTCTCCATTCTTGAATAAATTTCTTCAGACGGCCCCCTTGGAAAACTGAACTTCTTAGATAGTCATTTCTTCTTGAAACGCTTCTTTTCACCCCTGGATCCATCCCGATCACCGAAGGATTTGCGCTTGCGAGAATATTCTTGAGAGCCCGATGGTCTATTATTACCCTCCCTAGAGGACTGGGATTTTCCAAAACTGCTCCTCCTGGGAGCTGTTGAGCTAAGGGAGGCGGTACCTTTAGCGAACGAATTACTGTGCCGGGCCGGGGTTCTACCCGGCGGCAGAAAAAACTGCCCTTGCTGCTTAATCAGTTCCTGCATTCGTTGTTCTTCAAAGATGTGGGTTGAAAAAGGAGGTATCTCCTCCAGGAGAGACGCCGCATAATCGTTACGGGGTCTGAAGAGCCTTCGCCTAGACTCTATAACCTCGGCCCGCCTTCCATAAGTGTACTGGAGAATATCATCGGAGAGCACTCGAAAACTTGACTGGGGATCCATAAACTCCTTCTGGACATCCTGAGCGATGCCCGGATGCGATGAGACCAACCTTCGCAGAGACTGAGAAAGGGCATCCCTCTGTTGTAGCAGGCCATGGCTTATTGAACCAAGGGTAGTGTCTGCTCGTACCAGATGATCCTGACAAGCATGATTAAAATGCTTGAGCTGGGGGTTGACCCGTAGGGCACTGAAGACGGGAAACGCCTGCAATTTCTTCTGGACATCTGCGTATCGAATACGATTATAAGACTGACAGCCAAGTCGCTGGCACTGCAAGCCTTGAGACAGGAATTCAGGTTCCGGTGCAGGAACCTGAGGCTCTTGTTCAACCGTATGGGGAACAAAACTCCAATCATCGCTGACAATAGGAGCAAGAGATGGAGCTTGCCAGGAGGATTCCTGATCCGAGGTATTTGAAAATTCCGAGGAGTCCTCATCAGCGAGAAAAGAGGTTCCTGTCCCACGGGGTGGAGAGGAGCGCTGTTGTGAAGGTTGACGGGCGAGAAGAGTCTCAAGCATGCTTCGGATATCAGCATTGCTTTTTTTGAGGAAGTCCAATCTCGAGTTGGCTGAGATAGGTTGGTTCTGAATCTGCATATCATCCAAGGAATCAGCCCTAGTTGATTCTCTGCCCAAAAGAACACAAGCCTCCTTACGTGAGATCAGGCGAGGCTTCAAACTCTCAATGGTCGCAAGCACTATTTAATGATGAGCAGAAGACCCGCGGATCCTCGAAGCAACAGCATGGGGCCCCACTATCAAGCCAATGCAGAAGGGCCAATCAAGCATTCTTAACTTCATCTCTCTGTATGCCCTCTCAGACAAAGCAACTGCACACGGATTGAAAGCTTTAGCTGACCCAACTGTGGGAAGAGCGAACCGAATTTTGTTCAAAATCTGAGGGTCCACATCAGCGGCTAAGATGTCTAATCTGTTCAACCTTGCTGATTTCCATTCCATCCAACCTTCAGGTAAGGAACTAACTGCCAAAGCTTTAATCCTGGATAAGATAGCATTATCAGCTGCGTCTTCCACCTCCTCTTCCATTAGCTCGGCCATAGCCAACAGACCTGCCTGGAAAACCATCTGCAATGAAAGAGCAAATGAAAACCGCGGCAATGGAGAATATAGAGAATGGAATGCGAGCCGACATCTCCACTGAGCGAGGTTACCCCCCTGAGCCGACAACGGCTCATACTGTCGTCTCAAATATCTATAGACGACGGGTAGGGCTCAAGTCAAGGAAGACGTCGACCCAAAGGGCACGAGACGACACGACGGCTCCAAACAGTTGAGACGTCGGTCGGCCCAACAGTGATGAGCCGTCGGTCGGCCCAACAGTGATGAGCCGTCGCCTCAAAAAAAGCGAGACGACGTCTCAAGGATAGCGAGACGCCGGCTCACATATCCACAAAACAATGGGACGATGTCGCCAGTTGTTTCAAAAAAATAGGCTTAAAAACCCAACAAATTGCGTCTAGACGGAAACTGTAATACAAGAGTATCAATAAATGTACATACCTCAAAAAAAATAATGCACGATTTAATCACAAAATCTCGAACGGCCACGCCGTTGTCACAGAGCACTTGTTACTCGGGCAAAAATCGATAGCGTACTGAATAAACAGGAAACTAGACGTCGCGCTCTGAAGAGTGGGGCGGGCTCTTCGAGCATGAAGAGTGGTAGAGAGGTATGTTATGAGCACGTGGGTTGGGCAAGATTGGTAGGGTGTTCTCAATAGGGTCAAGCCGACGGCACAGACCCTAAAATATGCAGCGGTTTGTCGGTTAGCACCTGTTTACCTTTTCAATTATTATTGTATATCATAATTTATGTCCTGTATACTTTGAAAAATTAAAAAACGCTCGGACACGTCAATTTTTGCTCCGAGGGGGAAACAATTTGCGCCTATTTTAAACTTTGCAACATCACCCCCTGGACGACGGTGCTATTCACCTCCAAAATGTTAAATGGAAAGAAGGGTCGAGTGATACGGGGGTGGCGTCGCCGACGTCGACGGAGGTGGCGGCGCCGACGTTGGCGTCGGCTTCGGTGGCCGTGGCGGCGTCGACGTCGGCCTTCTTCTGTTTTGGGGGGGCTGCTCCAACGTTTCTTATTTTTAATAATTTAATATGTTGCTTCATAATTCGATTTGCGGTCTTAAGAATACGCAAGTGTCTTTGTTGATCATATTTCAGACTAGGGAATAGTTCGTCCATAACGTCATATGCCCACGGCCAACATTCTTCTAACTTGAGTTGGGCAGCCGCCAACCTCTTCCAAAAGTCGTTGTACGTTTCCCTCTTCAGTAGATGTTGGCTGCCCCTTGATTTCATCAGGTGAATTGTTTCTATGTGATCCGTGTGACTACAACGTCTACACTGTCTGTAAATCTTATAGAACCGTTCCTCTGGTGTTTCTCCCCGCTCCTTCTCGCCTCCTCGTTCCTCCTCGGCTCCTCGCACCTCCTCGGCTCCTCGCTTCTTCTCGGCTTCCCGCTTCTCCTCGCCTTCCCCTCTCCTCGTCCTCCATAATACTTTTTATTTTAGAAATTGATTTGAACGAATGATAGTATGTGGAAGATTATTATGACAAAGCAGCAGCACGAGTAATGATGAACATCCATGAAAAAAACCACGTGAAAATAGAAAATTTACAAGGGAATTTTGCGAAACTATGCATTAGATTATGTAGTAAAATTGTTAAAAAGCCTTTAGAATGAATGATATTTATGTGAAAACAAAGGATGCTTCCAAATGAGTTAGGTTAAATGTTAGAATGTCGAAAAATATTTACATCTATCAGAAAATTTACCGGAATTTAGCAAAAATATGCATTAAATTATGTTGTAAAATTGTTAAAAAGCTTTTAGAATGGATGATATTATTGTAAAAATGAAGGATGTTTGAAATAAATCACGAAAAATGTGAGAATGTCGAAAAATATTTACATCTATCAAAAAATTTACGGGAATGTTGCGAAGATATTCATTAGATTAAAAAAATGGGAAAATTGTGTGAATGTAAAAAAATATTTTCACCTACCTGTTACTGCTTCTACGGCTGGGTTCGAAATGGGCCGACCGGGAAAAGTTTCTGCGGGAAGTGCGTTTGGCAGGCAGGATGCAATGTCATGTTTGTCATTTTTTTTGCAATTGCAGTGTTGCGTAGTGTATGCATTTATTTCGAATGCAAGTATTTGCTGATTTGCTTAGCACAACTTATTATGGATAGGTATAGATGTGTGGTGTGTTAAATAAAAATCGTATGTGAATTAATAAACATTTTATTAATAATAATCAAGTACTCCACTTAAATTGAGAAGTACTAGTCGATGACTTTGATGACGAGCTATCATATGGCTCGTGCCATCGTGGCACGTTCCTTCGTCTCTTTCTCTCCTCAAGTTGCTGTGTGTTGTACTCGTCGTCCCTGTCGTATGGGGTACTGGTCCAGGTCCTTTGACTCCAACTGGGAGCTGCTGATGTGGACGGAGATGGAGTTGGTCGATGATGCGCCTGTACCCGATGCATGCGTTGCATCGGGCTTGGTGTCATCATCGACTGCGGAGAGGGCATCGGTGTCACCGACGTCTGCGAAAAGGTTGGCGACATCGTCATCGGCTCCGTTGGGGTCTGCTGGGGGGTTGGGGTTGGCCGTTGGGACAATGTCGGCAGAAGGTGCGGTTGCATATTCTGCCGATCAAACATCACAGGCAATGATGTTTGTGTGTCCCACGGCTCGTCAGCTTTTATGATTTGCAGCCTTATCCTCAAGGCTGCATCAATGTTGGGTGGCTCGTAGTTTGAGACCATTATCACCGGTCCCCTGAATGTTATGGTGACCGGTGCTCTCCCCTTCCTGTCCACAGGAAATGGCTTCCCCTCCAGCAGCCTCTTCATCATTCCTGGATCGAAATCTTCAGAATCCATCTCTTCGAACAGCATCACCTTGTGTTGTTCTGGGATGAATCCGTCAAAGGCAAACCTCGTCCGTTTTGACGGCATGTATGTGACGTCGATCCAGTTTTGTTGATTCTTCAGCAGGTGTTCTGTTAGGAGCGTGCTCTTCCCCATCAAATGTGGTCCCCAAAGGTACAGTTGACGCAGCCTCTTTGTTGGATCGGTAATGTCGACCAGGATGTCGTGGTACCAGGTCTGTACCAACCAAGTCCACATACACTTGAACCCGGTTGATGAGCACTCTAATGGTACAATGCGGCCCAACAGTTTCTCTCGCTGGCATTCACCGAACAGCTTCTCCATGTTGTGGCCATATCCAGGGATGTTACTGAATACTGGCCCATCGAAGTATCTCAGTTCATCGGTTGACATCATGTGCCGATACAGCAAGACTATTTGGCTGATGTAGTGGTGCGACACTCCTCTGGTCACTGCGTTCTCATTTTCCTTGGTGATGTAGAGACACCACTTCTTGACATCCCATGTTGCCTGTAACAAATAAAATCGCATTAAATCAAATCTGTTTTATAATCAATCAACCAATTAATTTACCTGTATGTCCACATTATTGAAGTACTTGACGTTATGAAACGTATGCAGCTCTTGTAACGAGCAGGGAAACTTGAACTCCACAAATATGTGGAGGTGCTTCGAGTAACGTTCGGAGCTGGTGTAATTTTCCACACCAACTTTACAGGCCATTGTTGGTCTTTCTGGTCTGGAGGAGAAGAGTCGTCATCGTTGATGTAGTAGGGGTCGTACAGCTCTTCCACTGGCACGGGATTTTCTGCATAGTCCCCTTTGTAAGGAAACTGTTTGATGAAATACTCGTAATCTTCACGAATGTTTCCGTTTGTTGCCATGTACTCCTCCTCCGTGAATGGGATAGTTATCGAGAATTCGGTACTCGGTACTGAAAAAATAAAAAATAATTAATGTATACTGTATATGGTTATCATAAAATAAAGTACCTAGAGCAACGTCAGCGGCTGGTACATTGGCCGGCAGGTCGTCCCGCTCCTCCTCCTCTTGGTCGTCCTGCTCGTCGTAATCCTCTGCCAGCTAGGGTTGCCAGATTTAAAAAAATTAAAAGCGGGAGGATCGTGTTTTGAATAAAAAAAAAGCGCCGCAGTCAAAAAAATTTCGGGGTGCCACGCCCTAATTATATTTTCTCTCAAGGTTCATAAAAAGTTTATTCCAACTTCATAAAACTAGAAATAAAGATAAACGAATAAGTGTACAAAATATGAAAACAAAACAATATTTTATCTTTGAAGCCTTAAACTAATCAAAAAAACATATCAAACAAAAAAAAACAGATTTGATTCTAAAAACCGGTACACGGTACACATCAAAACGATAAGTTCATAACTATGTACAGTGTGTCCCATTTTCGTTGTCTTTTATGAGTGAACATAGAGAGATGCGGTTTTCGCGATACTGTGCTACTTTTTTGATAAACTAACGATATCATTAACAAAATTTTCATACCTCACTTCGTTTCTCATTTACAGGGCGAAATCGAAATTTTTCCATTTTCAGGCACCCCTTGTATTTCAGTTGTCATATATCTGCAATTTTGAAAAAATTAAGCAATTTCTTGATATTAGTAGGCCAAGTTATATGAAATACGAGGGGTGCCTGAAAATGGAAAATTTTCAATTTCGCCCTGTTTATCAGAAACAAAGTGAGCTATGAATTTTGTTTGTGGCATCGTTATTTTCTCGAAAAAAAAAGCACAGCATCACGAAAACGACATCTCTCTTTCTTCACTCATAGGGGAGATATCCCGCAAATAAAACGAAAATGGGACACATTGTACAGGGTGTCCCGTTATATCTTAGCCAACTTTCTTATTATTGATCGAACAGAAACGTATAAATCATCAAAGCTGAAGTAAATTTGACCAGCATTCAGAATTCTTGGTCGAAAAACCCAAAATCACATCGGAAATAGAAAATTTTGACAGATGCTTGAGTTTTTTCAATGAGATGACCCTGTATATTTTATCACGGTTCGATGGAGAATTGTGTCCTTATTCTAAATATATATAGATTATGTGGTCTATTTCCATTTTTTTCAATTAATTTGACATAATAAAAACAAAAAGCATCCATCTCTAATAATTATTTTTTTTTTATCTATGTATACCATGCATGGCTATAAATGCTAGATAAAAGTGGCTGTAAAATTTGAACCATTGAAAATAGACGTCATAAACTATATATATATTTGGAATCAGGATGCAATTCCTCATCGAACTGTGATAAAATATACCGAGTGTCCCATTTAAAAAACTAGAGGATCTGTCAAAATTTTCCATTTCCAATTCGATTTTGGGTTTTTCGAAGACGGATTCTGAATATTGCTGGTGCAATTTACTTCAACTTTGATGATTGAAACGTTTCTCTACGATCAATGATAAGAAATAAGTTAACCAATTGCTAAAATATAACGGGACACCCTGTACATGGATGGTGGAAGTTCAATATTTTTGCCTAGATTTAACCTTTTTCACAATGTTTGCATCATCCCTTTTTAAAAATGTAGCAAATTCTTGGCAGGATTGGGTAAAATTATGTTTGACCATTAATTCGGCCTCTAATGTTTTTATGTCGAGACTGTTTCTCTCTTTTCTCCATGCCAAACCCATCAAACTAAAAATTCTTTCGCTCATTGCATTTGAATGTGGAAAGGAGAAAATTACTGAGCAAATTTTTAAAAAGTGGGGGGGCACTACTTTTTTTGAAATAGGCGATCCATCGCTGATAGTGTTGCACAAGACAAGAAATCTTGTCTTGAAAACTAGTTTCTTGTCTTGTCTTGAAATTCAAGACAAGAAATGTTCAAAGTCTTGTCTTGCATACTAAAGTCTTGTCTTGTCTTGCAAGACTCTTGACATTTCTTGTCTTGCACATATTATTTGTTAAGATTTTATATCCTATCAAAAAGGTTAAAAAATGTCTATATTTTTTTCACAGAAACAATCGTCGTATAAAAAAAGTGATACGGAAATGAACGACGCTAATTTTAGCAAAAAAAATCTCAACGGAACAAGTTCTGTTTATTAAAATATTAAACACCCTCTGTGTAAAGTGACAACTCGACCATGCTCGAAGGTAGCCCATTTTATTCTAATCTCAATGATATGACACTTTATATATCTATATCAAAGAATAATTGTATTCTTTGTCTATACAGGGTGTTTGAAAATTCAATGCCGATACTTAAGGGTGTTAATCCTTGGATGATTTTGAGACAAAAAGTTCATATGGACATAGGTCCGCAAGAGCATTGATTTTAAGATACAGGGTGTTGAAATTTAAAAAAATATATATTTTTTTTATCATCACTTTGACACTATTCCAGATATCTTTTTGAAAATTGGTACACGTCTTCTATGCATCAAAATGCATGGAGATGTTATAGATGGCGCCACTGATTTAAAAATATTGGATGACACAGCAGGGTGTCGATGCAATTAATTTTTTTTTTTATTTTCTCAAGCGAAAACCATGCGCTGGACGGAAAAAAATTAGGAGAACAAATTGGCTCAGAAATAAATAGAGATTTAAAAAAAAAAAATATTTTGGAAGGAAGCAGGGGCGTACAAGTTTTTTCTCCAAAATTATTGTGTGCAAAGCCTGTACGGACGCCACTGGTAAAAATAATGAAATTGTTTGTATATCACAAAATGCATATTGAAGCCTAGACGACGTGTACCAAATTTCATGAAGATATCTGGAATAGTATCAAAGTAATCATAAAAATCATTTATTTTTAAATATTTCAACACCCTGTATCTTGAAAATTAAGCTCTTGCGGACCCATGTTCATAGGAACTTTTTGTCTTAAAATCATCCAAGTATTATCACCCTTAAGTATCGGCATTCAATTAATAAACACCCTGTATAGTAATCGCAAAAAAAGTAATTACTCAGAATAGGTAAATAGGTATGTACCTACCATATTTTTAAAAATATAATTCTAGTCAATATACCTACTAAGAGAAATATGTACCTATGTCAACTGCTTCTCAAGAAAATCTGAAAAGTTACAATAATTTGTTTTTTGGTTTGTCGTTCTATTTTTTTTTTAAAAAAAAAGGTTACATCAAATCAAAATTTCATCAACATAAAATGACCACCCTGTTTTTTTTAAATTCTTTAACGTTAAACAGCAAAATTTAAGTTAAGTTTTGTTGAGAGATAAAGGAGTTATATAGCATTTTTTCCACGGAGTTCCATAAAGGTCTATGATTTTGTCATTAATCCTTTTTTCAGATGAATGAAGGTTTTATGTACCCATTCTTCTTCATATCACAGCAATAGAACTTCTAGATTAGCTATTAAACTTATTAGGTATACAAATAGAAGTTTCAACGCTGTTATATGAAAAAAGGAGAATAGTGTGGCGTCAACAAATAAAAATAATCATAGCAACTCAGAGCTTATACAAACCACAGAAAGAGACATAGAAGTAGTCTCATTTTGTTGAAATAACGGTATTTCGAAAAAGTTCCATAATTCGTAGAAAAACTTTAGAAGAATCAAAAAATATATACTCTCTGGGCTAGATTTGACGACCATCAAATAACAAGAATTCAAACCATGATAAACAGAACTTAATGCAAACCATAGCAAATGCTACATGCCGCTATGTTGGTTGCATAGATTACATTTATTTGACGTTGGACTTCACAATATTTGGCAATGCTGGCCTATTTCTGCGGTCAGATGATCCTGTTGACTTGCGCAAAGACCTGAATATCACTTTTAAAAATTTATCATTTCCTACTTTCAAGAAATCTTGAATTCAAGAAATCTTGCAATTTCTTGCATATTAAAGTCTTGTCTTGTCTTGCAGTGCAAGACAAGAAATTTTGAAAGTCTTGTCTTGAATTTCTTGCAAGAGTCTTGATCTTGCAAGACATTTTCAAGAGTCTTGTGCAACACTAATCGCTGATCTGCAGTTAGCTCAGCAAAATTTCCTGGAGAATATTTCATAAAATCCAGTAAGGTAACATATTCCTCAAAAAGTAGATCTTCGTTGATTTGTATATGGAAATCTTCACAAACTTTCAAAAAATCATTTATATTTGGCTGGTTTTGCAAAGCCATTGCACTAAGTGATCTAAACTTATTTTCTTCATCAATGTTATACCTATAAACAAATTAATTCAAATAAGTTGTGTGACGTGCTCCCGATTTTCCGTAGATGTTACTGGGGTTGGAAAGCCATTTTTCCAACATCTCGGGCGCCACCCCATGGATTTATGTGGTATGGGGCCCACAGTGCCTATCAGGTAGCCTTTAGACAGTGGAGAAAATGATCCAAGCGTTCGATGGCGTTTTCCTTGTTCCGCTCTGAAAGTTGAACTGAACTTTGGACCTTAATGGCCAATAAAACGAGAAATTCCAGAAAATACATATATTGGTCTAAAACCAGAAAATGAATTAAAAATGAGCCACATATGTGGTGGTTGTGAAAATAAACCCAAAATAAATAATTTTACAAATTAACGGTGAAAGAGGGGTGCGTGCGTGAAGTGTTAAAACAGAAAAACGGTGAAAATGTCCAGCAATGTGATGATGAAATAGTGTTTCGTGACGGTACCGGTAAAAATGAGCAGATACGAGCAGTTATTTAAGTAGCGAGAGATGAAAAGCGGTTAGCGTTACATGAAAATGACGGCGTGATAACGGAGCAGAAATGGAAAGCGAACTAACGGAAAAGCGGTGTATCAATGAAAAAGCGGTTAATCGTTATGAGGAAAATACGGTGTGAAAATGAAATAGCAACGGAAAGCGGAGTTATGCTCAAAGCAAGGGATAGTATGTTAGTAAAAAGCCGTGTAACTCCAGAAGTCCCTTTGAAACATTTTCGGAATTTTCTCAAGTGAGATAAATGCAAAATTATAGTATTTAAAACCACGGTTTGAAAAGCCCTTAAAAATTATCCCTCCCAGTAAAGTGTTTCGATTCCCCTGATTTTTGTGACGAAAAGCAAACACCCCCTGAACGTAAAAAAACAATCGGTTTCCCCAAGAATCTGCATCGTTCTAACGACCACATACATAGACGATAAAACGAAACGGATCTCAGAAAAACCTCACCGGTAATAAAAAAATGCATTTCCCTGGAGACCGCTCCGTTGATTTCTTGATCGTATCAATCACCACCAAGAAACGCAGAACCAATCTCAGGAAAATTCACAGGTCCCCAAATTAGAAATGAAAACGTTTTGTTACACACCCCGGTTGATTAAAAGAACGTTACCCGGTAAACTTGAAAGAATCTCGAAAATAGAAGCAAATAAATGGGCCCCACCTCGTGCTATTTGGTTAATAGAAATAAAAAATAAATTGCGTAGCGATGTTTCGGATAAGATTTTCGTATCGCGGCTAACAGGTGTCTGCTCTGTAACTGCTGGCGACTCGTCGTTCTGCAGTACCGAGGTTGACTCGTTATCGTTCCCTTACTCCTTATTGAGAAGGGACGCGCTGAAATGCTGAATTTGAGTTTCGTTGCGCGGTCCGATATATTAATTATTGTTTTAGTTAGCGGGAAATAAGGAACGGTTGATTCTGGGAAAGATTCCGACGGTTATTAGAGATGTGTTAAATAATAAAATGACTTATAGAAGAAACGCTGGACATTTCGGTAGTTAATCAAGAAATTAATGTAAGCAAAGTTGTATCACGGCAAAAGAAAATCGGAAAATTCTGTAACTTCGTTACAGTTGGGAACATATATATAGTCGGCGTCCAAAATGATAGTTTTGAGAAAAACTAGTTTTGAAATTAAGAAGTGAACTCAAATTTCATTTTTTGTTAAACAACTGTACAGAGGCAATAATAATGTATGAAAAGGGATTGCCAGTTGAAAGTTTGTTCTTTTCTTAGATTTTTGGTGTAATTAACTGAAAAATGCTAAAAATGGACTAAGTGACTTTTGCCTGAACGCCGACGATATTATCTACTATATAAATAGTAGGTATCTTGTTATATTTACCATTTCTGTAAGTAGTTTATGATTTTTTCCAAAAAAACATCTGCTTCTCTTTTAAATATGTCTACTTTCGTGAGATCATCGCACTTTCTTGAGAAAGAAAGCGCTATGGATCCATAAAATTGCTGTTCCTGTTTTAGTTCTAATGAGCATTTTAATGATTGCATAATACCAAATAACTCTATTGCTAACGTATTTTCGGACTCTAACTTTGTTATTGCATTGTGCATCGAATTCCCGATATTGAGTAGTAAACCTACAATAAACAAAACATGTTGCTTAGAAAAACAAATCTATCATGTCGACATTTGTCGCGGCGAATTTTTTGAAACTTTATGTCACATTCTACATGCAAATGTGTCAAAATAAATGTCAAAACTCAGAGAAAATTCGCCACGGCAAAAGTCGCCGCGAATATTTGCGTCAGTCTGGGGCTGGGGGAGCCGGAACGACGGCGGCGCGGCGTGTATACAGAGTGAGTCTTTTTTATGTCTAGCATGGGGATTTCGGAAACTATAGCAGATACGAGAAAGTTTAAATGAGCAAGCATTTGCAGTTTTGTAAGCTCTACTCAAAACCATTTTGAGTTTTGAAAAATTTGACAGCTGTCAAAAGATATTTAAAAAAAACTGATTTTCAGAGATTTTTTAAGACGCCCCCAGAGCCGCGAATATTGATTGTAGAAGAAAATGTTATATACAAAAGGTTTAGGGAATTCTACTCTAAATAAAATGGCATTAAAACATTTTTTGTCACACACGTCATTTTGATGAAAACCATATTAAATTTTACCCTTATTCAATAGAGAATTTCATTACGATTCTAACGATACATCATAATCCTCAGCAGATCTTACAGCTTTTTGATTGCATTTTATGAAGCATTCTACAATATCGCGTTTTTCTAAATTGGAAAACTCCATTTTAGCAGAACACTTTACGAATGATGCGGGGTTCGTTATATGTTCATGAATTGCTTCTTGTAAGCGCTCTCTTAATATTTCCCGGTTTTTCCTCTCGTAAACACGATCCGCGGACTCACTGTATATACTATATTAATAATAAATACCTACTAATAAGTCAAATTTTGAATGATATATATTTATTTTTTCATGATACACACAAATAATTTCCCAAAGAGGAAAATTACACTATTACGATGTGTTGGGGCACAAAAAGGAACTGAAAATAGGACAAATACAAGCATCTTCCACTCACTATCTACTAACATCATACAATATAAACAGAAAACTAATTTTATTATATCTAATGAGAAATACAAAAACTCTAATAAGATTCTTATTACACACAATATATTAATCTATTATAGAATAATATCCATGAGGAAGAGTTAAGACAGAATCTTTAATCAGATGTCTCTTATCATCATACGGACTTAAGGCTATGTTTGTTTGTTTAATAGAATATAAATCATGTTTGCTTGTACGAATTTAATTTTGATCAACTGCTTTCTCAATATTTGACTTAACACTCTTTATAATCTTCAAACTGATTTTATTTTCAATAACATTTTTTTTATTCCTTTATTTTTTTTGGTCATGCCTTTTTCATTTAAATATTTCATAATTTTGTCTTTTTCTGCCCTCTCTTTTTCCATATTAGTTTTGTCCTGTTCTGATTCCTCACCAGTGTGAAATAGTTTTTACCTACTCGCGTGCGTGAAAGTGTACTTTACAGCACGCATTCGCGTGTGGCAAGTAGCACTTTACAGCACTCCGTGTGGTAAAGTTACTTTTCCGCACGGAGTGTGGTAAAGTACTTTACAGCACGCAAATAATTGTTTTGCTATAGTAACCACCAATGTCTCTAGGTAACCATCGTGTCATACTGAATATGAATGACCTTTTGGAGCCTGAAAATTGGTATTATAAAATAGCTCTTTCCTCTCTCAACCCTGTGCTGATGGACTACAAAACTTCCGGCCACGGGTGTGGGTGAGCGCCACCAACTCTCACAGTAAAGTTGGAAACCTCTGCAGGTGGGTTGCAGAAGGTTGAGATCAGAGAGTCTTTACTGAACCAAATAAATCAAACTCCTTTTTGGGGACCAATAGTTTTCTATTTCGCTCAAACCATTTATAAGTAATAATGATCAACGCTCGTTTCAAAAATTACCACTGCGACACTAAAAACCGGTTGTCACTAGGTAGTATGATGACTACAAAACACCTGGACTTATTCAGATGGGGTTAATATAGATAAGGGCCTAACCAGAGTGATCACTCGCTAATAGATTGTTTATCCTAAAATTTACATGAAATTACATTCATTGTCAACTATTCATAGTTGAATCAAAACTTGATGATTACTTATTAATTAACTTCTAATAAGAAAATAAACAATCTCCAGACAGAAAACCCGTCTCTTGAATAATTTTTGAAGTATCCTCAACAAAAAAAATAAGGTCAATGAATTGAATTTTCAATTACTTATCAAAAAAAAAAAAAAAGTTCCAAGAAATGATAAATGTTAGGGTGGTACAAACAACAAAGCAATAAAAACTTATCTGCTTTCTGCTTCCTAGGTTGGGGCTTATCCGTCAGCAACACGCTATGTTTCAAGTTCGGATAGTGTGTCTATTTGGTAATTACGTCTAGGTTGGTTTTCTGCATCCAACACACTCGGCATGTATCATCCATAGGTCAACAATAGAAAGCAGTTTACGAAATAATGTACCCCCATAAAAGAACCCTAAAACAAGGTCTTATTAAAGACTTGTTTCTGAACCAGAACGAAAAGTGATAAAAAGAGGAAAAAGAAATTTGGCAACAGCGTTAGTCAACAAAAAAAAAATCATGTATAATTACCTCGTGGTCATGGAGGGTTTCACTCAATTAAAGTAATTGTTCACTTGATCAATCCGATGGGACGTGGAAATTGGAAACTCACACTATCCAGTGTAATTGTGGATAATACTTGGTCACTCTGTTTTAAGAAAACGCGGCAAAAATTGGAATGCAAAAAAAACAAGATGTCAGCAACTCACCAGTCAACTATTATTGGAGGTTCAAATCCCACAAGTGGTTTTTTCTGGTCTGCTCAAAACAAACGCCAAAACTAACGCAGCATCAGAAAATTCTTTCTGAGAAACTTCAAGATCCCCTAATACAGAGTTTAGCACAAACACGCCAATTAGAAGTTGACTCAGACCTACCCAGTCGACTGACTTGAAGAGAATGTTCGAAAAATGAAAAGTGTCAGGATTAGACAAAATGTCATGAACACTAACCGCATAGTAAGGAGAAACACTATCGACATCCCACTAGATTGAGAAGAACCAAACCGTTTCACACTAAACAATTATCAACGATCAACCCAAATGACCCGGAATATAATAAACGAATATCAACCGATTTATTCCTGATACGCTCGTCAATCGCTCACTAAAAAAAAATTGCCCACCTTGCTGCAAACTAAAACACGTACGAAATCAAGGAACCAAAATAGATGCACCTTCTGTAATCAACAGAACACACCTGTCGAATTGGAAATCTAACCTCAAGTTTACAGCTAAACTTCAAAACCAAGTAAACAAACAATTTAACCGAAAAGGAAAATAAAAATAGCCATAGAGCGTAATTGGATTATCTATAAGTGTTTCTAATCAAAACAATGGAGATGATGAAAGATGTAAGCTGTAATACCCAATATTTCTCAATTACAAAAGGTACGAAATTAAACCGTTACAATTCCCCTCTTCTTCGACAGGAGAGAAAATTGGAAAACAATTTTCCGACGATTATTCAACTCACCAATGCCGCAGCAGCGATGGACAGAACCTACGATATACCAAGTCCGTCCATAAACTGTGTCACAGTCGGGAATAAGGCAGAATTAATAACCAGATACTCAAACTAAATCAAAACCCAGGAAAATAGGCTATAGAATGAGAGTAGAGTAGTTCACGAATGAATGATACCAAACATATTCATAAAAAAAAATGTGAAATACAAAGAGAAGAAAACTTAAGGTCCAATAGCGACGAGGAACTGAGGGTTTGAACTCGCCGTTCACTTAGTGGACTTCTACCACTGCCAGGAAACTGCATAGAGCTATTCTTACACAACAAAAACTAAAGAAATACAAGGAAAGCCCATAAAAGGCACCCAAAATAGTTTCTGTTGAAGCCCACTCTATAGAGCGGATAGACACAAGTCAAGATCAGGAAACAACTGGTTTGAGGTTTTCGACGTGCCAAACGCCCTTAAAGACACCGACACCAGTTGTGTCTTCCAACTCATAAGTAGAAGTTCCAACTTTCTTCCGGATTACAAAGGGGCCAAGGTATTCTGGAGCAAGTTTAGCGTTGTAGTGTTTAACGGCATCAGAAAGGGACTTATTTTTACGCCAAACCTTTTGTCCGATGGTGAAAGTCTCAGCTGGACGCCGACGAAGATTGTAACGATGTCGGTTTTGTTCCCTTGAGGATTCGATACGTTTATGATTGTCCTCGTACACTCGCTTCAATACACCAACCTTTCGCTGAACATAGTCCTGCATTTCAGTTGCTGAACTGGTACCGTCTAACGATGCAAAATCCTCCCCATAGAGTTTAAAATCTCTCCCAAAGTTGACAAAATAAGGAGTGTAACCTGTTACCTCATGTTTCGAAGTCCTTATTGCACAGGCTATGGACTGTAGATTCTCATCCCAAGTTCGATGGTCATTTTGATCAACATACGATCGTATCATGGTTTCAACGACTCTGTTAACCCTTTCAACTGGATCTGCTCGGGGATTATAATGGGACGTGTAGAATATTCTGACACGGTATTTTTCACAAAGAGACTGAAATTCCCTAGATTTCATTTGTACGCCATTGTCACACATGAGAAATTGTGGCGCACCAAAAGTCAGAAAGATATTCTCCTCAATGTTTTTACAAAGAATTTCTGATTTCGCAGCTCTACAAGGAAATATCGACACAAATTTGCTGAAAAAATCAGATACGACTAAAGCATGTGTGTTACCTTTCTTCGAACGGGGTAAAGGGCCTATAAAATCAAGACTAATTGCCTGGAATGGTTGTCGAATGTCTGGGCGATTACCCATGAGTCCAGATGGGGCCTTATTATCCACCTTACTCTGTGCACAAATGGTACATGAACGAACGTAAGAATTGACGTCGAACGTCATTTTGGGCCAATAATACCTTTCATGGACCCTCCAATAGGTTTTGTACGATCCAACGTGTCCAGCGGAAGGAATATCATGACAACGACTCAGAACAGTCTTCCTTTTGTCCTTTGGAACAACAATTTTCCACGGATCTGTAGGGGAATTCGGCAAAGATTGCCTCACATATTTATAGATGATATTACCTTCGAGACGCCAATTAGGAAATTTCTGAGGGTTCTCATTCAATTGCCTCTTGAGATTGATGTACCAACTGTCAGAAGTATTGGAAAATGAAGCCAACTCGGAATTACAATCAAGGGGCTCTATTGCAACCGGAACCGCACGGGATAAGAAATCAGGAACTATGTTATCCTTACCCCTCCTGTGGATCAATTCAAAATCGTAAGGTTGTAGACGGAGAGCCCAACGGGCTAAACGACCTTGGGGGTCCTTCAGTCGATGTAACCAAAGCAAAGAATGATGGTCGGTTATCACTTTGAAGTGAGCATGTTCAAGGTAATGACGGAGTTTCTCGATGCTCCAGATAACGGCCAAGCACCCCTTTTCCGTGACGGTCAATTTTTGTTCCTGTTTAGTAAGGGAACGAGACAAATAGCTGATAACCCTTTCTCCATCTTCGAATGTTTGTGTCAGCACGGAACCAATTCCATACGCGGAAGCATCGGTCTGTAATGTGGATGTTCTTTCGAAATCCAGGCACGATAATATGGGAGCAGTAACAAGACATTTCTTGATTCGTCTGAACGAGTTTTCACATTCGGGGGACCAAAACCATTTCACACCTTTCCCAGTTAATTTCGTGAGTGGGGATAGAATGCAGGAAAAATTCGGCACAAAACGCCTATACCACGAAGCTGTACCTATAAACCTTCGAATCTCTTTGACGTTTTTTGGAGTTGGTATGTTCAAAATTGCGTCCACCTTTTCTGGATCCGGTCTCAATCCCGACACGTCCACTATGTAACCAAGGTATTTCAACTGGGGTAAACAGAACTTGCACTTATCAGAAGAAACAATCAATCCAGCACCTCGCAAACGTTCAAAGACAGCTTCCAACAGTTCAAGATGTTCGTCAAAGCTCTCGCTGATCAAAATGACGTCATCCAAATATACCAAAACCCTTGGCTGTAAGTCAGCACCCAGCACATTGTCCACCACACGCTGCCACGTAGCGGGAGCATTTGTTAACCCAAAAGGCATCCGCCTAAATTGAAAAAGTCCTCTGCCAGAGACAGTGAAGGCGGTAAATTCCCGAGATTCTGCGCTAAGAGGAACCTGCCAAAATGCCGATTTGATATCGATAGAACTCAAATACTTTGCGTTTCGTAAACTATCCAAAATAGATGAAATATAAGGCAAAGGATAACTGTCCTTCTTAGTAACTTTGTTGAGCATACGAAAATCGCAACAGAAACGATAGGAACCATCCTTCTTTTTTGCAAGACAGACCGGGCTGGACCAAGGACTCTTCGAGGGCTCAACAACTCCCAAATCCAACATTTCATCCAAAGCTTCATTGATGATTTTTTGCTTGAAAGGACAAACCGGATAATATCTTTGTTTGATCGGACGCGTTCCACATTCCAACTCGATGACATGATTCGCCGCCATACAACAACCCAAGCCAGAACCCATTTCAGAGAGTTTCCGAGAAACCAAACCATCCAATCGAGAACGCTGCTCCTCAGATAGCGTAAAAGGATCATTGACTGCGCAAATTGAAGGACATTCAACACTATTTCTGAAATGCCATACATCCTGTTTTAAATCCAGTACAATGCCCATAGATAACCAGAAATCTACACCAAGGATAAGGTTATGAGACAACTCTGGTAATACGAGAATATCAAAAATAACAGTCTTATTTTTAAAGGTGACAGGTGTTTGAATAAAACCAACACTAGTACAAGATTGACCATTGGCGACTGTGCAAACTACCTGTTCATGTTGAATTTTCAAACCCAACTTTTTAAGAAAATCAAATCCTGGACCTCCAACGATCGTTCTTGAAGCACCACTATCTAACAATCCCAAGATACGTGAACCAAAAATTTCAATCTCCAAATAGGGTCTTTGATCACCATTAGCATGAGATAAGATGTAGTCAAGTACAACCTTTTTCCGTAAACTGTGGGACATGGCCATCTCTCCAGCATTGGGAGAATAACAACGGCCTAGTGTTGATTCCCCCGGGATCCGTTTCCCGTACTCGAACATTTGGGACAATTTCTAATGGTAACGTTATCTCGTCCACAACCATAGCAATGTTTATTCCGTGACTGATCACAGTCTCTGTTCACGTGACCCTTTCGACGACAGTTCCAACAAGTTACCTTCCTTGAACCAGTCCTTCCAGGGTGTAAGTTACTAGAGGAATTAGCCAAGTGACGACCAGAATCAAAGGCGTCGACAGGTATTGTGTGAGGAACGGGACTTGTGTCAATAAACGCAAAATCAGGCTCCACCAGATTTGTCCTACGCTTAGAGGGTGGGATGTAACTGTCCACTCGATACTTTTTGGCTTCAAGTTTCAAGCACGCACATTCCAACTCATCGATAGTGGAGACGTGAGGAAGTTGAGTAACGTAAAAAGGAGCCAAGTTTCGGGTCAAGATATCCAATTGAACCTCCTCGGACATGTCACCATATCTACGGAACAATGCATTCATTGATGAAAGATAATCGACGATCCCCTCCGATGGATCCTGTGTTCTATCCAACAACTCCCTGAATAATCTGGCCTTATAATCTGGAGGTTCGAAATGTTGAAGAAGCAATTTGGACAAACTAGACCAATCAACAAACCTGTCACGGTTAGCCCGGAACCAAGTCATAGCTTTACCTGTGAATAAGTCAATTGCAGACTCGAAAAGCTCTGCGTCAGAAATACCCCTGGCGTTCTTCAACTCTTCCACCCTTTCAAGAAATGCGTGCACCGTCATGTCCTTAGGAATCCCTGAGAATTTCAAGCTCCATTTTTTAACTGGTTCGAATCTTGACGAAGGTCTTCCATTATTGGGTAAATCATGAACTGGGGAAATGACAATGGGATCCCATTGAACAGGTGATGAAGCACCGGGTGGGTCCAATAACACGGACAGATTAGGATCAGAATTGAGTAAAGAATCCAGCTGGTCCAGAACAGATAATGTCTCCACCAACATTCTAGAACGGGCTTTCACCTTATCGGCACTAAGGGCTGAACAAGGAATTCGGTCGAGTCGTTTCAAGACATGAACCAAACGTGACTGATTGGTTTTGAATTTGCTCTGAATGTCATCGCCAGAAATCAATCCAACTGCAGCCTTCAGATCTTTAAGAATAGCAGAAACAGAATCCAAGTCAGCTGCCGCATCCAACGCATAAACAGGGACCGATAAAGATTTTCCCAATTTCTCCATTTTTAACAGAGGGCGCAGAAAAGAGCGTAATTCTTCGACAGTGTTGGAATCCTCGAAAGGAATAGCACGAACCTTAAGCTCATAGACTAACATTTCCTTCTTCAAATAGTTAGTTTCCATCTTGTAATCCATAATGATTTCACGGTAACGATTCAAAAAAAACAAAGAAAATAGTATCACGGAAAAGATTTTTGAAAACTACCTAAATATGTTGACGTATCGATGATAGTCAGAGAGAAAAAAAAAATTACGCGCAGTTCTCCAAAATAAATTGATCAAATATAACGATAAGCCACCAAGTACAGTATATAAATGGGTGTTAGTAAAATATAAATTCAGACAAGTCCAAGTGTTCAGTAAAAATAACGTTGGGCGCCAAATTTGTAGCCTGAAAATTGGTATTATAAAATAGCTCTTTCCTATCCCAACCCTGTGCTGATGGACTACAAAACTTCCGGCCACGGGTGTGGGTGAGCGCCACCAACTCTCACAGTAAAGTTTGAAACCTCTGCAGGTGGGTTGCAGAAGGTTGAGATCAGAGAGTCTTTACTGAACCAAATAAATCAAACTCCTTTTTGGGGACCAATAGTTTTCTATTTCGCTCAAACCATTTATAAGTAATAATGATTAACGCACGTTTCAAAAATTACCACTGCGACACTAAAAACCGGTTGTCACTAGGTAGTATGATGACTACAAAACACCTGGACTTATTCAGATGGGGTTAATATAGATAAGGGCCTAACCAGAGTGATCACTCGCTAATAGATTGTTTATCCTGAAATTTACATGAAATTACATTCATTGTCAACTATTCATAGTTGAATCAAAACTTGATGATTACTTATTAATTAACTTCTAATAAGAAAATAAACAATCTCCAGACAGAAAACCCGTCTCTTGAATAATTTTTGAAGTATCCTCAACAAAAAAAATAAGGTCAATGAATTGAATTTTCAATTACTTATCAAAAAAAAAAAAAAGTTCCAAGAAATGATAAATGTTAGGGTGGTACAAACAACAAAGCAATAAACACTTATCTGCTTTCTGCTTCCTAGGTTGGGGCTTATCCGTCAGCAACACGCTATGTTTCAAGTTCGGATAGTGTGTCTATTTGGTAATTACGTCTAGGTTGGTTTTCTGCATCCAACACACTCGGCATGTATCATCCATAGGTCAACAATAGAGAGCAGTTTACGAAATAATGTACCCCCATAAAAGAACCCTAAAACAAGGTCTTATTAAAGACTTGTTTCTGAACCAGAACGAAAAGTGATAAAAAGAGGAAAAAGAAATTTGGCAACAGCGTTAGTCAAAAAAAAAAAATCATGTATAATTACCTCGTGGTCATGGAGGGTTTCACTCAATTAAAGTAATTGTTCACTTGATCAATCCGATGGGACGTGGAAATTGGAAACTCTCACTATCCAGTGTAATTGTGGATAATACTTGGTCACTCTGTTTTAAGAAAACGCGGCAAAAATTGGAATGCAAAAAAAACAAGATGTCAGCCACTCACCAGTCAACTATTATTGGAGGTTCAAATCCCACAAGTGTTTTTTTCTGGTCTGCTCAAAACAAACGCCAAAACTAACGCAGCATCAGAAAATTCTTTCTGAGAAACTTCAAGATCCCCTGATACAGAGTTTAGCACAAACACGCCAATTAGAAGTTGACTCAGACCTACCCAGTCGACTGACTTGAAGAGAATGTTCGAAAAATGAAAAGTGTCAGGATTAGACAAAATGTCATGAACACTAACCGCATAGTAAGGAGAAACACTATCGACATCCCACTAGATTGAGAAGAACCAAACCGTTTCACACTAAACAATTATCAACGATCAACCCAAATGACCCGGAATATAATAAACGAATATCAACCGATTTATTCCTGATACGCTCGTCAATCGCTCACTAAAAAAAATTGCCCACCTTGCTGCAAACTAAAACACGTACGAAATCAAGGAACCAAAATAGATGCACCTTCTGTAATCAACAGAACACACCTGTCGAATTGGAAATCTAACCTCAAGTTTACAGCTAAACTTCAAAACCAAGTAAACAAACAATTTAACCGAAAAGGAAAATAAAAATAGCCATAGAGCGTAATTGGATTATCTATAAATGGTTCTAATCAAAACAATGGAGATGATGAAAGATGTAAGCTGTAATACCCAATATTTCTCAATTACAAAAGGTACGAAATTAAACCGTTACAATTTCTTTGGTGGTTACTATGACAAAATTATGGAGAGGCAGATTTCCATGTTGAAGAAAATGTGAAATTTCAACTCAAAGGTAAAATTTTGTACCTAATACATGTGGAAAGTGTCTTTACCGCCCTTGACGTTTTGACCGAACTCCGCTTCGCGTCGGTCGGTCACAGCCGTCGCGTGCGGTAAAGTATCACTTTCCACACTTGTTAGGTAAATAACTATACTGCATACATTTTTGATCTGAGCCCGATAAAGTCTGTCATAATTCGTCCATTATTTTCATATTTCATCATACCCAAAACCTTTTTATTCACAAAGAGAATATTATAAATATTATCCTCAGGATAATCAGAGGTGTCAAAGTACTTATAACAATCTTGTCTGATGACGTCATAGACATTGGAATCTGTTATTTCATAAATTAAAGAGTCAGTATCGGTGTAAAGCACAGTACATTTATCAAAACGGTGTTTCATGTAATCATAATGAAAGTTGTAAATAGTGGTCTTAGCCAAATCTAAAATACACATTCCAGCATATGTTGGCTTATTGAAAAATACTTCAGATTTTGCCAACTCAATAATAACAAGATTCTCATTATTAATAGTGCTACTTTCAAACTCTGATTTTGAAATTAAAGCCTCAGCTCCATATCGACCTTCTCATTTAGTTACAAGTTTTACAGAAGAGTGTTTTCGTACATTCCCATTGTTTTACCAAAAACAGCCATTATTCATAAGTTTAAAGAGATTTTTCTCAAAGTCATTTTTGGAAGCCTGTCTGAGACGAGTATTCAAATCAATATAGGATCTTAACCACGGAGACTGATTGAATGAAATTGCTTTATGGATTTTTGATAGTTTAACGCCCAAACCCAATGCCCATTTCAAGTTTCTGCAATGGATGATATATTTTTCTTTATTGAAGAGTGTTGCCATTAGCTTCATATTTTTAGAACCAGGAGGCGTCTTATGTTCAGGACAGGGGGGTAAATTGGAAAATAGATCGTGTAACTCATGAGGTATTTCCAAGTCTACCTCCAAAACAAAGCCTTTGTTAGGGGTATCAACAACGTCTACAACATCAAAAGAAGATAGTTCAGCATCAGTCAACCACTTGAACCCATTAAAGGGTAAATATTGGGACATCGCCCAACCTTATTGGTTGTTGATATCAAAATGCATCAGATATGTTTCTTCTCTAGAAGGATCGTATGAAGGAATAAACTTATTATTGCATTGATCATGCCTTTTAGAACACTGACTTACACCACCTCTTATGCCCTTTTCAATGAACAAGACCATATCTAGATCAATCAAAAGTTCAAGCCTAGGATGATTAGACTTAGACAGTTGATATAACATACATTGCCAAGAATAACCAGGAAGAGTAAACGAATGAGCTGCTGATCTAATTGCTCAAACACATCAGTCAATAACAAAATATCGGTTTTCATGTAAAATTCGGAATAATCTCGCATTGTTCGACAAGAGAAAGTATCCCAAACTTTTTGCGCATGTGCATACTCACGATCTGAAATACATTTATCCTCCAATTTATTATAAAATTCAGACCTATGGGGTGATTGACACTAATTGATTTTAGACCAATCATCCATAAAGTCATATGGAAATATACCTTTACGAGTAAGCAATTCGAAATGTCCATCGTTTAGGTTGACAAATTCGGACTTTAAAATAGGAAAATCTGAAAGATAAGATGCTAGTTTATCTAGACTGGAAGCCATAAAACGAAAGCTATCCATAAATCTGAACTGAATACGACTTTCAGAGATATGCTTCGTAAAGGAGATATATTTTTCTTTGTTTACAGGAAGAACATCGATTGGCCCATCCACTTCAGCTAAAGCTTCAATAAGCAAATGTCCATCATTTGAACTAAGACAATGAAATAAAACAGGAATAATGTTGTTATCTTGGAAATTCAAGTTACATTTTTCATGAGCAGGCCCTCCATATCTACCGGTCAAGTTGCAATGATCACGAACTCTTTCATCTTCTAATTTGAATGCTTTTTCACATAGATGACAAAAACTCGCCTTGAAAAATTGCTCAACTTGTTCAGATGCAAGCTTCTCCATAGGAAGGGGACATTGGAAGACTGACATCACATTTTCGGCAAAGTCAAGAATTTCTTTCACAAACCATTGAATACAATCCTCTCAAATCGTGGAACTTGAGATATCGACATAGGAAAGCAAATTCCTTTCAAATTCATGTCAGTCTAAGGATGAGGATAAAAAGAAGTCCTTTTAGCAAACTCAGAATCAACAGGAAACAATGCAGAGATCACTGCCCAGGCAAAACATAAATCATCTGAATTTCGGACATTGATGCAGGCTTTTTTATTTTTTATATAGGGTGGTAGGTCAATACATGAGCCGGCTTTAATCATATCAAACTTATTTATACTAATAGTTAAATTTAGTATTTTAGATAAGGCCCAACCGCTATCTTTTTCCTGAAACTCCACTAAGCAGAGGGATTTTGATATTTTTATCAAACCATGTATCTAAATTAGAATCCTGTATTTAATCGAGTATTTAAATATTTATTTTCCGTCAAGGTTATATTCGCTTTAATTACTTTGAATTCACCACAAAATACACTGTTAACAGCATGATTATTTTTCAGAACATTTTGAATTCTTCTCTTAAATATAACCTTACAATCTAATAAATATCTAATGATGTCTTTATGGTGAAGATTAATCAAAATACCTGTTTGAACTCTGGATTCAAAAGCTGTACCCAGATCCTCCCATTTCACACGGTGGCATGCCGTTACTTTTTTCTTTATTCCCCCCCTCCTTTTTTGAAGTATTTTAAACTGTTGTCTTAAACTTTTGACATTAACCATTGTTGTTTTTCACCTATTGATTGCTGCGTGTAACTGTTGTTTTTCACCAATCGATTGAGCGGTTTTCAAAGCTTTGTTGATTTTTCTGACTACTCGAGCACATTCAATCAAGCCTTCTCGAAGAAGTTCTTCGGAAGACTTGATTCGAAATACCTCAGTAGTGCAGCAATATGTTTTATTGCATTCGCAATAATAGCAAACATGATTCGCGAAAACTTGAACTGATACGATTAAAAAAATAGCAAAACACGTCTGGACACTTCAAGAGACAATCTAAGACTGATGTCAATAACTCACCTTCAATATAATGAAAAAAAAGTCAATGATTTAAATTGTTGCTAAGAAACTGAACACGTCTGAACACTTCAAGAAACAATCTAATACTAATATTATAACTCACCCAAATCTAACTTTAAAAAGACTGTGCTGATAGAGATGTTCTCTGCTGTTGGACTGCAGGTGTGCTTGAAGTCCTCTTTTTTGATAATCTTCTGTAATACTGATGTTCTCTGCTGTGGGGCTACCAGTGCTGGACACGTGTTGAAGTCCTCTTTTTTGACAATCTTCTTCCTTTCACTATTGCAATTCTACCAATTCCAAAATGAATATTTGGAGATCCTATGAGAAATATAATCATTTATTTACCACAGATGAAATAAATAACATTACGCTGAAAATTTTAGATCAGAATTTTGAACTTGTGGATTTTCGAGGCGAGGAGATAATTATTAGATTGGAGCTGAAAAAATGGTTCATTAGTGATTGAAGTCTATAGAACAATCACCTTCACACAAACGGAATCAGTGTTGAGATCATTCTCAACAAGTAAGAAGCTCGCGCGCAGAAAATTGGGTGGACATTTAACCAGCGCAAATAAGCACTTTCTTCTAACGCTTGGCTATGTTATCAAAACGTCTTCTCGACGTCTATAGGAAATCCCAGGATGACGATTCAATTAACCACATTGAAACGCGAACATATCTACCGTTTGTGAAATCATTTTTCAACAATGATAATAATGAAGAAGGAGGGTAGTCTTGACCGACTAGTTAGATAATAGAAGTAGTTGAATCTTGGGTATTCGGTCCTAGGCAAGGTTCAGAAAGAAACTACGTTTTAAGCTACGCCAAGCTTTCGAAAATATTTATTTTCTTCTTCAGGGCCAAAAACATGAAACAACCTTCGAAAATTATTACAAACAACAATTGTACAGAGTACTTACTGCTAATGTAGTTTGATCAAAGTTACAATCACTTTCATGTCAGGGAAATTGGAAATACTAGTAAAAATCTAATGCTACATGGTTGGACTGCTATGTATGAACGAATGAATTTTAGACAAAGTGAGAACAGAATCGTATTGCTGATCTATACAGGAATGTGTCAAGAGTGCCAAAAAATTACCTTAAGAGTGCCAATTCAAGAAATTGGTTGTTTATGTGAATGACCTTTATGTGACTTTGAGCTTGTGAATTCAATGAAAAAGGGTAGAACTGGAAAATTGTTACTATTTTAGACTTGAAATTGAAATGTTTGAATCAGTAAGATTCCGGTTTTTGCTCGAAAACACAGCATTCTCTTGATCTGCAAAATCAAAAAATGTCGATGTCGATAAATGAATTTGGGATTACAATATGCTCTCTGGAGGCACCTAGATACATGTTCAGTAAACTAAGTTCACTATCCAAATAAATACCCAAATTTTTAACACTGTCACAAAATTGTATCTCTTGATTATTTACCATAATTTTGTGCCTGTTCGATAAGAATTTGTCTCCATCCTTCTGTCTCCCAAACAAAATGACATAAAACTTTTTGACATTCAGCAACAAGCAGTGCTTAGCAGAAATTTCTGAAATATTGCTCAAGTCAGCATTCATGGCAGTAACCGCCTGGTCACTATCCTTTCGAAAAAATGATAAATATATTTGGGAGTCGTTGGCGTAGTAATGTGCTGAGCACGACTGTATATACTTTGGAAATTGGGAGACATGAATATTAAAGAACATTGAACCTAAAATGGATACTCGCGGAATACCCTTATAATACTCCCAGTCAGACTGGTTTTTGGTGTTTTTGAATTTTGTCAACGTCCTGTCACGTACTGCAGTCATCTCAATAATAGTTTCCGTTCGCCATGGCTCATATTTATTGGTGATTCGATGGGTTTTGAAAGGTGCATGAATATTCAGAAGTAAGATTATGTTATCTGTCAAATAGTCGACTTTATCTGATATGTCTAGTACGTCATAAATATTTCTCCATGGAAGCGACATCAAATCAGATTTTGTAACGCTTTTTGATTGAGTGAAATGATTTAGTTAAGGGTTGGAAGGTGAAGCTTTCAAGGTCTCGAGCGCAACCCCCTGGATTTATGTGGTAGAGGGCCCACAGTGCCTTTCGGGTAGCCTTTAGACAGTGGAGAAAGTAATTCCAGAGTTCATCTACGATGAGGGTGTCTTTTGATGTTGTTAAGGGTGTTTAATATCATCACTATTGATAGGCAGTTTGGAATAGTTGGTATTTTCCGTAAAGTATGTTGGATGCTTTTCCTTATCAGGAAAATAAGTAAAGGCAGATTGGATAAAAATAACAGATTTATTTTCCATAAAAATGTTGGGACAAACTCCCCTGAATGCAGAAAAATAAATCAACTAAAATTAATATCACAATTAAAATAATGAAATTGAAAGAAAGGGTGTGTAACGGTTTTAAACAGGAAAGCGAATTAACCCCAAAAGAAATTTTCAGAATATTAAGATCGAGCAGTTTATGTCTGACGGGAAAGAAAATGGAAAGTTAAATAGGATGCATAGGAAATGATGACTAAAAGATGTTGCATTGAAAATGAAGGAAAATTACTACGGGCGAAAATGGAAAGAAAAGGTGCGAGGTTTGAAATGAAGGTAATGAGAACGTGCATTGAAAATGAAAGAAATATACGACGTGTGACGAAATAGCGAAAATATGTACCTGCGTGCGTGTTTTGAGATCATAGGAAAATGAGTAAGACGTGCAATAAATCGAAAACCACGACACGGCGTACATAACGATGTTAACTCCAAAAGCACCAAAAGCAAGCGTTTCCAGATTTTCCCAAGCATTTAGACAATTAATTCCACTGTCTGTGAACCGGTTAAAACCCTCCCTCAATTACCCCTGACGATAAAATAAAGAAAAGAGAAGAAAAGCAAAACCCCATTTGAATTGACGTTAAAACCCACCGATGTTAATTTTAGAATGATCTACTACAGATATGAAACACTTGGGAACATTGGAAAGTATAATAGGAAAAATCCTACCTTGGAAAACTGCACGTGTTCACAAATAAAACGGTGGTACGCTGTTGGATCTGTTAAAGTCGGGAAAATGGCACGTCTGTACGGTTTAGATCTCGAGCGCTAACTCCCTGTCCAATCGTGATTAATTTATCACGCCGGAACCTGCCGTTCCCCTCGACAGTACCGAATTTTAGTCAAATCGCGCAGCTCATAATTTCCTGACTGATGAACTAATTAATCTTCTAACCGGATAGAGAATTCATTAGCGCGGACTTTGAATATTTTGAGTTGAGAGACGGTGTGCGCGGTACTTAAAATATTTAAGAAAAGAACAGATCTGAACATTCGATGGATAATTAATTTCAGAAGAGTGAAACACGGAAATAAATAAAGTAACTTCGTTACACACCCCCCCTTCTTACAAAAAAAAATGTTTAAGAATTAAACATTTTTCATGCTATGCATAACCCTTAAATACCCGTAATACAATTCAATCATCAAAACAAACAAATTACCATACCAACGGCGTTATGGTCTTGGTCCGTGGGCAAACCCCATACTCGTGCATCAACAGTGTTCGCAAAGGTCCCCTGTCTGCGGCACTTGTTTGACTTTGGCTGAGTCCAAGATTGGGGATGAGCATCTGCGTTTCACACCCAGTCGGTGTTTTGAAACTGGCAGTCTGAGGGGGTCCGAGTTACGAGGCAGTTGACTTGCATGTGAGGAAGCTTCCGCTCTGGCTGTTGAGGGGGTCCAAGCGCACATGCATTCCCGAGACAGCACGCCAAGTCTTCCGCATCTGGAGCAGAATGTGCGTGGAGGGTTAGGACATTGATCTCGTCGATGTCCCTCTCCTCCGCAGCGCCAGCATGTGTGTATGCCCAACGGCACGTAGTCGCCCAGAAACCGGGGTCGCGGACTGGTCACCATGACTCGAGGTGGTGTGAAGATTTTGGCCTGGGTTGTTCCCTGGCTTAGTGGACGAGCATGGACCGGAGAAGTCATTCTCAAGTATTCCTCTTCAGCACAGAGTAGGAGGACAGGCGTGGTGCGGCCAGTCTCCATGATTGAGGCGAAAAAGGGGGTTTCCTGAGAAAAGAAAGGAACGTGAGCTTTGAACCATCACTTCACTTTCCTTCATTCCCCCTTTTTATCGCACTAAGTCTCACCCGGTAATTATGATAAGTGTCCCAAAATAATAATAAAAAAAAAGGTACGGTGTCTCTTACTGTCAGGTCCTACATTCACGGATGTCTAGCCAACCCCATGTACGGGCACCCACAAGTCTCACACAACGACCCCACTTCCGATGGACTGGACACAGTGGTGATTTGGTGGGGGCTTGGGCGAGGTTCTTGGGCTGTAAGACGCTGTCCGACCTCGTCTGCGAAGCGGACCCGCTTCGGAACGGTGGTGATGATAGTGGGCCTCTCCGACCCAGACCTTGGCTGACTGGCCCTCCCCTGACGAGTGGCAACGTTATCCGGACACCAACAGTCTTTGGATAATGTCCCCACCAAACCACACCTGGAACAGAACTTAACCGGGCGACCGACGCACTCACGACGCATATGCCCCGGGTAACCACACCGCCAGCAAAGGTCTGAACGCTCCACCGGCAGGAACAAATCGCACTGTGGAGGCAACGGCCACATCGGCGGCTGGATGTGGAGGGTATCCAGGCCCGGGAGGGTGATGGGTTTACTCGAACCTTCCGGCTCCCCGGAACTTGGGCCGTCCCCGTAGAACACGCTGGTCTCGGTGTCCGTTGAGTCCCAACCGGACTCCGACATCGCCAAAGACGAGGGTGGACTGTGGTCGCCGCAAAAACGGGCAGCCATGTCAGTAGTAATACAAGACCGGTTCTAACTCACCAGGACATTATTGGTGGTTTTATAGCGTTGATACTGACAATTGACGGGATCAATGTTTGGATGGTGTTGCCGGCTGTGTGTGTGTGTGTGTGTGCGCGGTGTTGATCTTTTGTGAGGAGATAATGTATTTTGGGACTTTAGGCTTTACGGTTGACGTTTGGAGTGACTTTGACATTATTGGTGGTGGTTTTAGGGCGTTGATGTTGACAATTGAC
Source organism: Orchestes rusci (assembly GCA_958502075.1). NCBI lineage: Eukaryota > Metazoa > Arthropoda > Insecta > Coleoptera > Curculionidae > Orchestes > Orchestes rusci. The sequence goes on from OY293312.1 coordinate 10,741,443, forward strand.
AGGATTGATGTGAGGGCGGTGTTGTCGGTTGCGTGCGGTGTTGCCGCGTGTGCTGTTTTGTGGGAAGATAAGGGATTTTGGATTTGCAGGTTTTATGGTGAACGTTTGAAGTGACAACGACGACGACGACGACGTTTGATATGTTTGGTGGGCCACCCAGCGATGATTATTTGTAATAAGGAGCTTTGAAAAATAAAGGTTTCTTCATTGCTTCTTGAGTAATTTAATCGTTGATATGTATAGATGACGTGCGATGTTCAAAGTATAGGTGAGTGGATTTTTAAAAGGAATGCCCATGGGAAGGTTCATTGACCTGAGGCTTTATATGATTCTAGAAAAAGCATAATTTATAATATTGTTAGGAATGTGGAGATTTTATCGTTAGATATATTCAAAATAGAACGAAAATATTTTGAGGTGTTATCAAATTGAAAAACAGACATACTTACCATATCTTTCAGAAATTTCATATCCAATCGAATAAATTAAACACACAAATACACTTCAAAAATCATAATATATTTTCAGGAATGCATATATTCAAAGTACATACATTATTGTAGGTATGTACTTAGGGGGACAAAGGGTACATCAGAGATTTAATTCTACGATACTACAAACTTATATAAACTCACAATTATTCACAATATCTTATTAGCAGATTAAAGTAATTCACCCAGAGACAGTGATAACTATTCCCAAAATTATATTAAAACAAAAAAATAGAAAATAAAAAAAAAATTAAAAAAACCGCTATAATGTTGAATAGTGCCCAAAAGGAAGAGTATCAAAGGTGTTCCCTTGCAGAAATCTTTTATCATCGTTGGCACTCAACGCAACTTAAGTTTGGGTTAGAATGGAACGCTGAGTGGCGCTGATAATTTTTGAATGTCTTAGAGAATTCAAGTAGTCATCAAACCTTAATTTATTTTTCACAACGTTGTATTTAACCCCTTTGGCCTTTTTCACAACTTTTTGCCCTTGCTGAATTTTAAAAGTATACATTTTCGATCTAAGACCAATGAAATGGGTAATTATTTCTCCATTAGCTTCATCCTTCATTAGTCCTAAAACTTTTTTTATGACCAACGGAATATTATAAGGGTTGTTGGGGGGATAATCGGAGGTGTCAAATTTATTTAAATCAGTCTTTATGATCTCTTCATAAACATCATTACACTGAATTTCATAGATGAAGCTGTCCGTATCAGTGTACATAAGTTTACAGCGATCAATACCCAATTTCGGTAGCATATATGCGTAATGAAAATCAAACATGTATGTTTTTGAAACATCCAGAATAGACATACCAACATACAGAGGTTTATTGAAAACTACTTCGTTCTTTTTCATTTCAATAGCTATAAGATCGTATTCGACTTCAAGAATAGTTCGATGATGAAATCGATGACTTGCAATGAGATTCTTTGCCCCATATCGTCCATCCCATTTATTTACCAGTTTGATGACCCGATGATTCCTGATGTTCTCCATCGTTTTACCAAAACAAGCATTATTGTATAGCTTGAAAAGATTTTTTTCGAATGTTGTTGTCGCGTTGGTTCTTAATCTATTGTTATGTTCAATATATGGTTTTAACCATGCGGACTGTCGAAATTTCAAAATCCTATGGATTTTACTCAATTTCAAACCATTCAATAACGCTTGTTTCAAGCTTCGATAGTGAACAACATAATTCTCTTTATCGAAAAGAGTCCCCATCAATTTCGATAATTTGGATCCGGATGGAACTCGATGTTCAGGAAAATCTTTATGCAGGTCATGAGTGGTGGTGGGATATTTCACATCGACTTCCAAGATATAACCTATGAGTGAATTATCCGGGATTGACAAAACATCAAAGCTAGATACATCGCTTATCCACTCAAGCTCTCCTGAAGGGAGAGGTTCGGTCATTGCTTTTCCATGCAGATTATTCACATCTAGATAAAGCAAAAATTTCGATGGTTTCGATGCATCGTAATCATCGGTGTATTTGTTGTTAGCTTCAGAATATCTATGAACACAAGTTGAACTGCCCCCTCGAATCTCCTGCTCAATGAACATGATTTGATCAATATCCTGAAGAAGTTCCAATTTACAACCGGTAAATTTCAACATACAATCCCATGTGAAGCCAGGCATCGTATAATACCATGCGGGATCTAATCTATGTGTCTGAATGCTACTTTGTCTAAAGTTCTCAAATAAATCGGCTAAATCCAAAATATCGGTCTCAAGATACAAATCTGAATATTCACCTAAATTTTGGATTTCAAAGGCTTCCCACACAGCTTGAGTAGTTTTCGATTGATAAATTGGAATCATTCAATTTATTATAAAAATGTTCAATTGAAGGTAATTGGGTGTCGTTCATTTTTTCCAAGCTATCAATATAGTCATAACAAAATACACCATTCCGCGTCAACAATTGAAATTTTGTCTCATCTAGATGTGCAAATTCTTCTCTCAATATTTTAAAATCGGTTTTTTTCATTGTTGATAGTAAATCATCGAGAGAAGCGCCTAAAAATCTGAATGAATCAATGTACCTAAATCTCAGATTGTTTTCGTCAACGAAATGGGTGAAAGATATATAAACTTCATTATTGGTTGGAAGAACAGTCACGTGACTACGTTTGGCAAGATCTTTTATCAACAAATGACCATCATAACCAGATAGATTTTGAAAAACAACCGGCACAACATACAGCTTTCTGAAATTTAGATTACAATTTCCATGTGCAAAATCTCTGAATTCACCAGTAAAATGATCATGATCGCGAACGATCATATCATTTTTGTGAAAAGGTTTTTCACATATATGGCAATTTGTTGCACCGCAAATGCTTCTCTTCTCGATCATGGGAACAATATGCTTGATTTTTGAATAAATAACTTTTGATATTTCAACAATTTCGTTGATGAACCACTCCATACAATCTGCACCACGATAGCTCTTGAAAAATGAAAGAGAATCGGCATAGGAACATTTTAAATAGAACCCGGCACTGTAAACTATATGTTTTTGGTATTTTCGCGTATTTATGGAAATGTGTTGATCGACTACTTGTTCTAGTTGGCTCTCAAAATCAGCATAGATAATGAAGAGACATTTTTGTTTATCAATAAAATTTTTAAATTCAACATGTTTATAGCTTGGAAATGAGACTCTATATTCATTCAATTTTGTACACAGCTTTTCATATTCGGTCACTTTCACCTCGGATGTGAAATAGTTGAGACACCGATCACTCTGATTTATTTAGTTTTGAGGATATTAACACGTTCGCGGACAAGCACGAAAAATGGTAACTGCGAAAAAGCCATGACAATATTTGATGAACTAGAGGGACTAGGATCATTTTAAAAACACGTATGTGTTACAAAAATGGTGGGGATAAAAATTACGTCAAAAAAATAACCAGCGGCAAATACCGTCTTGTCCCAGTGCAAGCCTCAATGTGTTCTGTTGGGACAAAGACGGCAAATGCCGTCGCTTAACTAAAGCAAAGAAAACCTTTATTTATCAAAAAGTAAATGAAACAAAGAAGTATTTTCTAGTTCTTCAACTTATGAAACTCCTCAAAGCATGGGACTTCACATAGAGGAGGCTTTTCGGGGCAGGTTTTGCACAAAAACTTAGTTTCTTTTCGTCTTTTCTGCGCTGCACAGTTTCTACATCTCATATGGTGACTCTTTTGAGGATTATTAGCATTAGGAATTGTATCAGGAAAATGCATTGCGTGATGTTGAAGTTGTTCATCTCTCCTTTCTTGGTGAAGCAGCTCATCCGTTCGTTTTCTTTTTCCTCCACGCATGGGCCCAGAATGAACAATATTTCTGCCATCAACAATTGTATTTGGTATGCCTAGGTAGTGTTTTACAACATCTTCGCGAAACTGTAGGAATGTTTGTTTCTTATCAAACTTTCTACGTATGTAGTACGAATTCCAAAGTGTTATATCCAATAGGTGGAACATTACTTTCTTGTACCATCTGATACTTTTTCTGGGCGAAGAGTAATAGCTGATCATTTGATCATTGCGATCGATTCCTGACATATTGACATTATAATGAGAGATTTCCACAGGCTTCACTTTGTCTTGTCCATATCTATTTTGAACAGTCACCAACCGAGGATGATATTTAGTAGTAATCGCTAAAACTTCCCGCCTATCCTTCCATTTTGAGACGTAGACATTTTTATTTCTTTTCCACACATGCTGCCCCTTCTTTAGTTTGGCGCCAGTAATAAGCGTGGGGTTTTTCTTGCGATTTTTTCGTAGAGTTCCAGTAACATGCGTTTTTCTTTTTAGAAGCTTTTTAGACAGACCAACACTAGTGTAGAAGTTATCCATGAAAACATGATGCCCACGATCCAGGAATGGTTCCAGCAAAGAATGTACTAGAGTTTTAATTTTAGAAAGCCCCTCAGCCTCATCACTTTTTCCAGAGTAGATTTGAAGATTCAAAACGTAGCCATCAGTTGTGCAAACAGAATAAAATTTCACGCCATATCGTGCTCTTTTTCCCTTTATGTATTGTCTGAAACCTAATCTTCCTCGTAAAAGCATAAGAGATTCGTCTAGAGACAAATTTTCTTCAGGAAAATAGGCATTTCTGAATTTCAGAAGCAAAGTATCCATAAGTGGCTTTATTCGGTATAGTTTATCAAGTTTATCGTTAGGATGGTAGTAACCGTGAGCACAACTAAAACATCTCAGCAGCTCTTCAAAACGTCTGCCCGAAAGTGTGTGGTGAAAGACAGGAGCATAATAAAGCGGGTCCATAGAGAACATCTTTCTGATGGATGGAAACTTTTTTTGACCTTGCAAGATGCACAAAGCAAGAAACTGTTTTACTTCTGCCGGAGATATCATTTTTATGTTGGAAAACCTTGCATATTTTCTCTGTGGACGATTGGTATTCTGAAGAACTAATCGATAATTGTTCATTGAATTGGTAATCAATTGCGTCACTTCTTCATCCCACAATTTATCGAAACATTCAACAGCACTTGGAACCAAATTTCCAAAATCAATTTGTAAACCACCTCCGGTACCATCAAAATTGAAATCTGGAATGTCTGCTACGTCATCCTCCCATTCATCTTCACTAGAGTCTTGTGAGTCTGTATCGCCTACATCTTGTCTCGTGTGATTCAAATTCTGATCAGGAATGTTCTGCACATCGTCATATATTTGTTCCTGGGCTTCACTCACCTCACTAGCGCTGCTGGAGCTCTCCATAGTGTAATTTGGGTCTTTGATATCATCATCGCTACTGTATGGTTCTGACTGAGATGACGGCTCACTCTCCCCTGAGCTTACTTCGTCCATGAGTCGTAGCAGCCTGGCTTCTTCTCGAGGGTCCATTTCTTCTGGAAGAGAATGAAGAACCGTCATATCCATATAACATTTTCCTTTTTGTTTTTCCCAACCTCTTCTCAACAACGCGTCCCATCCAAAAACATAACACCTCATATCTTGTTCAAATTTTCATTGACGATCTAAATATAAGTCATTTTTCCCCAATACTATTTTTATTACATACATTTTTATAAAACTCCACCTCCTTGTCAGCACCTACCCTCACAAAAAACGAATCACATTGTCTCTCTAGCGTCACGGAATGTTCGTGCCAAATTTCAAAAAAAACCGTAGAAGGATCCGCAGATTTTTATTTATTCATCGGAATATCGATTTGTTTGGTTTTTTAGCAAAAACATAAAAAAGTAAGGTTAGGTCATAAGAAACATGGCAAGAAATTTCAATTTTAGCGAAGTAAATATATTTTTGATACTTACCTCAAATATCCACAACAACACAATAGTTATCTTGCATAAAACGAACGCAAAACACACAAAACCTGCGAAAACTATCCCGTTCTATATGCACGTGTGACTCTCGTAAACATGTCTGAACAAAACTGTTGTGAAAACTTCACTGGGAATATTTTTCGAATTTTTTTCATTTCTGCTGGGACACTTAACTTGTACGCATTGAAAATGCCATATAAACCGAGCGGCGTTGCAAGCAGATTTAGATTTGGACGGCGTATGCCGCTTTGTCCCTCCACTTGGAGCGGCATATGCCGCTTTGTCCGCGAACGTGTTAAACGGGAAAGATTTTTAACCCAACAATAATGATATTTTATATCCTCATGATCGGTGTCATTGGTGGGCAGTGGATCGTAATCATTTAATGATGGATAGTACTTATTTTGAATCAACAGCAAATTAACATGCCTAGCTAATTTTTCTTTGGTAAGTCTAGCTGGTACAATATTGAACTTATTTGGTTTACCATCATCCGTATCTGATTTTGAAACTAGTTTCAAAGCATACACATTTACAGAAATTTCATTAATTTTTTCAAATTTTGAAATTTGGTTCAACGGCATGGGTGATTCTAAGTTGTTGAGATTCAAAACTGATCTATAGTGAGGATAAGAAGAAGTGAAATAGGGATGACGTATTGCAGGATGAAGCGCACTAACGATAGCCTAGTGAAAGCAGGCGGTATCAATATTATGAACATTGACACATGCTCGCTTAATCTTTATTTCCTTTGGTAGTTCAATATAGGAAGAACCATTACCCATTTGAAATTTATTAATATTGATTTCTGAATAAATTATTCTAACAAGAGCAAATCCTGAATCGCGTTCCTGGAATTCCGAAAGACTATTCAAAATTATATCACGCACGTTTTCAAAAAACCAGTTTTTCAAATCTCTTCCTACATCAATGATAACATTTTTAGTATTGAAATATTTGAAATCTACCATGTCGCGTTCAGCTGATTTTTTGATAAACTCCCCGCAAAATGTGGAGTTTACCTTAACAATGTTAAAAGATTCCAGTACTTTCTTTAATTTACGTTGAAATAAAATAAATGCATCATCCATAAATCTATTGACGTCTTTATGAATCAAACTAATTATTGACCCACTAGATACTCTTCCTTTGAAACAATTAATAATGTTTTCCCATCTACCCCTATTGCCTAATTTCGATACTTTTACCAACCCCATCCCAACCCGCTTATTTTTTAAAATCAATTGTCTTTTAATCACTTTAAGGTGTTGCAAATTAGTTTGAATTAATCGAAGATTGTTCTGGGTAAATTACCATGTCGCACTAAATTAATAAATTCACTAACTAATCTACTTATTCTACGAATCCAATGCCTTGTCGTTCTCACACAAGGCTCGTTGAACAGAAATCTCTTCATTTTTTTCACAAATGAAAGCATATTTTCTGCTTTTTTCAACAAAACCTTGCATGAGGGAGACATATTGGTTGAAAAAATAATCGACTCACAACTTTTCAACGTCGTTGATGTGGTGTTGGTGGTGGTGGTGTTTTCAAGTCAATTTGGGAGGATAAACTCGTGTGATGTTCTGCGTAGCCATCTGAATATTTCAAGGTTGTGAAATAGCTCACCAGCAGCTGATTGTCGGCTATAACCCTTCTAGACAGGAACAACACACCTCCAATAATTGTAGTATCGAATAACCACCAAATCTGATTGCTTTGTTGTTGTTGTTTTCTGAAAGACAATAAGTTATGTTTAATTTACTTGGATATAATGTAAAAACGAAAAGTAGGTACATTGATGAAATATCATCAAAATTTTAAAAACTGAAAATTTAATTACCTGATTTAATTTCAAACGCTGAATGTTGAGTTGAAGTGTGAATAATTGATGTAGAATCTTCGAAAAGTCTCGTAATCAACTCTTTGCGATGAATTTCACCAAATCAAGTTGCTTTGTGGATTTCTGAAAAACATATTTTGTTTAGTTTAATTACATAAAAAAATAAGAAATAAAAATAATTCACATTGAAAAATAGTTTTAATTGAAAATGCTTGAATTTAATTTACCTACCTTATTCAGTCTGGAGCGTGTGTATGTTGAAACCAAGCTGCTGCTTCAAAAAAGTACCAGTGTCTCGTTCAACAGTCGAGAAAAAACTAACTCCTCTTACTGAAACTAATCAACCGAACCAGACTGATAGAGGGTGGGAAAATCTAGACAGCGCAATATATATGTCATCGCGTGGACTAATGGACCACTCGAGTCGGCCGAAAATGTTTACTTTACACGGTAATTATTATGTCTGTGAATAAGTTTCCCACGGTTGGATTGAATTCTCTATTTGAGTTTGGATTTTAAATTCATGAAAAAGTATTAATAATGCATAGTTTTTTTTTTCTCATAAGTCTATTCAAAAATTATAAAATATAATCTATATCAGGATGATTCTAATTCATCTCCAAACACCTCTTTATAAATATTTACTGGTATGAATTTTTCAAGTTCAAACAAACAACCCAAAAGTTCCATTTCTTTGATTGTTATCAGGAAAGATCGTAGATCTGACGTGTACAGAAACTCCTCACAGGCGCGGACAGCTTTCCGATATCTTTCTTCCATGCTTTTACACTCTTGTTCAGTATACTATTTACCCATACCATAGTTTGATTCGTGTAGTGCGTCAAATTCAAGATGTCGAAATTTTTTCGCCATGTTCTCTGGTGGGGTTGGTTTTTGTCGCTAGTATTTGTGATTTACTTTAACGATGGCGTAAATTAAACTAGATTTGTGTGGACTGTATTTACGACGTATATTAGCTGCTGAACAGTACAAAGAGGAAGACAGTTAATCCTGACAGTCAAATGACAATGACACAAAAATGACATTTGACAGTAATATGTCATCTGACATAAAACTAAAGCTAACATACACAAAGTTTGAAGCACTCCTCGCACAACGTTGCCACGATGCACTTTCAGTAGGAAATCATTGTATTTCCGACATACCGGCGGCCCTTGAAACCTCTGGCTTTCAAGAAAGTCTTATGCCCGTATTCGCCGTATACCAGTAAGCTAAGCTTAAGGCTTAAGCTCGCTTAACGCTTCAATTTGGTATGCTCCGTAACCAAAAATCCTTTTAGGCGCGCTTAAAGTTAAGCGGCCAAATTCGGCAGCTCAAGCTGCTTAAGCGAAGCTTTGATGGTTGTTGATCATAACATAACCTTGCTTTCTCGTTTATCTTGTAGCCTACCTTTTGACCTTCCCAGTTGGCCTCAACAAATTTGGCTGTGGCAGCTCTTGTAGTCGTTGGCGATGGGTGGTAGAGTAGGGTTTCGTTTTGATTAAGATTAAGTTTGAAAAGAGGGCGCCACTTTATTTTTTATAGGCGAAAACAAAGAAACCTTGTGTAAAAAGATTCACTGTGATGTCTGGAGTGGAAGAAAACACTGCGTGTCCCAAAACACTATAACTAGCATTTATTTTCATTATTATACAAGATGTCGAAGAAAATTGAAATATGGGTGGTTCTCACACCAACCCACTCACTGAACTCAAATATAGTTCAAGTGGTTAAGTATTATTACAGTATTTGAAAAAGTTGACCGATAGGTACTGTTATAATTATTAAAAGAAAGAAATTAAGTATTGAAAAAGATTTAAAATCCGCAAAAGTGAAAAGGTGAATTAAGTTTAATTTAAACCGGTACTACAGGGAGTAAAATGTTCATGAACCTTTTGGGGTGTAGTCATACGTAGATATCAATATACGGCGCAAGTACCATTCAGTTACAAAAAAAAATGTTACAAATCAATGAGGAATTAATGACAATGAGTACAACCGTAAAAAGGTTGATACTTTGATAAGAAAATAGTTACTTAAAGGAAATAGTTATGAATTGAATAGTGAAATGTTTACAAACTCGAATATGAAGGGTTTTAAGAAAATCGTTATTAGTATTAAAAGTAATTGTTGATAAAAATATTGAAGGAGTAGTATTTAAATAAAAAAACTGGCCTGTCACTGTTGCTGCCTCAAGACCATCAGCCATAAACGGTTTCTGTTCGCTTCGGCGGTGCGGGCAATCCCAACATCACAAAGTGCCATTTCTGCGACATATTCCCGCAGCATATGAGGACTCATACAGCCAGGTTCACGACAAGGTGATAGTCTTCAAACATCAAACGATTTAGCCAGCAAAGCATCCATATGGTATTTTAGTAATGAAGTTGATCGGAAAGATTCGGAGAAAAAGAAAAAAAAAACCCTAAAATTATGTATATTCTCAGTAACCAACCCATGGTGAAGAGTGGGGTTAACTCACCTCGTTAGGTTGAAAAGAATTCGGCAAATATCTATACCATCACTGTATAAATCACACCCATTTCTTCAGGGGAGGTCCATAGACATTATAAATGTAAAATATCGTTAAATCTCAACGATACATTCGAATATTTAAAGAAAAAAATGCCGCTCAGCACATTTTACGTGTGGCTTTCAGCACATCACGGGAACAAGTCCTCGAGCCAGGCCGAAAAGAAAATCAAATACTCCCATCGATCATCAATCAAGAGTGTCAGATGGACATTGACAAATGTCACGTATAAAGCGATCAATCAACTGGACAGAACCAACTGACCCCAGAAGATTACACCTTATTGTCATAAAGCAGACCGAAAATGGGAAACATTGCAACATTGCCGGAAACTAACAGCTGTGATGTTTGAAGGTTAAAGTTATTTGTTGATAAATATTGGAGAAACCGATTTAGAAGATTAATTAGTGAGTACCATTCAAAAGGAAAATGTGAATGCTACATTTACCCCCTTCCTCAAAAGAAATTGAACCAACAGGACAATTTATGTTCGACATGGACTAAAACTACCCAAAAAAAAAATACCAAAGAAAAAAGAGTATTGGATTCACCAACATTATACCTAGGACTACAAAATAATGTTAATCAGAATTAACCTAGTCTTTAGACTGAATTCAACTATAACTTCTTTCTATACCATCCATGATAACTACGTGTATCACCCGTCCTGGAAGGAGTCACAATCGGTATGTCAAAATCAGGGTAAAGAGAAAATCCGGTAAGTCAAAATAGAGAAAGTCAAGGTAGGGGATAGGACAGAGAAAAGTTGAAAATACCTACAGCTAAACTTGGAGTAACTAAACCTAAACTAAAAGCTAAAGAGATTCTTGTGTGTCAGCAAATCCAAATGAATGGGAAACACAAGAGCACACGAAGGGTGAAAAGTTATCAATGTGTCATCAAATCCAAATTAATGAAAGACACCTGATAGGGGAAACAGAAACCTATTGAAAGCGTGGAGAGCATGAATAATTCCAAAAACTGACAAAAAAATCCGAATTAACGAGGTCAAGGAATTACTTATCCGCTCAAAGTCCGCATAAAAGTCGAAATAAATCGAGACAATGCTTTCAAAAGACTGTAGTAAATTGGGGGCAAGTACTATCCAACCGAATAGTTTTCAGTTTTATCCTAAATGGATAAAAAAATTCAAAGTTGAATTAAATAAAAACAATGATAATGGGCATAATTACCAAAGGGGTAAAGAAAAAAGGTAACATGGAAAATGTGCATGAAAAAAGATCAAAAAAAAACCATAGGCTGAATAAACATTATTCAAAGTCATTCCTCCGCGGAATCTGACTCTTCAGAAGAAAAATCAGCAAAGGGCTTCAGATCCTTTATATGCCACTTACCACAACTAGATCCATTCTCAAGGATTAGATCATACACTACGTTTGACAACTTTTTACGAATGACACAATGTATATACTTAGGTACTAGTTTTGACGCAAACTTATTTGCAGCATTGGATAAGACCTTGTTTCTTCTCCAAACATGATCGCCAACATTAAAAGAAACATCTCTCTTACGGAGATTATAAGCCTTAGAATTTCTTTCATGGGCAGAATGAAGTCTTTTCTTAACATCAACAAAAATGTCTCTCAAACCGACAAGATTCTCAGCGTAAGTATTACGATCACCAGGACAGAGGGCAGTATCACTATGAATGTCTGCATTCAAATCTCTATGAAATTTTCCTGACAATGGAATATGTCTACCAAATACAAGGAACGAAGGGGTAAAACCAGTGACTTCATGTTTGGAAGTATTAATAGCCAATTGAATATGAGAGAGGTGTTGATCCCATTTTTCGTGAGAATCGATGTAACTACGAATCACGGTGCCAATAGTACGATTATTTCTCTCAACAAAATTACATTGGGGTGAGTAATGAGGGTTGTAACGAATATTAAATTCGTAACGTTTAGCGAGTTCTCGAAAAGATTTTGAGCTAAAAGCGAGGGTAGACCATGAATAGAGAAAACTCTATCCTCTAGAATTTGTTCAAGAAAATGTGTCTTGGAACTTCGTAACGGAAAAATCATAGTGTATTTTGAAAACCAACATGAGACGACAAAAATCCATTTATTACCCTTTTTTGACCTAGGAAAAGGACCTACTAAATCAACAGCTATGACTTGAAATGGATACGTGACATTTTTCTCTTTTCCCATTAAACCCATAGGAGTATTATTCGAAGCTTTTTGCGAACCGCAAACAAGACAACGTTTCACAAATTTCAAGACATCTTGGCGCATTTTTGGCCAATAATAACGTTCCTGGAGACGATTCAAGGTTTTAAAATATCCAAAATGACCACAATTGGGGGGACTATGAAGAGAGTCAATAATTTCCTTTCTTTGAGGGTTAGGGACAAAAAGTTTCCATTCAGGGAGATTAATATTCATGGGTAGACGGTTTGGAATAAATTTATAGACGAACTCATTCTCTACTTTCCATTGGGGAAAAGATTCAGGGTTATTAAGAATTTTGTTTCGGAGATTATTGAAATAAGGATCAATGCGATCAACGTCAACTTCACCCACTACAACTTCGTCTGAGATAGAGTCGGAATCGAGAATATTATCATCATTAATGACAAGGGAACGGGACAAAGCGTCGGGAACCACATTTTGAGAACCTTTTCGGTGAACTAAATCGAAAGTATGCTGACGCATTCGCATAGACCAACGGGCCAATTTACCACTGGGATTTTTAAGAGAACTTAACCATAACAGGCTATAATGGTCGGTGATAACTGTAAATTCAACTCCCTCAATATATGGACGAAATTTTTCAATGTTAAATAAGACTCCTAGACATTCACGTTCGACGACGGAATAATTTCTTTCGGCTTTTGAAAGAGAACGACTTGCATAAGCAATAACCTTTTCTTCATTGTCAATAATTTGAGTCAGAACACCACCCAATCCAGTGTCGCTGGCATCACTTTGAATACAAAAACGTTTTGAAAAATCCGGTTGGGAAAGAATAGGGGATGATACGAGAAGTTGTTTGATTTTAATGAATGAAGACTCAGCCGAATCGGACCACTTGATTGATTGACCTTTCTTTTTACCTTTGAGGAGATCATTGATTGGAGACATAAGAGTAGAAAAATCTTTTATGAAGCGACGATACCAGGAGCAAAGTCCAACAAAACGTTTTATTTCAGTGGTATTTTTAGGACGAGGATAGTTTATCATTGCAGAAACTTTTTCAGGGTCAGTTCTCAAAGAATTCGAACCCACGATATACCCAAGGAATTTCAAGGAAGTTTTGAAAAAATCACATTTTTCCAAATTCACGGTTAGGCCTGCCTCTTTAAGAAGACCAAAAGGCATGGTTGCAAATTGAAATAAACCTCGACCAACCACTGCAAAAGCTGTTTTTTCTTTGGAAGACTCATCCAGGGGAATTTGCCAAAAAGCGTTTCTCAAATCTATAGAGGAAATAAATTTAGCATCACGCAAAGAAGTAAGGATCCGTTCAATATTGGGCAAAGGATAACTGTCGGGTTTTGTAACTTCGTTAAGGGGACGACCATCAAAGCAGAAACGCATTTCTCCATTAGATTTTTTAACAAGGAGCACGGGTGAACACCAAGGACTTTTAGAAGGTTCAACTACCCCTAACTTCAACATTTCATCAAGTTCCCTATTTAAAATATTTGACATATAGGGAGACATAACGAATGGTCTTCTCTTGAAAGGAACGGCGTCGCCGGTTTGAATGCTACAGATTATCTTATCAGTTTTTCCCAATTTATCCTTGCCGGAAATTTCACAAAAAGAAGAGATTAATTTATCGGCTTGCATACGCTGATCAAAAGAGAGGTCATCTAAAGAAAATAAGTCGTAACGGGAAGTCGCAAAATTCGAAGAAAAACCTTCCAAAACATCAATTTGACAATTATCATTCTGAATATTCCAACAATTGTCCTTGAAATTTACCACGATATCGAACTCTGTGATGTGCAAAGTCACATCCAAAAATAAAGGCTTGAGATAATGAAGGAACTACTAAAGCACTGATAATCCTACAGGAACCTTTAACGAAAATAGGCAAATCAACTCTACCCTCCACGGTTTGTTTCTTTCCATCAGCAGTACAAATATTATCAACAGGAGATTTATTAATTTGAAGACCCAATCTTTCTAAAACATGCAACCCTTTGGCTCCTACCACTGACGATGTGGCACCAGAGTCCAATAAAACGGTAATTTCAACGTCAAATAATTTGACAACAATATAGGGTCGATTATCGAGGGGTTTATCAATAAAAAGAGGTGAAAGTTGATTAGAGAAATTTGAGGGGGAATTTAAAAATTGAGCAACCTTGACTAGCCAACGACTCCAGTCGTCTTCATCAAAATGGGTTTTAACAGAAATCATTGAAACTTTTTTTGAGGCTGAAACTAATGGATCAGTGAAAATGCCTCTTGAAGACACCAATCTTACTCGTTTTTTGAACACTTTTTACAATCCTTGGATTTAACATCGGGCTCACCACACTTGTAGCAGAAAATATTCCTGGAAGCTTTACAATCGAAATAAGTATGGTTGGGTAATTGACAATTCCAGCAGGTTACAACTTTTTTGGATTTATTGGAACTATCGAAAGGAACCTTGGAGCTACTAGGTTGATTGGAAACTTCACCAACTGAATCTTGATTTGAATGTTTACGAAAATTATTATTGGAACGACGAGATGAATAATTATTACCTGATGAATAGTTTCTAGAAGAGAAAGAAGGTCGATCTGAAGATGTGTTACGAGGACTGTGCAACTCCGCGACAGTGTCTCTGACTCTATTTTTATTTTTCAAATAATCAGACTCCTCCAATTTTCTACAAAGCTCTGAAAGCTGGGTGACTGAAGTAATCTCTATCAAAGCCAACCTGTCAATAAAATCGGGAAGAAGATTATTACGAATGAATTTAATTCTGGTGAACTCAGCTGGTGTACGGGAAAGTCTATTAAAAAGAGAATCAAGGTGGGCAATGAAAACAATGGTAGATTCGTTCCTTCTCTGCTTACGTTTCTTGATTTGGTCCCAAACTTCATCGTCAATATCATCATGCAAAAAATCCTTCTTCAAGCGAAGAACCAAAGATGGCCAATCATCAATGGAAGATTTGATACTGCGAAACCAAATGCAAGCGTCACCAGTAAAGAATTCGACAGCAGATTGGAATAAATCAGGGTCTGAAACACCACGAGCCTGAGCCAACTCAGTTACTCGTTCTAGAAAAGAATAAAGTTTTTTCGGGTCACCATTAAATTTCACTTGCCATTCACTTAATGGAATATTGCGACTTGCGCAGTGGACTATTGGGGCAGCGACATTTATGACAGGGTTGGAGAGTTTCTACTTCAGAATTTGTAGTGAGTTTATCACTAAGATCAGCATCCAATTTAATACAAGTGGCAGTAGTTTCTTGAATATAAGTGTGGATTTCATCACGGTTATCTTCAGGAATGGGAATTCGCCTTGCTCTACCAAAAACATGGGATAATCGGGACTGCATACGCAAATATACTGAATCAGTGGGGGAACCTTCAAAATCTTCAATGATTTTCTCGATGGACTCAAGACTTTTCCTAATTTCTGAACGTTCTTCCAGAAAATGTAGATTAGCTTCACCAGCCACTATAGAAGATCCAGGACGAGATTGTTGTTCCTTCCTAAGAACTTTTCCCAAAATTTTTCTTTTATCAGCAACATTCCTAGCAGTAGCAAGTAGACGAATCCTCAGTTCGTAATCAAGTTCATGTTCCAACAAATGATTAGGCAAAAAATTGTAAGAATCCATTTTGAATAAAGAAAAAAAATTATTAGAAATAAGAAAACCACTAGAATGTCAGGGTTGTCAAGGTTATCAGGGTAATCAGGGTTATCACGGTAATCAGGGTTATAAAATGAGAAAGCTAAAGAGAAGAAATAATGCTATTAAATCAATAAACAAATGTCAATTTACCTCCAGGTAAATTAAACTATAATATACCTACATACATTGTATCAAATTTCGCAGTGTCAAACGCAGCCTAAATGAAAGAAGAACAAAATAATTACGTGCTGAGCGATACGTAATAAGAAATTTTGACGCAAACAAAAAATGAAGAGATATTTATCTCTAAAAACAAGGGCAACGCTAACGGGGGTTTTCTTACTGACTAAAAACGTAGAAAAGAATTTTAAATGGTAATGAAAATTAAACAAATGCTAATCAGTGTATTTTCAACCTTCCAGCATCAACAGTGAATTTTCAAGTTTATTTTTGAATTTAGAAAAAAAAAATCAAAACGAACCAGGCCCCACGTCTTTGGGCGTCATTTCTTTATTGTAGCCTACCTTTTGACCTTCCCAGTTGGCCTCAACAAATTTGGCTGCGGCAGCTCTTGTAGTCGTTGGCGATGGGTGGTAGAGTGGGGTTTCGTTTTGATTAAGATTAAGTTTGAAAAGAGGGCGCCACTTTATTTTTTATAGGCGAAAACAAAAAAACCTTGTGTAAAAAGATTCACTGTGATGTCTGGAGTGGAAGAAAACACTGCGTGTCCCAAAACACTATAACTAGCATTTATTTACATTATTATACAAGATGTCGAAGAAAATTGAAATATGGGTGGTTCTCACACCAACCCACTCACTGAACTCAAATATAGTTCAAGTGGTTAAGTATTATTACAGTATTTGAAAAAGTTGACCGATTATTATTAAAAGAAAGAAATTAAGTATTGAAAAAGATTTAAAATCCGCAAAAGTGAAAAGGTGAATTAAGTTTAATTTAAACCGGTACTACAGGGAGTAAAATGTTCATGAACCTTTTGGGGTGTAGTCATACGTGGATATCAATATACGGCGCAAGTGCCATTCAGTTACAAAAAAAAATGTTACAAATCAATGAGGAATTAATGTCAATGAGTACAACCGTAAAAAGGTTGATACTTTGATAAGAAAATAGTTACTTAAAGGAAATAGTTATGAATTGAATAGTGAAATGTTTACAAACTCGAATATGAAGGGTTTTAAGAAAATCGTTATTAGTATTAAAAGTAATTGTTGATAAAAATATTGAAGGAGTAGTATTTAAATAAAAAAACTGGCCTGTCACTGTTGCTGCCTCAAGACCATCAGCCATAAACGGTTTCTGTTCGCTTCGGCGGTGCGGGCAATCCCAACATCACAAAGTGCCATTTCTGCGACATATTCCCGCAGCATATGAGGACTCATACAGCCAGGTTCACGACAAGGTGATAGTCTTCAAACATCAAACGATTTAGCCAGCAAAGCATCCATTTGGTATTTTAGTAATGAAGTTGATTGGAAAGATTCGAAGAAAAAGAAAAAAAAACCCTAAAATTATGTATATTCTCAGTAACCAACCCATGGTGAAGAGTGGGGTTAACTCACCTCGTTAGGTTGAAAAGAATTCGGCAAATATCTATACCATCACTGTATAAATCACACCCATTTCTTCAGGGGAGGTTCATAGACATTATAAATGTAAAATATCGTTAAATCTCAACGATACATTCGAATATTTAAAGAAAAAAATGCCGCTCAGCACATTTTACGTGTGGCTTTCAGCACATCACGGGAACAAGTCCTCGAGCCAGGCCGAAAAGAAAATCAAATACTCCCATCGATCATCAATCAAGAGTGTCAGATGGACATTGACAAATGTCACGTATAAAGCGATAAATCAACTGGACAGAACCAACTGACCCCAGAAGATTACACCTTATCACCATAAAGCAGACCGAAAATGGGAAACATTGCAACATTGCCGGAAACTAACAGCTGTGATGTTTGAAGGTTAAAGTTATTTGTTGATAAATATTGGAGAAACCGATTTAGAAGATAAATTAGTGAGTACCATTCAAAAGGAAAATGTGAATGCTACAATCTTTTGATTTGTTTTTATTTTAAACAGAATTTTGTGTCCGTGAAGGAGTGAGATTAGTGAGAAGCTTTAAGCCAATAATTTAATATGGAAATAGAAGATGAAATAATGCTGGAAGATGATCTCGACATCTTAGATATAATTGATTTTGGATTTCCACGAAGGATTTTTAGGAGGCCCAACTATTTTGAGGATATGGATGATATGTCTTTTTACAGAAGATTTAGACTCACAAAACGTACAGCACTATTTGTCCTGGAGCTCATAGAAGATGCTTTAGAATTCGAAAACAATTTGTAAGAAAAACATAATTTTCTATCTACTCTACATTTTTTCAATGGGTACACAGAGAGTTCCCAAATAACAAAACAAACTAATCATACGCATAATGATTTAATGATTAGTACCTACTCACACTTAGGTAATCATTTATAGATGGTTGTGGTCAATTTGATCTTAATTCATTATGCAATAATTAGACGGGGCTAAAAATTTTTTGCAAAAAGGAGGTACTTCATCAAGAACCCTGTACATTTACAGGGTTTTTCCGTATATTTTTGCACCCCACCTAGAGAGTTCATTTGAATAGATATTGAAATCAGGTAAATAAAGAAGTCATGTTTTTTATGAACTTTTTGAATATTTATGCAAAAATTTCAAAAAAGTTCAATAAATGTCATCCATATTTGAAAAAACTATCAACCTGTCAATATTTGACATGTAATGAACTTTTCTGAAAATTTTCTATATTTACCTTATTTCTATATCTATTCAAATGAACTATCTAGGTGAGGTGCAAAAATATATGGACAACCCTGCACATACAATTTAACAGGAAAGGTTTTTCCTATTCTATTTTAATACATATGAGAAATGTTTTTTTTAGGAATAATAGCATTTCACCAATAAATCAACTGCTGACTGCACTTATATACTATGCCAGTGATGGCCATCAAATCAACATAGGCGACTTTATGCAAATGGGTCAAAGCTGCGTATCTAGGATCATAAAAAAGGTTTCAGAAGCCATTGCTGGTAAAAAAATATGTTTATCAAAATGCCAGTAACACCTGAGGAGAAAATATCTTCTCAAACCAGTTTTCATAGGATAGCTGGTTTTCCACGTGTAATTGGTTGTATAGATGGTACTCATGTGAAAATCCAATCACCAGGTAAGCTGATGATCTAGCAATATCCCATTCTTTGCATATCAACTTTGAATTAAATTATTATTTATCTTACAGGTGGTGAAGATGGAGAGATATTTAGAAACAGAAAATCATATTTCTCCATTAACGTGCAGGTGTTGTGTGATAGTAATCTGCAAATAATCAACATCGTATCCAGGTGGCCGGGATCAGCACATGATGCCACGATTTTTAGCCATAGTAGGCTCAGGACTAGGTTTGAGACTCGTGAATTCGACTCAGGTGTCCTCCTAGGTATGTATGTATGTAATTTGGGTGAAATGTCGCTTCTAGTTGGTTTGGGCTATTTTAATTTGCCCTTGACTTGTGCATCACTTTTGTTTCAAGTCACTGATAAACTGGGAGGACTTTGTTTCAAAATGCACTAACATAATAAAATTTTCGAAGGTGATAGTGGATATCCCTCAAAATCCTATCTACTTACACCACTGCGAAATCCCAACACAAGGCCCCAACAACTCTACAATGAATCTCAGATTAGGACTAGAAATACAGTGGAAAGAGGATTCCCCTGTTTATTATATGGATTAAGATGCAAATTTGAAACTGGTTTAGTCGTTGTAGTAGCTACAGCAATACTTTATAATATTGCTCGAGTAATGCATGACGGTGATCCTCCACCTCCACTGGGCCTCAATATGGAGGAATTAGATTATTTAATCCAACAAGGAAACATTCCTCCTATTAATCCCCAGATGAATGTATTATTTGATTTTAGAAATGAGATTATAGATAATTACTTTGCAAATTTGTAATATGTAAGTGATATTTGAAATAAATATGTTGTGAATCTGTAATGCGAAAGTTATTTGAAGCAAATGAAATTTGATCTTATAAGAATTCCTTATAAAACAATAATAATTTGCTACAACTAGGTCAGTTTTGCCCCTTGGGAATCCATGTAATCAGCCTCATCGAAAAATAATCAGTGGGATTTATCGAACAATCCCATTTTATCGTCTAATGATTTTTTTAAGAGAAAATCAAATGCAGCGTTTGAAAATGAAATAAGTAAATTAATAAAGAAAAATACAAACCACTAATTTTATTTGCACTCAATTTAATATTACAGATATAATAGGTAGGTATGAACTTATGATTTATCTACTCTAATTGTTTCTTTTTCAAAAGTAATTCTGCTTCCAACAGTTCTACTTCTATTTTTCTTTTTCGGATTATAAGATCATTTTCTTCTTCCATATGCTTCAATTGTCCTTCAACTAATAACAATCTTTTATCTAAGAGAAGGTCATATTTTTTCGCTATTTCCGATGATGTTGAGCTTTTCACTACAGTGGTTGGTCTTCTACGGCTGCTTGGTGTGATCTTTGCATGATCAGGCTCAGGCATCTGTGGAATGATGAAAATTATGTATTAAGACTTACGACAGCAGTAATTTCAAAAATGATTGAAGCTTTTTTTTCCTTTATGTTTTTCATTTTCGACGTGTTGTTTGAAAATGCAAGAAGATAAGCATGAGAAAAAATAGATTGAAGATTCGTATCTTTCGAAGTCTGGATGCATTAGGACTATTTGAATTGCGTGTTATATCCAAATACAGGGTCCTTCATTAGTGCGTCGGGCAATCCTAGCGTGGTTATTTACAAAAGTAGAAAAAAAAGTTTTATACAAAAGTTGTAGAATGTGACTTTATGCATATTTTAAAAATATTTGGAAACATACAGGGTGCGTCACAAAAGTATGGCACGAAAAAGTATGATTTTTTTAAATGGAACCCCCTGTATATTAATTGATATTTCAATTCTTTCTTCAATTTGGAACAAAAATTGTGATACAACTAATGTTCCTAGATTCAACCGTTATCGAGATATCGCGTTTTAAAAATGGCATTTTTGCAACTTTGACATGCTATAAAACTCAAACTATTCAAGTTAGAGAAAAATGGATTGCACATTCCTATCTTAACTTTTCAAGAGCTATTCAAGGAGATTAAATCCATTATTGTGAAAAAATGTCAAAATGTGCCGAAAAAAGTTGACAGTTGACGTTACCTTCTATCCAAATGACAGAAGAGCTCTTGAAAAGTTAAGATAGGAAAGTGCAAACCATTTTCCTCTAACTTGAATAGTTTGAGTTTTATAGCATGCCAAAGTTGCAAAAATGCCATTTTTAAAACGCGATATCTCGATAACGGTTGAATTTAGGAACATTAGTTGTATCACAATTTTTGTTCCAAATTGAAGAAAGAATTGAAATATCAATTAATATACAGGGGGTTCCATTTAAAAAAATCATACTTTTTTGTGCCATACTTTTGTGACGCACCCTGTATGTTTCCAAATATTTTTAAAATATGCATAAAGTCTCATTCTACAACTTTTGTATAAAACTTTTTTTTCTACTTTTGTAAATAACCACGCTAGGATTGCCCGACGCACTAATGAAGGACCCTGTATATAGGGTGTCCAAGCTATTTCGCGCCAACATTAATATGTAGCTTCTACAGCTGAAAATACGACAAGGAGCTAACATTAAACATGGGTAATTATATAGTAAGCCTCGGTTATCGTGAATCGTGTTTTTTGTTACATAGATCATTTGTTTAACGTCCAAATAACGCAGTTCACTACATTTTTTGCGGCGGAAACCTTTAATAAAAAAAGATAGCTACACTTTAAATATTGTCCTGATTCCGGTACTATATTACACCTCTCATATCATTAATAAGAAAAGAAAGCAGGTCATAGTTACTATGGAAACTATGTCGCTCTTAACTCTATTTGAAAACCAAAGTTTTGTTAGCTTCGGTTAGTTTGGATTGGTTTTCTGTGGAGAAAGTTTCATCAAAATGCTTTTTTAGGACGTTAAAAAAACGATTTATGTAAAAAAAACGCGATTCAAGATGACGGAGGCTTACTATATATAATTACCTAAACATGTATCGAACGATGTGTCCCAAGTGAGCCAAATCTTGTGGAAAGTTAAAATTTGATTATCGATTTTTCCAATCACTTGCAAAAAATGTTTACTATTGTTTACCCAAAATCAAAGTATGAGATTATTTTTTGTGTAGCACTAAAGGGCTATCTTAATTGCGATTCATTTTCCTTAAATGTTTAGACAATAAACCTCAGCAACTTCATCTGGCGTCGAAGAGACTTGGTAGCCTGCATCAATGCAAAAATGTCCTCATTTCTCGAATATATTTTGACAAGAAAAAGACTAAAAATAAGATTTATTTTGAATAATTATTATAGTATACCTCTAAGTGCTGTACGAAAAATTAATAAAAAAGACCGGCTAACAAATTTTCACCAAAATGTATTGAAAGTTATTGGAGAAAATCGAAAATAAAATTTCAAATTCAACAATGTGTATTTTTCTCGGGAGGCATTTTTCGATATTTTTTTTATAACTCTTGTGTTATTTAGCTAAATCTGATGCCTGCCGTGAAAAAACTGGGATACCGTGAATGACTATTAGCAATTTTGTTCAAAATACTCTTACATTTTCTATAGGTTTCTTTTTTTCCCCGCTTGTGGAAGTTTTTCCTAAAGCTGCACTAATTGGTTCTTGTAGATTTGTTGGAGTATACTTTCTCCAGCTATCATTCTTTGCAGCAGACTGACTTGTTTGAGTTTCTTCAATTTGCTAGAATCAAAATAAAGATACAAATTATGATTATTATTTATAAGCACCTACATCGAGACCTACACTAAGAAATAGATAACAAAAAAACATTCAATAAATTATTTTTCTGGATGGTAATTTTCATGTAACCAGAAGCAAAGAAGCTCTTGTGTTATAGAATATAGATTGTGATTTTTTTTTTATAGAAAACTACTACATATTCCTAAACGGTGACCGGTGACTTGGAGGAAAAAAAGCCTAAAAACCAGGTAAAAATAGCAAAAACTACATGGGTTGCTATTATCTATTTTAAGTACATAATATATTACAATAAACAAAACAAAATTCAACTCACCAGAAACGT
Organism: Orchestes rusci; assembly: GCA_958502075.1. Lineage (NCBI taxonomy): Eukaryota > Metazoa > Arthropoda > Insecta > Coleoptera > Curculionidae > Orchestes > Orchestes rusci. The sequence goes on from OY293312.1 coordinate 10,764,714, forward strand.
CTCCCTTCCTGGGTATGAATGTGTTTGTTACGTTTTCTGCGGAACCGTCATCTAATTGATCAACTATAGTTAATTCCAATTCAGTACTTTTATCAGGGTCTGCAGGCACAATACAGCTGTCATCACCATCATCATCAAACTTGTTATTGAAGTCCACGAGAGTTTTTTTGTTAATGATTGACATAAGAAGCTCATCTGTATCATCCTCTTTGATTTTTGGTGGTGGGCCTCCACCGGTGAGGGTAACTTCCCTTTTTTCTTCAGCCAAAGTTTTCCGTAGCTGCTTTTTACGATTTTCATAAAATTTCTTCAATGAAACCAAACTTCGTAATATTCCAGTCGATGAACTCGCATTAAAGTCCTTTGTGATCTGTTGCCAGGCCTTTTCCTTTTTCTCTGTCGAAACCCTATCGGTTTTCTTATCTTCTATTATGGATGAGTATTTATTTACAATAATTCGCAATAAGTGATGCTTCTCCGAAGATGTAAAGTTTGGAACTCTTACTTTAGAACTTTTTACAGGAGGTATGTTCATTGTTCTTCCTTGTAGTAAAATTGTTTTTGACAAACACAAAACACACCACTTTCATCTATCACTATAAATTTATTTTTTTGATAATCAATCCGACAAATAACAAACAACAGCTTTGATATGAAATATCAAATGAATTATTTTGACATTTTGACATTTTGACTTTGATGACATATGAATTATTTTGACATTTTCACAATTTTGACTTTGATGACATTAAGATATTTATTTAAAACCTGTATAGATGCAGCGTTGCCAGATGTTTTACCGCTTAGCTAGGTGCTGCTTATTTTTCGACGGTACATAACACACATATTTAAGCTTGGCTCAATATTTAAGCGGGCTTACGAAAGCTTCGCTTAAGACAGAAAACGGCGAATACGGGCATTATTCTTCTTATACTTCCACAGGCAAAAGACATAGCTTCTGGACAGGACGTTTTGTGAATCCATAATTGGTCCGGACAGTGACAACACGAACAAGTTGATCTTCTCCTGGATGAAGCTGAAGCACTCGTCCAAGGCGCCAATATAATGGGGGTAGATTGTCATCAAGTGGGAGAACAAGAGAACCAATCTCCAGTTCATTCTTGGCAGTAAACCATTTACTGCGCTGTTGTAGGTTGAGCAGGTAGTCTCTCGACCATCTTTTCCAAAAAACTTGAAACTTCTGTTGCAAGGCTTTATATTGGCTCAGGCGATTTGGTGGAGTCTGTGAGGGTATGGTCAGGTATCGATAGTAAGGAAGACCCGATTAAAAAATGACCGGGGGTTAGGCATGAGAGGTCTGAAGGATCGTTGGAAATGGGCGTTATAGGAGCTGAGTTCATTACAGATTCAACCTGAGCAAAAAGCGTAGTCAACAAACGTAAGGTGATTTTTACCAAGAATTCTACTAATGTGATATTTTGCACGTTTCACGGCGCATTCCCACAAACCTCCATGATGAGGAGCTCTAGGTGGAATAAATTTCCAAGCTATTGAATTTTTTAATAAGAAGTCTGACACGCTAGGTTCCTTGACAATATTGGGTGTAGATTTTATGATAGACAATAATTCATTATTTGCTCCTGTGAAATTAGTTCCGTTATCGCTATAAATGATCTTACATAATCCTCGGCGACTAACGAAGCGCTTGAGGGCTTGTAAAAAACTGTCGGTTCTAAGATCACTAGTGGCTTCCACATGAACAGCCTTAGTAGTGACGCATATAAAGAGACACAAGTAGGATTTGATTATTGCACGATTTCTTAATTTGCCGTCTTTAATTAAAAAAGGTCCAGCAAAATCCACACCGGTTACATTGAATGGTCTATTTTGAACAACTCGATCAGAAGGCAAGCTGGACATTTTTTGACACAAAGGTTTAGGACTGACCTTAAAGCAAGTGATGCATTTTTGAATTACATTTTTTACTGACCGGCGGCCCTGAAGTATCCAATATCTCTCACTCAATGAGGTAAGTATTGACAAGATACCACCATGTAAATTTTTATGATGTTCGTTTCGAATCACTAACTGCCTCAAAGAATGTTTTGGACAAAGAATAATTTGATGTTTGGAACTAAAAGGTAGATCGGATTTTGATATCCGTCCACCCACGCGGAGTAAACCATCAATTCCCATAATTGGACTTAATGAAGCGATTCTTGATTTTGGCTTGATGAAAGAAGAGCCAGAAAGGGAATTAATTTCTTCAGGAAACACTTCGTTTTGTGCAATTTGCAGTAGCCTTTCTAATGAGTATTCAATTTCAGTTACACTTAAAGGTTCACTATTTTTTATTTTGGTTTTACAATTTTGATAAAATCTGAAACAATAGGATATTACACGCAGTAGTTTAAAGAGTGTGGAAAATACGTCCATATCGTTTTGAGCTGTAGTAATTAAAGACGTTAAAATATTCTTTGTTTCAGGAATCGTTTCAGGTGGGCTGAAGTTTTTAGGCCAATTTTCTTTATCTAGATTTTCGAGCCACGGTGGCCCTGACCACCACAAGGTGGAATTGATCAAATTTATGACATTTGTGCCACGAGAGGTAAGATCCGCTGGATTTTCGTTGGTAGGAACATGATGCCATTGAGAAGGATCACAAGAAGATTGGATATCAGATACACGATTAGCTACAAATATTTTTAGTTCACTAGGCGACATTGCAATCCAACTTAGAACTATTGTACTATCAGACCAAAAATATGTGTTATCTATTTTCAAATTAAGTGATAAGTTTACCCTTCTCATTAGTTTAGTCCCTAAAACAGCACTACAAAGTTCCAGTCTTGGTATGGATAGGGTTTTTAACGGAGATACTCTCGATTTTGCGCATAATAATGCGGTAAAGCAAACATTGTCTTGAATAGATCGCACATACACGCATGCGCCATAACCTTTCTGCGAAGCATCACAGAAGCAATGTAGTTCAATATGTTGTGATTTAGGCATAAAAACATGTCGGTTAATGGAAATATCAGGTATAAGTTTTAAGTCGTTTAACATTGATAACCATAAATTAGTAATTTCTGGAGGCAGGGGAGAATCCCAATCTAGTTTATTCTGCCAAATTTCTTGCATTAAGACTTGCGCGAATGATTATGGGAGTTATTAGGCCTGGAGGGTCAAATATTGTAGATATAGCTGATAAAATGGCGCGTTTGGTTAAGTGACTTGACCAATTATCATTTTCCTTAATTGAGTAAGTTAAAATGTCAGATTTTGGATCCCATACTAGACCCAAAGTTCGTTTAAATTCCACATCATGCACGTGGTATTTTTCATTATAACTCATTTCCGAAGAGAAAAACCGTATTTTTCCAAAATATTATTAATGTCTGTTTTTAATCTACGCCCACTTTTTACGTTACTTGCTCCCGATATTAAATCGTCGACGTAAAAATCATTTATGATAATATCACATGCCTCTGGGAAAGCCTCCTTATTTTCCACAGCAGCCTGCTGAAGTGCTCGAATAGCCAAAAAAGAAGCAGACGCGGTGCCATAGGTTACAGTTGTTAGTTGAAAATGAGAAATTTCTTCGCTTGGAGTTTCCCGCCATACAATGCGTTGAAGATCATGCTGACCTTTGTCTATTTTCACCTGCCTATAGATTTTAGCGACATCCGCAGTCATAACTACCGTATGCTGCCTAAAACGTAGTAAAATCGAGAATAGTTCTTGTTGTATGCAGGGCCCTGTTTTCAAAATATCATTCAATGAAACACCCGAGCTGCTCTGACACGATCCGTCAAAAACCACTCTCAAAGCAGTTGTGGTACTCAACTCATTCATCACCCCATGATGAGGTAAATAAAACAAATTGTCACCATTATTGATGATATTCACATTCTCAGGATTGATCTTGACCATGTGACCCAACTTTTGATATTGTCACAATAAGGGCTTGTGGGGTCTTCAACTGTACCCCACCCCTATTGTGCGCTAGGGACGTAGCACTCACTTAGGGATGGCAAAAATTATTTATATATCGATATATCGAATCATATGATATATCGCATTAATATATCGATACACTTGATATATCAGATGAAAAATATCGATATTTCCGATATATCGATATTTTTTGATGAATTATTCATGTAGTAGTATTATTACTATTTTATTGCTCAAATCAACATTGCACAGTGCGTTATTATGATTAATTTTTAATATTTTATATAAAATAGAATAGGTAGGTACCAAGCTACCAAGTGGGATAATATCAAATAATATAAAATCAACAGAATAAAGTGAAAATTAAAAAATCTTTTATTCAAAAATAAGTCATTCATACGAATATATCAAAGTTAATTTAAATTCAAATTTTCTGGTAAAGAACTTAAAAATATCAGTTTTGACAGTCTTTTTCCTGTTAACCTGTTCCTACTTTTTGTGGCAGTAGCTCCTGCTTTTGAGAATAATCTCTCGCTAGGGACTGAAGTGGCCAGTACACAGAAATATCTCTGGGCAATTTTATGCAATCCTGGATATACTCCTCTCATTTCGTCCCAAAGATTTAAAGGATCTTCTTTCAAAGTTCGAACTGGAATTCCAAGATATTGCGTTATTTCATCATTTTTTGATTCAGAGGATTTGTTTTTTTTTCTTGCCATGGCTATGGGCAATTTTTTTATGGTGAGCCCACAAATCAAAAGCTTCTTCTTCTTCCAAATCTGTTGTATTCGGACTTCCTTCTGCTTCTGAATCTGAAGATGAACAACATGCGGTCTGAGCCAGCTCAGCTTTAAGGCAACGTATTGCGTTCGACACTGCAATGGGATCGTTGAAATGTAGGTTTTTAAAACGGGGATCTATTAAAGTTGATACAGCTGGGATGATAGATTTTTCGATGAATCCAAACCTTTTTTGAAATTCCTTTAAAATTTCGATTTTCAAGTTCTTGGCAATATTGTAAGTTGAAGTATTATTCTCATATTGTTTATAGAGACAAGCCGTGAGGGGTATAATCTTACTTATCGTGACATAGTTTGCTCCACTTATTTCCTTCGTCATTTTTTCAAGTGGGTGCAAAAGTTTTTTTAACTCTTTCAATTCATCGATTTCTTGTGCACTCAACATCAAGGGCGCATCAATGTTCGAAAATAGAATGGTACTTATGGTAGAGGCCAACTCCAAAAATCTTTCTATCATGTAATACGTTGAATTCCACCTGGTTTTTACGTCTAGTACCACTTTTTTCATGTTTCCTTCGGCTATCCCGGACTCTTTCTGAATTCTTCGTAAATGGTCACTTGCTTTTACGCTCCTTTTGAAATAAACGACAATTGATCTTACTTTTTCAATCATTGCATTGAATCCTTCTGTGTTTTTAATAGAATTTTCACACAGGAGGTTGAGGGTGTGTGCAAAACAAGGTACGTGTTTACCTTTTGGAAAACTGTCATGAATAGCTTTAACTATATTGGCTGCATTGTCCGTTACCACAGCTACAACTTTCTCCTTGTTTATGTTCCATGTCTCAAGAATTTTAGTTAATTCTGAAGCAATATATGAAGCGGTATGAGATTCAGATAATTCTGTGATTCCAATGGTTGCTGACACTAGTTTCATTTCTAGAATAAAATGAACAGTTATTCCCAGAAAGCTTTTAGTTTGCATGTCTGCTGTCCATATATCCATTGTAAGACTCAGAAACTTGATATCTTGCAGAATATTCTTGAATGCTTGTGAAACTGAATGATATTTTTCATCAACCCTGTTTTTTATGGTATTTCTTGTTGGAACTTTATACAAGGGAGTCAACTTTTTCATTAGAGCCAAAAATCCAGTTCCTTCCACCGTGGAAAATGGCATGTTATCTTTAACTATAAAATTGACTATGGCCTCAGTAAGTTCTGAATTTTTTGATCCACCATCTGAAAAAAATAGAGGAAATTAACAAAAGTTTTGAGTACATATTAATAAATTAATGAAGAAAAAATTTAGTGAGATTATTATTTATTATCATTACCTGCATATGCGGTAAGGTTTTGCATGGAACTGTTAATCAAGGGTTGTCTCAAAGTAACTTTTTTTATCAAGGAAGTAGACCCAGGTTCAACTTGTACTGATGCAGTAGATGCGGAAGAGCCCAGTGTTGATGATGAGATTTTCTTTTCCTCTTTGTCTTTCATTAGCAGATTTGTTATGTCCTATAAATTAAAAACAATAAATAATGATAAGCTGAAAATTCTTTAAAAAAATTAAATCTTGTATAATCACGTACAGGGTGTTCACAGCTAAATGAACCCTCCCATCAACTTTTTAATTTGATGTTTGAGAAAAAAATGTTTCAAATGAAAGTTTAATCGTTCAAAATGAATTTTGTGGAAACAATGCTTTCACATATACTTGGTGTTTCAGAACTTCTGGGTGCGGTCCAAGTTTCTTATTTCAAATTACAACCCTATTTTTTTATTTGATTTTTGCATCCTCCTAAAAATTCTGAAATTTTTTTCATATAGCATAAATAGCCTTATACTTACCCAAATTCAACCAATAAGAAAACATTGTGTTCACAAAATTAATTTTGAATCATCAAACTTTTATTTGAAACATTTTTTTCCCAAACATCAAATAAAACAGTTGATGGGGGGGGCATCAAGCTGTGAACACCCTGTACATAAATCTAATGAATTATATCTAAAAGGTTACCTCTGACACTGTAATATTTTGTGAATTTGACAATAATTCTTCCTGGCTCGGCTCTTGGTCAAGATCGAGGTCAATATTTTCTGCTTGCAGCCTAGGTTTTTTTGAATCAGAAGGAGTAGATGGATTTCCTTGCGATTCTTGCGAATAGCTACTGCTCTCGCTTCTGCTACTAGTTTCTCGATTTGTTTTTTGAACCTGTTCAAAAATAGTCTTGTGCTTTTGTTTCAAATGGTTACTCATATTGCTGGTATTTCCAGAAGTCTTTAAAATTTTCGAACATAAGTTGCAACGTACTGTATCATTTTGTTTAGGCAGTTTTTGGAAGTGCAACCAAAGAACACTTTTTGGTGGTGCCATATTTGATGGTATGATGGTCTAACTGGACTAATCACTAATTTTGATATTGTTCACGTCACGTCAAGTTCAAGTGTACCAGGATAAGTTCACAGTTCACAATTATCACTATTCACTATTCAGTACCTACTCAAAGTCTTTTTGCAGTATTTTGCACTGAAACGGGAAACGTGAAACGAAACATCATAACATCAAACAAACATTGTCGTGAAATGTCAAATGACAAATGATGTAAGGTTTGCATTCAATTTGTTTTCGAATTGGAACTGTCAAAATTTCCGCTTGCCAAACAAGAATCTTTTTCCACCATCTACATTGAATTTGTGTTCAAAGTCACGCTTACTCCAATTTCAATGTAGATGGTACGATATGACTCCCGTGTGCCAAGCGGAAATTTGACAGTTCTACTTCAAAATGAAATTGAATGTAAACCAAGAATGACACAACGAACAGTTGAAGTGGCAACTGGCAACACCGAAAGAGGCTTCTCAATAATCTCGACAGAGCAGACTGCAGAATGCAGCAGAATTACAGTTTTTAGATAGATCCTATATTATGCATCAACGCATCTTGTGCTTGTGTATTTTTGTGAAGGATTCATATCAAGAATCAAGAATATCAAGATGAATAGAACGTGATGAAATTGTCGATATATTTTACAAAATATCGATATATTTTTCGATATATCGCAATACCGATATCGATATAATTTTATCGATATATTCTCGAAATAAATCGATAAATTAAATACATCGATATATTTTTGCCATCCACACAGAAGGGAAACTCGTGTCACTTCACAACATCTCTATTTTCTTTGAAGGTCAACAATTACAGCCAGGGGATAAGCATGGGCCGCTGGCTCAGAGGAAGAATAGGAATTCTTGCCAAGCTAGAAGCTTGACTGACACTACTTTTCCCTCCTCTCGAACCATCGTTCCGTGGCCGAATTTATATAAAAAAACTGTTGGGTCAGCATTGTAGGTCATGCGTCATAACATCATCGTAACATGAATGAGTGGATTTATCCAGCGTACTTTCCACCCCATTATTACGATGACATATGCCCCTTCCCCGCGAGCATTGGCCCCCAATGCTAACTGACAACATGCTCCATCCCCTTACAAAACATGACTTGAAACTTAAAACAATAATAAACTTGCTCCGGTCCTGTGTTACATTATGTCAATCCGCTGAGTATGGTTTTGTCCCTGACCATCACCAACAGCAAAACACCTACAATTGCAATCTATTGTCAGCGGTCACCGTTCCCCCAATTTCTGATCTTCGCTGACGGTGCGAAGATTTGCTGGCTGGCTCATCAGGGTTTTGCAATTGCAGCTTGACCTTGTTGGTGGTGTTTCGTAAGTATGGGACTACAGGGTGACACCTGACACTCCTACTCAGTCCGGAGTGACCTGTATTTCCGATCATGGAACCATACTCTTCAGCTGGGTATCGGAGGACCGGAAGCAGACATTGAATGCTCTATGAAAGAAACAAAAAAAAATATATGGATATCTCAAAATAATAAAAACACAATATATACAAACACCAGGAGGTTGGTAGTGTCAGTCAAGCTTCCTATCACTGTGGTTTCCCTGTTCTCACTCTGTACACTATACACGCTTGGCGTGCGAGAGATGATCGTTAGGTGCCTCCACCAAAAGTCACATACGGCGTTCGACTGAACCCGCAACACCTGTCGTGCTCTAGGGAACGTAGCTGGGCTGATCAGTAGGGAAACTCAGTTTGTGATAGTAGCTTCAATATATTGTTGCCAACCATACATCAATACAATCTCTTACCACCATAAGATTAGGATGTGCATGTTCTCTGTTGCGTTGATCGTAGGAGTAGTTATATTACGCTGAAGTTCGACGAAGGGTGAGAGGGGTTACACTACTTACAGCGATAGAAAGGAGTGAGAGGGGTTACACTACTCACGGGGAGGGAACGAGTAATTAGCGTAGGCCAACTATTGAGTTGGAGTTCACCCAAGCCATTCTAACTTGTTGTGGCGTGTTCGGGTTTGCTAGAAGAGTAACAACATCACGAATGTTCCTGATTGTAATATTCTCAGGTGCAAAAACTGTTATTGATGGAAAGTATTTAACATCATCAATTGAAAATAGTCCACAACAGTTAATTAATCCACTGACAGGTGTGAAGTTCAGAGGATTCATCGTGACAAGTTGTCTAAGATCAGTTTCTAACAGAATAAAATGCTCATTAACTAATGGCTCGTTAAAACCGATCTGTCCGGCGAGCATGGAAAAATCGTACTTTGCGGCTAACTGTAGTAGTCCAACACGATAAAAACTATGTATCGGTACGTCCATGTCCGGAATCTGTGCTTGGACACGTCGAATGCACTCAAAAAGAGTGAGCCCTAGACCACGAGTGGAAAAACTAAGTCGAATGTTCTGCGGTTGGGGTTCAACGTGCGCACTTTTTAAAGCGTCCTTAAGGGATTCAAATTCACTGAAAAGCGAGTTTTTAAGCTTTTCAAGATTTTGACGATTAAATTCGTCGATTGTCTCCTTATTTCGCTTGTCCCTAAATTCCTGTGCCCTGTGTTCCCTGTTGGATGGTGCAGGAGGGTTAGGTGTTTGAGGGGGGGGTCATCAAATTGTCTCTCGCCTGGTGGTGCGGCATTTTGAGCAATTTGTCCTCGACCACGGCCTCGGCCGCGGTTGCTGCTTCTTCCTCGGTTCATCCCACCGGCCTATTTACTAAGGAAAACCGAACAGGAAAGCGAGGGCCAATATAGATGCCAACTCATTCCACTTGCGACAGAGACGAGCCGCTCGAGAAGCAGGTCGGAAACAACTCAATTGGAAACCTCACATAACTTGCAGGTACAGGGTGTGTACAAGCTAGGTTTAGCTCGTATATTACACTTGCTCAACTCGGTTTGGTTGAGCAGCGGAAAATGTAGAGTTTACTGCCAGAGAGCAGCCTCACTCTCTGCTATGGCCAAGTGGGCTTGGGCGCAGTACATTTGTTGAGTAAAACCACGTTTTGAGTAGTTGTTGAATACTGATCCTTTATTTCCCACGACTTGCTTATATATGATTAATTGTTATAGTACACAATGATGTTATCCAAATATTGTAGTAAACATAGTTCTACTATGCACTTCCGTTCGTGCTTTCGTCGGCAAAATAATCATATCATGACCGAGTGACCGACCATGGTTCGGGAACGTGATGATTAATTAGTTTTCCTACCTATCTGACATTGAACTTGAGTGGGTTCATAACCTATCATGAAATTATTAAAAATTGGGAATGTATTAAACTTAGAAAATAATGCATGTTTAATGGTGATTAAACATTCTGTCGCCTCTCCACGATGGACGAACGTAGAGACATCAACTCTATGTCTTCGTTTTGGCCTTGTTGTTTGTCCACTTCCTAGTTTTGCCTCTTCGGTCTTCTCCTGATGATGCGTGTCCCTTGTACGCCAACCTAGAATCACCATAATGAGTATTGTCGTGATGCTGCTCATGATGACTGCGTGCTGATGAATGCTGCGCCATCCCGTGTCATGGATCCTATCTTTGAGGTCCCACTCTTCTTGTCTTAGCTCTGTAGAGCAATCTGTTTGCCTGAGTATCGGCTCGGTGGCTTGATATGAAGGTTCATGATTGATCGGGCTGGTATTGAGGATGATGGGCAATGTCTTGGAGTGTATGGGCTCGGTGGCTTTGTGCGGAGAATCATGGTTAATCAGGCTGGTATCGAAGATGATGGGCAATGTTTCGGAGTGTCTGGCTAGAGCAGGAACGGTTGCAGTCATTCCTGTTGTATTTAATACAACATCTTCCCGGGCGCCTGGACAGATTACAGCGAGTGTTGCTGAGGGGTTTGCCGTAACCATCCAATCATTGTGTACAATTGTTTCCTCACTCACTGAACTTGACTGTCGTTCTACCCTTGGACAGGATATTTCTGGTAAGTCTGGCAGCTTGTCTAGTAGTTTGTTCTCGTCACTTTTTTGAATCAGATCCCATGCTGAGTAGTGGTTGCTTGCGATTGCTTCCAGCTGTTCTATTGGCTTGTTTGTTTCTTCTTTGGTCGGTGTCTCCAAGTAGTTTAGTTCGTTTGTGTTGGTTAATGCAGAGTTTTCATGGGTCTTGGTTTTGGAAGTATCACAAAATGTAGGCTGGTTTTGGTCGTTGCTTTTGGAAGTATCAGGAAATGTAGGTTGGTTTTGGTCGTTACTTTTGGAAGTATCACGAAGTGAAGGTTGGTTTTGGTCGTTTACAACTTGATCAAATTGTCTGCGGATTTCTTCGTACATGTTATGAGCGAGATATGCATTTTCATGTTTTTCTTCGTAGAATAAGATTTCTTCGTGGATGTCCTGGATCCTCTCCCACTGCTTGTGAACTCTTTCATAAGGAAATTGTAGCGATACTCTCCTTTGTCTAGTTCCAACTCTGACTGTATGTCCGTAAAAAGGTCTTTTAGTTGTTCTATTCTGAACTCTTGTATTTTCAGTCGCTTTTGTTGGCTGTTGATGGTAGGGCTTAATTGTTCGGCTTTTGGGCATGTTCGTAGGTAGTCCAAGCATTCGCCGTATTCGGCAGCCATGTAGTGGAAGTATGACCTGGTGTTGTAGGGATGGTCGAAGGAGTCCTTCAGTCTATTGATTGCTCTGTCGTTCTTGAGGGCATCCTGCCATAATCTCTCCAGGTGGGATAAATGTTTGTGTATGTAGTAATCCGTTTTTTCGTTTTGTGAGTCGTTTTTGCTGTTGCTTAGTATCTGGACGATCTGCATTCCCACCTTTTCTTGCTCTTCTGCTAGACGATCAAGCTCGTTCTTGTTTTCCATTGTGGCTTATTGGTTGCCTTATGTTGGATTCACCTTTGGATGGTTGAATAGCGAGCCTCTGATGGACTGGATTCGTAGTTTGGATAGTGAGCCTCTGTGCACTGGATTTGTAGTTTGGATAATGAGCCTCTGTGGACTGGATTTGTAGTTAGCCTCTGTGGACTGGATTTGTAGTGAGCCTCTGATGGACTGGATGTGTAGTGAGCCTCTGTGGACTGGATTTGTAGTTAGCCTCTGTGGACTGGATTTGTAGTGAGCCTCTGTGGTCTGGATTTGTAGATAGCCTCTGTGGACTGGATTTGTAGTGAGCCTCTGTGGACTTGTTGTAGTGAGCCTCTGTGGACTTGTGGACTGGCTGGACTGCAGGCGGGTTGCTGCAGTTTTCAGGGTGCTCGAAGGACCAATGTACAAGTACAATATATCCGGCTCGAAGGACCAATGTACAAGCTAGGTACAATATATCCGGCTCGAAGGACCAATGTACAAGCTAGGTTTAGCTCGTAGATTACACTTGCTCAACTCGGTTCGGTTGAGCAGCGGAAAATATAGAGTTTACTGCCAGAGAGCAGCCTCACTCTCTGCTATGGCCAAGTGGGCTTGGGCACAGTACAGTAAAACATAGTTGTTGAATACTGATCCTTTATTTCCCACGACTTGCTTATATATGATTGATTGTTATAGTACACAATGATGTTATCCAAATATTGTAGTAAACATAATTCTACTATGCACTTCCGTTCGTGCTTTCGTCGGCAAAATAATCATATCATGACCGAGTGACCGACCATGGTTCGGGAACGTGATGATTAATTAGTTTTCCTACCTATCTGACATTGAACTTGAGTGGGTTCATAACCTATCATGAAATTATTAAAAATCGGAAATGTATTAAACTTAGAAAATAATGCATGTTTAATGGTGATTAAACATTCTGCCGCCTCTCCACGTGGGTGGTACTTGTTGCTTGGAGGCTATGACGTCTTGCTGGAGTTTGGAGGTTAGGTCTCTATATTTTCCGCTGCTCAACCGAACCAAGTTGAGCAAGTGCAATGTACAAGCTAGGTTTAGCTCGTAGATTACACTTGCTCAACTCGGTTCGGTTGAGCAGCGGAAAATATAGAGTTTACTGCCAGAGAGCAGCCTCACTCTCTGCTATGGTCAAGTGGGCTTGGGCACAGTACATTTGTTGAGTAAAACAACGTTTTGAGTAGTTGTTGAATACTGATCCTTTATTTCCCACGACTTGCTTATATAACTCAGAGAGAGCAGCCTCACTCTCTGCTATGGTCAAGTGGGCTTGGGCACAGTACATTTGTTGAGTAAAACAACGTTTTGAGTAGTTGTTGAATACTGATCCTTTATTTCCCACGACTTGCTTATATATGATTGATTGTTATAGTACACAATGATGTTATCCAAATATTGTAGTAAACATAATTCTACTATGCACTTCCGTTCGTGCTTTCGTCGGCAAAATAATCATATCATGACCGAGTGACCGACCATGGTTCGGGAACGTGATGATTAATTAGTTTTCCTACCTATCTGACATTGAACTTGAGTGGGTTCATAACCTATCATGAAATTATTAAAAATTGGAAATGTATTAAACTTAGAAAATAATGCATGTTTAATGGTGATTAAACAGGGTGAACAGAGTCAGTGAGACCAATTGTGTATATACATATACATTTTTATTTTCTTTAACAGCTTATTTAAAAATTTAATTATAAAACTATTTGTATATATAGACCAAGGGACGGCGATGGCGAACCTTTGCAGTAAGGACCACGATATCCCCCTGGAACGGTCCGTGGTACAGAACCTGCTCCCCCTCCGGTACCTAGGGAGGCCAACACTCGCACGGCACATCTACCAACACGATTGGCAGCCGCTATATAGGAGGGAAGGAAAGGCATACGTTTCAGAACAAAAACAAAAAAAAAACAGACTTACCCGGGGAATGACGGGGTGATCCCTCCTCACGAAGATCTCCGTTTCCGAGTAATACTTTCGCCTGGGCCGCGGTTGCTGCCTCTTCCTCGGTTCATCCCACCGGCCTATTTACTAAGGATAACCGAACAGAAAAGCGAGGGCCAATATAGATGCATTAAATCAATAGTTGGAAGACCTCTTGTCATCGGATTTTGATCATTCGATGTTTTGGTATTAATACTTTGTCGAATAAGGGATTAGCGTTTGAATTGCTTGCTTTTAGTTCATAAAATTCTCGGATAATTCGGATTGCCTTGCCAGTGATTGAATAATACTTGTCTTCAAAGATTTCAAGCTCCACTACTTGATTTAAATCATCTTTTTCTAATGCCGTTTGAACGGAACTAAAATCATTGAGCATTGAACTTTCGATATTTTTCAATCTTATCTCTATATTTTCGATTTGATCCTCAGTGAAATTGTCAATGACCCTAACGAACCTATTTGGAGCTGCCTTGATTTGCTCTCGCTGGAATAATAATTCCTTCAACTTTGAGTCTACTTCATCAGTTGGATTTTCACTTGCCATGTTTAACGATGCGCTATGCACAGCCTACGATATTAAGTAAAGACACGATTTGAATAAAAGCACGATATAAGGTTATTTACAGAAGCATTCAATAAATCCTACATCGGCTACGATATAATTAATTAAACACGATGACTGCAATTTGCTCCGATTGAATGCAACAAACTACAAAGTTTTTCGATATATTAGGATAGGAATATGGAACAGACTTACTCACTGTGATATTGATGTTTCTCTTCGATATTTCGTTGTTGCCGACCAGGTTGGTAATGGCTGCCAAATGCCGTCCGTTGTTCAACCTTTCTTTGATGTTTTTCCAGCTAACTCGCCGTCCATAGGTATTTTTACACATTCGGTCGATGGTGGGGTTGGTTTTTGTCGCTAGTATTTGTGATTTACTTTAACGATGGCGTAAATTAAACTAGATTTGTGTGGTCTGTATTTACGACGTATATTAGCTGCTGAACAGTACAAAGAGGAAGACTGTGGAAGACAGTTGATCCCACCCCATTACGAATAAATTTGGAATATGTTTTTTAAACAATGCTTGCACTCCACCCATGTTTCCCATCATCACACTTGCATTGTCAGCTGCCAAACCCAACATTTTTTGAATAGGCACATTATGATTGTTCAAGTGAGTTACTACAGCATCATAGAAACTAACAGCTGAAGCTGATGTGACTTCCACCAAACCAAAAAACTTATCTTTGACTTTATTTGCAGCATAGTAACGCAAAATTGCGAGAGACTTTTTAGTGCTGATATCTGTAGTTTCATCGATAATTAATGAGTATGCATTTACTTCAGCCACATCTTCCTGAATAAGCTGTAGGGCCTCTGCTGCAAAACAATCTTTGGTTATTGCAGTAGCTTTTGTTCTTGAAATCTTCAATGACTTGGCAATTTCTGAATCTGGACAAACAGACTGGATCATTTTTGGGAGGTGGTCCATTAGTAAAAATGGCAGATTATGTTCATGAAGAAACATTACTAATTTTGATTCCCCTTCTGCTACCTGCTTTTGTAATTTTGTTTTAGGGTTTTTAGCCCCGAAAACGTCTAGTTTTTCTACAACTTTACACTTTTTTAAACCATCTTTATGTAGTTGTGGAAAAAGCCATATTGAGAGACACGCACAAATGTCTCTCAATATGGCTTTTTCCACCATGAATATTTTTTTTGCAAACTTCACAATAGGCTGTGCCTTCTTTTGATACTAACCAAGCGCCAAATTTTGTTTTCCACTCATCCCTAAAGTGCTGCTGGTAAAATTTAGTTTTTTGTTTCTTATTGTTAGAAGCTGAAGTTGATCGATTTTCTAGGTCCCGTCCACTTTCATCGTCTTCGCTGTAAGTCTCCATTACTTCTAATTCATTCATCTTATGTCTGTCTACTACTTCATGTTCAGTCTGTTCAATAATTATTGTTTCATCGATTGATGAGTTTGAATCGTCAAGATCAACTCTTTGGACAGTGGTTTTGGCAGACTTTCGTTTTCTAATAACAAATCTGGGAAAAACAGTTGCGGTGTTAAACTTAAAATAAGCTCTAAGAGTGCATTATACTGTTTTTCTGTTTGTATCAGGAAAAATTTTGAAAAGCTAATTATTTTGAAATTGGTAACTATTCTGAAGTACTTATCCGACGGTGTCTAATGAAAATTTTGTTTAATTGATGTTTTATAGATTTAGAAGATTTTAAAATGTTGCGTTGGAATTAGGATCCTCAGAGAGCTGAAATGCACAATACTTGAACTGATTTTACATAAGAAGGTACTGATACAGCTCATTAACTCCGATAAGCCACCTTGAATAGCTCTTGAAAAGTTAAGATAGGAAAGTGCAAACCATTTTTCTCTAACTTGAATAGTTATGTCAAAGGTGCAAAAATGCCATTTTTAGGACGCGATATCTCGATATTGAAAAAATACAACTTTGATGCTTTTCGTGTTTTGGAGACACCCTGTATAACATGAAAATATTTTTAAAATAAGGCTACATTACAAAGGGTCCCTATCCATACAGTAAAAAAAACTTCTTTAAAATCAGATACTTTAGCCATAATGTTTCGTGTTGAATAACGAGAATAGCCCTGTATTTCTACTCACAAGTTTTATTAAAAGAGCGGATAATCGGGCGCATTCAATTTGTATTTTGGTACTTTTTTACAAAATCATTCTTATTGCTGTGAGTAAGCCCTCAAAAAACCCTAATTCAATTATTGTAGCCGGAGCACATCATAATTTTGAAAGCTGAAAATAACTATGTAAAATTTCAGTAAACGCGCTCAGATTTGTTCTCTAGAATACTTATCAAACAAGGCAAAATACCTAATTGGTTTTAGAAAATCTATAGATATACGAAGAAAACGCATTCTGCACTGCTACCTTATATACTTTTTAGTTTCAAATAACTCACTTGTCCATTTTTCCAAGCTAACAATCTGCATCGGATATCTGATACCGGCAAAACTCTCTTAACTTAACATCAACATATACGTATTATCATCATAGAATTATCAAAACATTCAAAACCACAACTAAAATGACTAATACTAATGTCACTTGTCAAACGTCGGATTATCAGTCACTGCTAGATGTAGCCCACTTCCACATGATATGCTATGTTACGCTGTTGCCAAGATTTTCTGCATTACAAACTGGTCCAGGAAAATAATTTGTGGTAGAGTGAATTGAAAAGTCAAAAACGTACTAGATTTTGATGCGGCGTACTGTCGTACTAGAAAATCAAATTTAGTACTAGATCTAGTACGAACGTACTGACACTGGCAACACTGGGAAGACAGTTGATCATGACAGTCAAATGACAATGACACAAAAATGACATTTGACAGTAATATGTCATCTGACATAAATTAAAGCTAACATACACAAAATTTGAAGCACTCCTCGCACAACGTTGCCACGATGCACTTTCAGTAGGAAATCATTGTATTTCCGACATTCTCGACAGCAGAAACCCAGTCACGAGCTGATCCTCCTTGAGCTGACCACATTTTGATTGAATTGTTGATGGAAAAACTGCTTCAAATCAATGATTTATTTAAAAATTATCAAAATTGAAAACTTGTTTTACCTGAATTAATTTCAAAGAGTGTATGTTGAGTTGAAGTACGGACTGATGGTGGCGTTATTCAAAAAGTGCAAGTATCTCGTCCAATTCTCTAGGAGGAACTGATTTCTTTTTCTTGATCGAATTAACCTAACTAGACCAAGAAGAAGTGGAAAAGAGTATGCAATGTAGACTGCTTATATTAACACCATAGATACATCATCATAGAGCTAATTAATCCAAACAATAATAACATTCATACCCATAGAACTGTTTATAATTAAGTATGTTTACATAAAACGTTCAATCTTTTAATTAGTACTTTTCTCAACGAATGCAAGCGAGCACCTGCATATTCCAGTCAGAACGTGTTAAATTGAACTCAAACCGATGACTCATAAAAAAAAAAACAAGTTGTCACAAGTTGAACATTGAATTTTAAAATTCGACGTTTTTGATATAATAACAAGTACCTAGACCTACATCGCGGGACAATGAAGAGTGTTTGCACTTCACGACAATTATCTTGGGTTCATCGACCTCATACTGGGATTGATTTCGCTATTTGAATTCGAATGAAAAAATAATTAAAAATGCATAGATTTTTTCTCATAGGTTTATTCAGAAAATATAATATAATATAATTCATTCAATTCTGATAATAATAATTATTATTATTGCGATTATAGTCTGGAAGCATCCGATCTTGGTACTGCTGCTGCTGTTGGCTTTATTGTTTTTCTTTTTCCCTGATTTGGTTGTTTTTTTATTGCAAATCTCGTTCTTGATTGAAACACCTCTCGCCATTTGATAGTGAGATCCTCAAGCGACTCCATCGTACTAATTCAATTTTCGCACAATTTCACTTACAGGGAGATACTCGATTACACAATCGTGAATAATCGTGCAATACGCCTTGGTTTTGGCAGGAAATCCTTCACGTCTATGGTTGATGACTTGAAGGTTTCGTCACGTCGGGAACAATCGATGACAAATAATGTATGATTTTTGAAATCATCATAATTTAAAAGCGGTCTCTTCTTATCTATAGCCACAAAGTTTGAGTAAAATTCGGTGTAGCTGTAGTGGGCTTCCTTCCGAATAATCATTCTTTCCAAAGTTAAGACTCAAACGTTCATATGGATAGTATTCTCCATTCAGAAACAATCGAATGTCTGATATATTCAAATGATCGAATTTTGTTGCGTTCGATTTGACGTCATCAATACGATTTGTTTGAAAAGCGATAACTGCATATCGTGGACAATCAACAGTTGTAGTTGTTTTAATATTCCATACTTCTTTTGTCGCATCAGTCTGTAAGGCAGCCAGCTCATGTATTTCCCATTTTCTAAAAGGTATGTGAATAGCTTGGTCACTTCGAATGGACTTCAACAACTGTAGTTCAATAGTATCATTGGCAACTATATGTTTAACCTTCAACTCAATGGTTTCGATTGAAAGTTCTACAGTGGTTACATCTTTCGCATTTCGTTCTTCTACAATCTGCATGCAATTGGAATAATTGCGTGCTCTCACCAAACGGATTGCATGTTTACCGCAAACAGCAGTTTTATAGTCATTAAAAACTCCGAAAAAATGACTCAACGGAATTCGCATATAAAATTCACCATTTTGATATATTTTTGGTGTTCCTGGGTAACTCCATCCAGCAATTTGTAAATGTTTTGTATCATCCTCCTCATAGCACAAATATCCACGAATTAAACTAACATTTCCAGGATTCTTCACATGTTCCACTTCAATACCATTTAAATCATATGTGATTGAATCGAAGAAAAATGCACCAGCATTATTTATCAGGTGAACATTACCTGTACCAGATTTCCTTTTCAAAGAACCTTTTATTACAAGAGCGGCTCGTGCATCAAAAGCCAAGCATCATTTCGGTTGATTGTTATTTCGATATTATCATTGTTGCGAAATGACTTGATGAAGGGCAGATAAGTGCGAGACTCGATGTGATTGATGGTATCATCATGAAGAGGTTTTTGATATAAATCAAATATTCTTTTGACAACATAGCCAATGGATTCGAGAAATCGTTTGTTTGGAAGAGATAATGTTCCACCCAATTTTGCGTGTTGATTCTTCGGAGAAGGTTGCAGAACAACTGATGCATGACGTTCAGTATAACTCCTTTTATATGTTTCAATCACTAGTACCATTTTTTCAATTCTAATCTGATAATGATTTCCTCACCTCGGAAATTGACAAGATTAAAATCCTGATCTTGAACTTGTAGGGTGATATTATTTATCTGGTGACTTGATATTGGTAGATAAATTAGATTCCTTGGTATTTCATCAATTGCAAATCCCGGGTCAACACTTATAGGGAATTCGTACAATGTATGTGAAGGTTTCTCGTTGTAATAAGAACCACCGGTGATGTTACTATCTATGTGAATTGTACGAACTTTCACAATATTCACAGGCAAATCAGATTGATATGTTTCATCTGCTAGTAGAATCCCTGGTGAGAACCCCAACAATTTTGCTAGAGAATCTTCCTCCTCCTCAAAGACTATATCGAAATGGGGGTGATAAATTTCGCACTTGAGGGTATTGTTGTTTGGTTTCAGTGAAAATTTTTCCGACAAATACTTTTGTTCTCATCCAAATATTTAAATTTTGTATTTCCTTCAATGTTTGGAATTGTATTGTAGGAATGAAATCCCAGCACAGCTAGCCCGTATTGATAATCAGGATTCAGTTGAATTGGTGGGTTGAAGTCTATGGATAGCGTTGACGTTCGACCTTTCAACGTGAAGATCATAGACACGACTGATGAATGGTCAATCTTTTATTTGTTTTTATAGAGATCTGATGCACAAATGCCCGCAATTGGATGAATCGAAATTCTGATAACAATCTCTATTATACAAAATACGCACCTTTTCACCAAAATAATTAATGAGTTCCATTGGCGGTTTCAAATTACCAAAGCTATCAAAATAGTCAACTAAATTTCCACGTTTCTTGTAAGCTACCCAATGTGTACCGCTATGATTATTTGTATCTAAATTCAAAATAGCACTCTCATTTATTTTCACTTTTCGAGGGAGAGTGTCTCGCATAAATACCCCACGAAAATATGGAATGTCAAATTTTTTTACAATCAATTTTATTTCATAGTCGTATAGAGCTCTGTTGGGTAACTTTATTGGGAGTTTTTTGAAACCGCAGCTCGCTTCAAAAATAATCCAAATCCACGTTTATTTTTTCTCAAATAAATTCCCGATCCCTTTTGTCCCAGCTCCATTGCTTGATCATGTCTCTTATACTCCTCCAACTGTTTCTTTACATTTTTCGCATCCACCACCGTTTTAGCAATAGATGCGGCTCCCCCAGCAAGAGTTCCTAGTGCAATCAGTCCCGCAAAAAGGGGTATTAAAGGTATAAATCCCCCAGATTTTGCTTCAATGGGAATGTTCGTGCAATTTTCTGCGGGCCTAGTGGTTGTGGAAAAACAAACAGTCTGTTTGCGTTATTATTCAATATGAATGGATTGCGTTTCGAATATTTGTACGTCTATTCAAAATCATTATATCAACCAAAATATAAATTATTGGAAGATATTCTGAGGAATGTGAAGGGTGTTTAATTTTTTCCATTCACTGACAATGATATGATTATGGATCCAACAGAAGCAAGGAAAAACTCAGTATTCATATTTGATGATGTCGCATGTGACAAACGGGATAAAATTAGAACTTATTTTTCCATGTGTAGACATAGAGAGATTGATGTTGCATATATTAGTCAAACATATCGTCGTGGTGCCAACAATAGGTCCAATGTCATTGAAAAGCCAGTTTACAGGAGAGACAAAAAACTTTTTAATTTTTTTAGTAATTTTTCTGTATTTATTTAAAATGTAAACAGAATGTAAAGAGTTTTATTTAGCTTGTTTACAGAGAAAAAATGACATACGACCTTTTGGACCCTGATATGTTGACTAAATTTGTGACATACAGCCAAATGAATTTTATTCAGGGCAATGACATCTATGAAAAAAAATTCATATTATCAAACATGTTTGTTTATAAGCCAGGGAATCATAAGAGGATTGATAATCCTTAGGAATCAATTTTTTCAATTCTTGTAAATGGTTGAACTTAGATGCATCAATTGGACAGGGTGTGAGGTAGAGACACTCATGGTCAGGTAAGACATCCATTCGTTTTGGCTTTATGGGTAATGGTTTCCAGTCTTCTTCGAAATCAGTTTTGTACTTTATAATACCTTCGGGAGAATACTGATACCCCACAACATCATTGACACATGGGTCTCCAACTTTGTTTCCAGGCCTTAAAGATTTATAAAATGGTGTTTCGTATTTTAGAAAAACAGAATGATGTAAGTATACTGTTTCATAGGGTTTAGGATTCTGTCTCGCAGCTTGAATGATAGGTAAGTAATCAGCAGGAACATAGACTTCCCTCCTTTTTCCTAACTTCTTTTCTATGGAAGAGTGAATGGAGTCTACTTCCATATGGGTGTGGCCGACTTCTAAATATTTTTGTTCGATGGAGATCTTATTTCTAATACTCAGTTCGAGAAGTGCGTTCGAAAGTTTTGCGTTTCGGTTTTGATACCCACACTCATCACTCCAAATAACAAGCTTTTTTGGCTTCGAAGATTCGATTTCTTTTTGGAAATATTTAACTGCAATAGATGCAAAAACATCACTTTCGAGGCCTCCAATGGCCTCATGCCATACATAACAGAAAACATCTTTGGTAAACATATTAAAATAAGTCAGATTGTGTACTTTTAGTTTAGTTTTATAGTAATTAGCAGCTGCATTTAGACGAGGCGAAAGGAGAACTGTATAGCATCGTATTTCTGGAGAGTCCTTAGCCATATCTTTGTCTTTCTGTTTTTCAGAGTTTGCATTATTTTTCTTTTTAATATGTTTTTGGTATGTTTCTTCATCCAAGTTTCCCAATTTGAACATACTACACTCATTACACTGGTCTTTTTTCGGCGTATATATATCAAGATTCATTCCTTTTATTGTATTTAAGAATGTCTTCCAAGAAGCTGTTGGTTTGGTTTCATTTTTGCACTTCCCAACGTAGTGTCTGTGCATATCTCTGAAGCTGAACCATGTAGGTTCAAGATACATTATACTACTTGAGGATCTACAGTAGCGAGATTCAACTTTGGGTAAAGAGTTTAAAAATTCTTTGATATTATTCACTGCAGCTGATCGTCCATTATTATCTGCGTGATTTTCTGGTGGAACTGTTAGAATAGATGAATGACATTTCTCTAAAACCCACAAACGAACAGATTTTTCACCTATACATAAAGTATGTACTAACATATTTTTACACACATGTTTTTTAATTTGCTCATTGTCGCGGTCAATAGTTAAATAGAATTCAAAGACCAAGACAAAGACAAAATATTTATTCGTGTTCTTACAAAAAAGTGTACACAAGTCCAGCAGCATGAGTTTCTAATAAATTACAATATCACTAAAATTATTATCAATATATTCACCAACACTTAAAAAACTTTTTATCATGAGATATCTCTTTACAGTGTTTCGAAAAACTTTGAGAGGTAGTAATTTAATTTGGAGTGGCAGTTTATTGTAGAACAGAGGTCAATAAAATGAAACCCCCGATTTCATGGGATGGATCCGATGAAAATCAGTATGAATATTATTGATGTTTCTTGTGAAATGAGAGTGTACATCTTCAAAAGTCTTGTAGTTATCAATGTTGGCTCTTACGTGCAAAAGACATTGAAATACGTATAATGAAGGAACAGTCAAGATATTAAGAGCTGAAAAATGCTTCCTGCAGTCGGCCCTATAGTCCAGACCTCGCAGGATCCGTATGGCCTTCATCTGCAGAGAGAAAACCCGACTTTGAATGATGTTTTTTTTCTAGAGCTTTCTGCATCTATTTGGCTTCTTCTATGTTTAGGTCTTGCTTGTAGCACATTGGCTATTACGAAAATCTTTTTCGCTTCCCATGTAGACAGACTCCAAAATCTTGAAAAAATAGATTGCCGCTCCCCTTCGCTGATTGTGGAACACTCAAACTGTTGATTTGGGCCACCCTTCACTTGACGACTGGTTTGATGGCCATTGCATCTGGGAAGAATGCATCGTTCTTTTTTGGGTGCATTTTGCTCATATTTTCCAAACTCATTTTTTTTTAAACCAATGTAGTTTTTTCCTTTAAGCCGCATCTGTGCATTTTTCTGTCGTTTCCAGTCGTTATGATCTACTTGTTGTCTCTTGCGCCTTTTTTTGTTTCCTGTAGCTTTGTCATCTTCTGCACTACTTACTGAACTCGAAGTCACTCCTCTCCGTTCTTTCAACACACTGTCTGTTTCTTCTGCAATCTCTGGTCGCTCATATAATGCTCCAGATCCTGAGCTGAACGCAGCTTCAGATACATCGTCCAGATTTTCATCTGAAAAAAATAAATACGTATAATTACTTTCTGAAAAATCTGTATCGATTTATTTTTTTCATACTCACGATTAGAATCATTTGTAGTTTTGACTAATTGTCTGCTTGATCCCTCTTCATTAGAAAAATTATGTCGTTTCCCGTTGTTATGATCTACTTGTTGTCTATTGCGTCTTTTTTTGTTTCCTGTACCCTTGTCATCTTCTGCACTACTCATTGAACTCACTCCTCTTGGTTCTTTCAACACACTGTCTCTTTCTTCTGCGATCTGTGGTAGTTCATAAATTTCTTCAGATCCTAAGCTTGACTCAGCTTCAGATTGAACGTTCAGATTTTCATCTGAAAAAAATGTATACGTAAGTACTTTCTAAAAAATTTGTATGGATTCATTTGTCCATACTCACGATTAGAATCATTTGTAGTTCAGCACATTCCAGTTCGAAATGTTGGAGTGAAGGTAAATTTGGTTCCGTTGTTCTTGTAAAGGAATTTGATTTAGATGATGGCAGATATCGTAAAGGGTTCGACCACTATATAAAGGTTAGTGGCTTGTAACCTCAGTTACTAACCATGAAGCTGTTGAATCAAGAGGATGCAGAACGCAAGCAGAAAATCAGTCGGATAGCTAGAGATGTGCGAAAAAAATCTCTTGCGCTAAAACTGGGACGCGCTGAAACTGATGAGTCTCTTGAACGAATTTTCAAACCCATCACAGTACCATTGAAAAAATGATTAAAGAACATGACGATGCTGATGATATGGAACAACAACAGTCTTCTCCACATCACCTCAAAACACGTCTTGAAGAAATCTCTGCTGGGGTACCCGAGAGACATCCAAAAACAACTCGTACACAACTGAAATTCACCTCGAAAACAACTAGAAAAACCTCTGAAACACCCAACAAAACATGGGGAACACGTTGGAAATACTTCGAACAACAACAACGTGATGATGATGATGGTGATGCGGATGAAAGTGTAGATTTAACATCTAACGATGATAAAGAATCTCCTCAGCAAGTTATTTCTAATTTAAATAATTATTCATTGATCGCACAAAAGTATATTTCTGCTCATCGTAAAACAGCTAAAGATATCGATCGTAGTAGTATGGGTCCAAAATACGATAAATCACAATCAAAGTGGATGCTTGGTTTAACACCAGTTGATTTTGTGAAAAATTCCGGAAATATAATCATCAATGGCGAAGAATTTGATGGTACAAAAGGACTCTATGAATTGATATTTACTAAGGAACCAATAAGCTTCACTTCAGCCGATTTATCGTCTTACAAAAAAATTTTAGATATAACAAATAAATCTCGAGTGGGATGTAAATCAACGGGAAAAATCAAAGGAAACAAAGGTTATAAATATAGAAACATTATTCGATCCTTACTGAAAACACATAAGGGTAGTGGTTTTCCAAAAATGATTTGCAATTCAAAACCAGTCGAGTATGTATACTGGAATGATGTAAATGAACTTGAAGATCGATTACGTTTGTTGATTGCATCGAAACAAGCTGGCAATACATCACATGATAATGAGATATTATCATTGGTGGAAGAACTCGAAGAGGCTGGAATTATTGAGAAATTGTAATGTTGACTTGAAATATACATAGAATTGCACATATTTTGTATACTTCTGTAGTAAAATGAGTCTTGACAAGTTTGGACGTCGAACGATAACAGGGGGGTACACTCATCAAATAGGATCAAGACCACAATTATTAGCTCATACATCTGAAGGTGATATTGACATTGAAAACTTGAAGATTTGCAATCTAAAATCACCAACCAACTTCTTGGATGCGGTTAATAAGAAATATGTTGATGAAATGATTTCATCTATAAAACACACTCTTCATGAGGAAATAAGACGCGTTTCAGAGGATTTGAATACCAAAATTATGAACATCTTCAGCGATGAGAAAAAACTATTGGAGGAGCATATAAGAACCATCAACGAACTGAAAAGTCAAATAGTAGTTCTAAGTGTTCCAAGTGGTGAATATACTCATAACAGCAGTAACAAAACTAATTAACGTGACTGAAACATGTCAAAAGAAAAAGTTCAACTTGTTGATGAGCTTTTCAAACCTATAAGACGAAAATTTCCTAGACGTCCTACAATCATCAAAGGACTGAATGATTTATGGCAGGCTGATTTGGGTCAAATGGATATGTATCAGAAGGACAACAAAGGATTTAAATATTTTCTCATCATAATCGACTGTTTTTCAAAATATATCTGGATTGAACCAATAAGATCCAAGTCTGGAGATGAGGTGACAAATGCTTTTGCAAATGTTCTTGAAAAATCAAAACACCATCCTCAAAATTTGCAAACTGATCAGGGAAAGGAATTTTATAATAGTCATTTTCAACGACTCATGCATCGATATAGTATAAATCATTACAGCACGTTCACTGTTATGAAAGCTGCAATTGTCGAGCGTGTCATAAGAACAATAAAAGAGAAGTTATTCAAATATTTCAGCTTGAATGGAACATACATGTGGATAGATGTCATTATGAATGTTGTGAAAAACTATAATGAACAAAAACACGGAGTAACCAAAATGAGACCTTGTGATGTGATAGTTGATCAAGATCTTCAAAATATTCTACTCAATACAGTATATAATCATATAAAAATTGCCACTGATTTGGGTAAATTCAAAGTTGGCGATGTAGTTCGCATAAGCACAGCCAAACATTTTTTTGAGAAGGGGTATACTCCTAAATGGACGACTGAATTGTTCAAAATTGTTAAAGTCAAAATCAGTAAACCAGTTACTTATTTACTGGAGGATAATAATATGTATGATAAACCAATCATGGGAGCGTTTTATGAGCAGGAATTGCAAAAAACTAAACAGAAAGATGTTTATTTGGTGGAGAAGGTCTTACGAAAAAGGGGTAACAAGGTGTATGTGAAATGGCTTGGATTTGATAATTCACACAATAGTTGGATCAACGATAATAACAGATTATAAATCACACACCAACTGCGCATGAATAAAATAAAATAACAAACTAGGAGAATGTGAATGAAGTGACCAATAATTATTAGTCTTCCAACATGTGTGATCAGGTGCGCATTGATCTGCAGCAGCTATTGACTGTGAATGAGGGGAATTTGATCAACAGTGAAAAGCATCAGTTTTTACTGAGCACAATGTTTTCCTGTTCTACCAGTGATATTAAGATCTATGTGGAATTAAGTATGCGGAGGAATTTTCAAACTATAATTAGAATTCCTAATGGTGATAAAATGCTGATTTTTGAAGAAGATGTGTGGAAAATCATAATGGACTATCTCAATTTGCTACTAGATGGATGGCATCTTGAACACATTCACCCGTCCTTTTCACACAACAACTTGACGGTCAACAGTGTACCCATGGATGATGGAATGAAAATAATCTCAATTTCAAAAATCGATCAAATAATATTTTCAACTGAGAACAACACACGTGACCTTAGCATTTTGTAAACATGAGACTTCGGGAACTGAAGCAATTGGATTTTCCCAAGTATTATTATATGATTTTGAATAATTTACATGAAATAATTAGAAATTGTGTAACACATGTTCCCATTGAAGATGTAGTTTCGAGTTTTTATAAGGATAACCCTAGCATAGAAAGTTATTGTTTAGCACAAATCATGTATAATGACAAAAGTAGGATTTTGTCTGATTTAAGTCAAATAAAAGAATCTTAATGAAAAACATTGTTTTATTGAAATATATGCATAGCCCTAGAAACATCTCAAAAACCATGTAATCCAAGAGAAGATTTTTACATAGTCCTGATGCTATAACTAAACGAAATTAGACAATAACAACAATTCTACCATTTATTTTTATTCAAATAGTTTTTTATGCACAAATTACAATTTATTCCAAACGAAACATATGGTCCATCATTTTCATCATATCCGGAATCACCTTCATCAGTTGGAGCAGTGTAGTGTCCCCAACATGGTTTTAGAACTATCTTCAAAACATCCTCAGAAATGCCCAAAGTGGTTTGTAGGGTTTTGACAAAGAACTCCTGATAGAACGATGAAGCTGGTATGTTGAGCTGATGGATGGTTTTTCGTATTTTTTCAATATCTTCTGATGATGATAAATCTCCCAGACTGCATTTAGGATGAGAAGTGAGAGTGCGCTTATAATGTAGTACAGCGACTCACTAATTGAAGTTGAGCAACAACTCCAATCATTTTTATATTGATCCGTCGTGGTGGTGGTGGTGGTAGCAGCGGTGGTGGGGGATGATGTTGGTGAACAATTGAAGGTGGGGATAGTTATATTTTTCCATATACTGTAACCATATATTTGGTTTTGAAAAATCAACTTTACTTTGTATTCTTTTGCATTTTGAGGTAATGCAACAATAAACATATCATCATTGTAATCCACTTGCGATTTCATATTTAGCCAAGTGTCATGGGTTCTATTGAAGCAAATGTGCATCCCTACAACATCGTGGGGTTGATGTACATAGAAAGTATTATTGAAAATCGCAGTAAGAAGAATATAATTTGATGTTAACATCATCATGATTAATGTTGAACTAAAACACAAATAGTATTTTCAACTCTCTATTAAACAACGAGTTGCAATCCATTCATGAAGAAGTATACAATTGCGTGGGCTACACATACAGGGTGTTTCCTACAGATTGGTAAAAAATTCGTTGTGTGATTCCTGGGGTATTTTCATGAAAAAAAGTTCCCATAAACATTTGCCGAAAAATGCTTCCTAAGGGAGCTACGCCCCTTTAAATAGGGCACCCCGAAGACGGTTTTTCCTCAATATTTCCGAAACCTTACATACAAAAATCATGAAATTTGGTACATCATACAAACTTTTAATGCTGAATGAGAATTTGAGCTCAGAATTTCAAAATTTTAATCAGGGGCGTACCATACTGGCGGGGTTAAAGGTTAAAAGAAAATTGGATTCTTTT
Organism: Orchestes rusci; assembly: GCA_958502075.1. NCBI lineage: Eukaryota > Metazoa > Arthropoda > Insecta > Coleoptera > Curculionidae > Orchestes > Orchestes rusci. The sequence goes on from OY293312.1 coordinate 10,793,636, forward strand.
AACCTTTAACCCCGCCAGTATGGTACGCCCCTGATTAAAATTTTGAAATTCTGAGCTCAAATTCTCATCCAGCATTAAAAGTTTGTATGATGTACCAAATTTCATGATTTTTGTATGTAAGGTTTCGGAAATATTGAGGAAAAACCGTCTTCGGGGTGCCCTATTTAAAGGGGCGTAGCTCCCTTAGGAAGCATTTTTCGGCAAATGTTTATAGGAACTTTTTTTCATGATAATACCCCAGGAATCACACAACGAATTTTTTACCAATCTTTAGGAAACACCCTGTATAAAAATTATTCGATAGATGGCCAAAACAGGTTGGAACGTCTTTTTGAAATACAGGTGGATGTTGCCAATGGTTATCAATGTCCTCGACGTTGATGATTTTGGGAGTATGCGCTGTTGTAGAATCCTGCAGAATTTTTTCCAGAAAATTCTTTTGTTGTTGTCCCCGAACGTAGACTTTATCCACAAAACATATATGTGATTTGATGATTGAATGGAGGTCTTCATAGTTGATATATCCAAATGAAAACGGGATTCCATGTTGTTTCATGGTCGCTCTGGACGCTCTTTGTTTATCCCATAAACGTAACGATCGATATGATCCATTTGGCTTGAATATGTTGTTGCTAGTTTGGGTCCCGTTCGTGGCTGCCAACTCTTTGACGATGAATTCGTGAGAAAGATTGAATCCTTGAAAATCTCTTCATGATGGACTGGTTCTGTAAAAAATAAATACATTTAGAATGCGATTGATCCTAGTTGAAAATATTACTAACTTTGTTTTTTTCTTTTTCACATAGCAACTATCTCAAAAATTGGGGTTTTCTTCATATCACGAATCTGCGCAACCGATCTTAAAATAACCGCATATTTATGAGGATGAAATTGTTGAAATTTTTTTTTGATAGATACAGTAGTAGTGGTAGAAAAACAATATGATCCTCCAACTCTACTCGCGGCACTTCCCCATATTTAGAAAGAACAATATTTAATCCCACAATTGGATACTTTACATCACAAGTTAATTCAATTAATTTTATACACGTCTTATCCAAATAAGAGGTGTACAGGGTTTTGTCAAAAAAGGTCCAAATCTCCACAATTTCAAAATGGATTATATTTATCTCATCAGTTCGACGCGTTTCGGGGTAGCCTGGAGAGGAGCATCCTGGAGAGGATGCCATCTCTACCGCACCTGGAACAAAATAGTTTTCTCGGGTTCCGACAATCGGAACGGTAATGTCCATGTTGTCCACATCTGTAACAAATCACATCATAATACGTAGGATTCCTGCTTCCTGTTGAACGAGACTGCCTGGACTGCGGGTTGGTTGATGCGCTCTGGTTGACGTGCATTGAGTTTCGGAGACTGCGAGGTGGTGATGAGTGCGTGTGGTTCCTGCTGTCGCTACGGGGTGTTGCAGGACTGACCACGTTCACTCCAGGGGTCATACGGGGTCGACTGTTCTGAAAAGGTGGGTTAGACATGGGAAAACGATTCAATTCCGAAAACAACAGTTCTGTCTCTCGCACTACCCTGGACAGCGACAAGGTATCGGTGAAATCTGTCCTTCGAATCTGCTGTCTGTACTGGGGAAGCAGATTGCGATAGAGCCATTGCAGCTCCTGTTCCGGGGTTATACTCCCATGTCTTCGGATCAGCGTCTGTAACGGGATCGTTAGTCCCATTGAAGAAGATATTCCACTTGTGGACCTTCAAGTGCTGGTGGCTGGATGGTAGGACGGCTCGTGTGCTGGGGGTACTGACTGTAACGGTTGGAGTTGGTCGAGGAGACCCACTGGCGGTCGTTATGGTGGTAACAGCAGGAAAAACAAACGGCTGTGTCACTACGGCTGGAGACACTTTCCCATCTCGTATGAAGTGGATCAGGCGTTTCCTCAAAACGTCTACGGTGCCGGAAGTATCCAAGTGAAACTTGCCCAATTCCATCATCAACTCGTCCTTCTTGAGGACATAGACCCAGCAAACTCGGCTGTCGACACTGAGGGAAGCATCCGTCGTGGTCAGAGTAAGTGCACTCGTAGTCGTGAAGGTTGTAGTTGTTGTGGAGGCTTCAGGTTGAGTCACTGGCGTTGGATCCATTTTCTCCGGGTGGTTGGTGTAAAATAGGATCACAAAAGTTAATCGTAGAAAGTCTGTCGAATGAATTGGTATAAAACGGTGTAATACAAAAAAATGTTTCTTGTAAATTTCGTAACACTTTTTTTTTAAGGCAGAAGTTTGCAATCCAGAACGGGTTGAAAAAAAAAACAAATAATACGGTGAAGTGAACTTTGATTAAAAGTAGTCTGTAAGCTCTTTTGAAGAAAACAGCGATAAATAAAAAAAAATTGTAGGTTATGTCCCACACATTTTCGTTGACGGAGAATTAAAGTCGGTAACCAGTTTCAAAGCAGCACGAAAACTTGTAGGTTATGTCCTACACGTGTAAGAAGGTATCAGAAAAAAAATTGCTAGTCACAGCGGTTAAGTTGAAAGCTTCAAGTTTTTTTTTTTAAAAGAAGTTCGTTTAAAGCGAGAGAATTATTTTAACAGGCACGTCTTGACCGCGCGGTAGCTGGTACAGAATCCCCTCTGTCCCTTTCTGCTCCTTCGAAGTAAGCACGGCCCCCACCCTGATACCCCTCTCTTCGTCCACACCTACTTTTCCTTCCTCGGATCCCTTAAAAAAAAATACGCACACCCCACAACCCGTGGCAATGTAGTTCGGATAAGGGAGAAATAAAAGAAATAATCAATAAATGATTTATTTCGCTAGGGGTCAGTAGGAGTAAGCGAAATAGTAGTAAACAAAAAATGTGTCGACTCATGTCGACAATAAAAAGCAGCAAGTCGGAAATACCATCAAAGAAAACATGGGTATTCAGGGTGAAATAATTACGGAAAAATCACGAAAGAAATAAGAAGCAACAACAAAAAAAAAATTAAACTTCAACTTATACGGTAAGCGGTTGAGTTAGCGCTCAGAAAGTAAGAAAGTTCGCACCCGAACAACATCATTTTCCCATAGCAATTATTAAAAAAAAAATCAAACTCGTCACACGATAAAACTTGGCAAAAATACGTTGTAATCGAAACTAAGCTTTTTGAGTAAACGTAGTCAATTGAAATCGGATTAAAAAAAATTATATCAGCTTGATTCAATTATTGAAAATTAATTCGAATTAATTCGGAACTGAATTAATCACGGCAGCTCAAAATTAACTTTGAGTTCCAACAGCAAACAGCCAATCAATTAAATCAAGGGAAAAATCAGCAAACCAAAAGTACGGCTTGATTCGGAAAAATCCAAAATTAAATTGGATCAATTGAATACCAACATTAATTACATCATGTCGCAATCAAAGTTGCATAAAAAAAAATGTCTTCAACTAAATTAAAGTCAATCAGCAAAACAGGGCGATGGTTACAGGAGTTCAAAATAATTAATATTTCTACGCATCCACTTTGACATCGAAACTGCTATCATAACTCGCTCAATTATTCCACATTCCGTACAAGTCGCTACGCCCGGCATTTGAACAAAATGCACAAAAAATTTAGCTTCTAAGAAATCGAAGTTAAATGCAAAAATATGTTTCAAATAATGTTGAGTTTTGTGAGATGCTACGAGCGAAAAGTGTGAAGGTCATACGAAATGTACCAGTTCGACGGAATGGAATGCGAGTTTTTATAAACTCGGTCTTGTAAAAAAACTTTGTCAAGTGAATACAGAGTAAACCGCATGGTTCTTGAGTACTTTAAAATGTGAACAGAAATATGATTTTAAAACTGAAAACTATTTTGGCACCCTAAACAGTTATTTTAGCGGATTTTCGATGTTATGGAAATGTTTCTGACTAGAATGAACTTTTGCTAATTTTTGAGTCAAACAAAAAAAAAATTGAACCTAGCTAAATCCTTCAGCTTAAACCTAGCTAAAGGACGCAATAATTTTCCAGCGATTCCTTCGCTTTTCGGAAAAATTATCCAAACGGTAGTAGGCCCGATCGGATGAATAACTCAAAATCAGTGAAAAACAGAAAACTCGTAAATAATGCGTAAACGGCATTTTCATTTTTTTTGGAGACGAAACTTTGGAAAATTGCCGCAATTTCTGGAAGATAGTTCCAGAGCTGGTGGAAAAACAATTTTCCAAAACTCCTCGGTCGTACGGACGTCAAATTTGAAAATTTGAATTTTCCGGGAAAAACACAGTCCCTGCTCGGGCGCCAATTCTGTAACGCTTTTTGATTGGGTGGAATGATTTAGTTGAGGGTTGAAAGGCGAAGCCTTCAAGGTCTCGAGCGCCACCCCCTGGATTTATGTGGTAGAGGGCCCACAGCGCCTTTCGGGTAGCCTTTAGACAGTGGAGAAAGTAATTCCAGAGTTCATCTAAGATGAGGGTGTCTTTTGATGTTGTTAAGGGTGTTAATATCATCACTATTAAAAGGCAGTTTGGAATAGTTGGTATTTTCCGCAAAGTATGTTGGATGATTTTCCTTACCAGAAAAATAAGTAAAGGCAGATTGGATAAAAATAAACAGATTTATTTTCCATAAAAATGTTGGGACAAACTCCCCTGAATGCAGAAAAATAAATCAACTAAAATCAATATCACAATTAAAATAATGAAATTGAAAGAAAGGGTGTGTAACGGTTTTAAACAGGAAAGCGAATTAACCCCAAAAGAAATGTTCAGAATATTAAGATCGAGCAGTTTATGTCTGACGGGAAAGAAAATGGAAAGTTAAATAGGATGCGTAGAAAATGATGACTAAAAGATGTTGCATTGTAAATGAAGGAAAATTACTACGGGCGCGAAAATGAAAGAAAAGCGTGACGTTGAATGAAATACAAGAAAAAAGCTACGGGCGCGAAAATGGAAAGAAAAGTTGCGAGGTTTGAAATGAAGGTAATGAGAACGTGCATTGAAAATGAAAGAGATATACGACGTGTGACGAAATGGCGGAAATATGTACCTGCGTGCGTGTTTTGAGATCATAGGAAAATGGGTAAGACGTGCAATAAATTGAAAACCACGACAAGGCATACATAACGATGTTAACTCCAAAAGCACCAAAAGCAAGCGTTTCCAGATTTTCCCAAGCATTTAGACATTTAATTCCACTGTCTGTGGACCGGTTAAAACCCTCCCTTAATTACCCCTGAAGATAAAATAAAGAAAAGAGAAGAAAGGCAAAACCCCATTTGAATTGACGTTAAAACCCACCCCTGTTAATTTAAGAATGATCTACTACAAATAAGAAACACTTGGGAACATTGGAAAGTATAATAGGAAAAATCCTACCTTGGAAAACTGCACGTGTTCACAAATAAAACGGTGGTACGGTGTTGGATCTGTTAGAGTCGGGAAAATGGCACGTCTGTACGGTTTAGATCTCGAGCGCTAACTCCCTGTCCAATCGTGATTTATTTATCACGCCGGAACCTGCCGTTCCCCTCGACAGTACCGAATTTTAGTCAAATCGCGCAGCTCATATTTCCTGACTGATGAACTAATCAATATTTTAACCGGATAGAGAATTAATTAGCGCGGACTGATATTTTGAGTGGAGAGACGGTGTGCGCGGTATTAAAAATATTTTAGAAAAGAACAGATCTGAACATTCGATGATAATTAATTTCAGAAAAGTGAAACACGGAAAAAAATAAAGTAACTTCGTTACAATTTGAAACATTCATAATTCAGATTTTTGAAATATCTAGATGTTTTGTTTTGAATATCGCAATTCTTATTGTCGATGCCTAGGCAACAGAATGATCACTCACCTTGGGAACTGCAATAACTCCATCATCAGTGACTATGGCAGGGTTCGATATAAGTATGTAGTCAATGAGCGTGCTTGTTTTCAGTGTGGTTCTCGTTGGTTCTCTGACAAGTTGCACCAAGCCCAACCCAAGTAAAATAGTATCAACAGCCTTCACTTCAGGACTTCCAACGTTCAAAAAATCTATATTTAAATCACCCATACAAATCAAACAGTCTACCTGTGGTATGACGGATGTAGCCAAGGTTTCAGAACATTCAAAAGTCTCTGTAACCGTGATGAGGAGGCCTATACACTACCGATATTGCCAAAGATGACGAGCCTACACGCAATGTTACCCAGAGTTGCTCAATCGTTTTGTCATTGTTGACAATTTTATACAAATATTTCGATTTAATATACAGGCAAACACCACCACCACGGCTATCCCTGTCGCTACGAACAAAATTGTAACCTGCAATTTCTAGATTATTTGATGGTCCATGCTGTCTCAACCATGTTTCTGTCAATCCAAACACATCGAAATCATGATCATGTAGGATTTCTGCAACGTCATTGAAATGTGGTATCAGAGATCTTACATTCAACTGTGCTACTTTGAAAGAATTTTGCAACCGTACCATAATCAGAAAGTAAAAACAATCACAGAATTAAAAATATATATCCTAATTATTTGAAAAACCATCAATCATTCAACAGTCACACAGGACACAGTGGCAATAACCTAATAATCAAAATAAATCTAATTGTAATTGTGGTTTTTTCCACTTTGCTCACCAGAGCTGTACGCACTTCTCAGGTTCCTCTTGGGTAGTGGACTTTCCAAGACGTTATCGTCAGGCGTTGAGGGCTTCCTTTTCTGGGATTTTTGAATGAGCTTCGAAGTCGTTCCTAATGGTGTATTCACCTCGTTAGGATTGGCCAACTGATCCAAACTTTTTTTTAGATCTTCAATTGTGAATTTGTTGTCGTCTATGAAAAGCGCCCCCTTTCTGATAAATGCCTTCTTGTTCTGTTCTCTAGCTAACTCAACTTGGTTGTTCAAGAATTTTTGATCGGCGTATCTTTCTTCGGTGAGATCTGGTGCTATGAAGATCCTTGTTCCCTTTAACTTTTTTGCGTTTGGAAGTATTTCTTGTTTCTGTGAATAGTTCACAACCTCCACATCTATTGGTCTGCACTTGTCTTTCACTGGTTTCCCGAGGCGATAGAAGCTACGGATATTGTTGAAGTTACAATCAACTTCGAGTTTTTTATTTTTCAACTCTCTAAACTGTTGAATGTCCAGTTGCTCGTTTTCCTTTTCCTCAAAGTTGTAGATCACAAACTTGTATTTCCTTGAGTCCCGTTCTACTCTCTCAAGTTTTCCCCTCAGAATTTTTACTTTTCTCTCTTTCAAGGGTTTATTTTCTTCTTTGATCAAAATAATCTCCTTAGAAATCTCTTGTTTCACCGATTTTAGTTCTTTAGTCAAAGCGGCCTGCTGATCTTTGATTTGATTTTTGATTCTTCATTCGACTTAACCAAACCTTTCACAAGCTCTTGTAATTCTTGCTCCATAGTATGTCACTTCGTGATTGACTGGGAATATGTGCGTGTCTGGTATGCTAAATTCCTTTGTTATCACCAGTGAACTGATAGCTCGCTATTTACGTTTGTTTAATAAGAAATAGCGGACTGGAAGTTGATAATAAGTTGCAACAGAAAATGTGTACATACGTAATTGATGTTTTTCGTAACTGGTATGGCAACTTTCACAATTTAAGAGCACTGTTTCCAACGTTTTGACTTATTAATCACCGGAGCACTTTATTTATAATGTCATCCTTCTAAAAGATAATATAATATAATGTTGAGATAACAATCAACAGGAATGACGTTTGGCTACAGATGTCCGATGCTGCTCTAATCATCAAAGGAAAAGTGCTCAAAAATGCTGCAGGAAAAAGGACAGTTCAATTGGTTGATAATGCAGGTGGATTCCCGTTTGACTCAATCACCTACGAATTGAATGGAATTGAGATGGATGTTAAGAATCCTGGCATCGTAAACTTGATGCGGGGATATCTTTGTTATGATACTGATGTCACCAAATATCTCCATATTGCAGGTTGGAGTTACCCCAAAAATTTGAAAATAAACGACGACAACAGTTGCCATATGCGTATCCCACTACGCCATTTCTTTGGTCTATTCAATGACTACAAGACGGCTATCTGAGGAAAACATACAATTCGATTGGTGAGATCGCGAAATGATAACAATTGCCTACAAACATCTCAAGATGATACTACTGCTGAAATCTCAATTGAAAGTATCGAGTTGAAGGTGAAACACATCACTCCCAATGATGTCATCAAGATTGAACTGATGAAACCGATTCGCAGTGATCGCGCTATTCATATTTCCTTTAGAAAATGGGAAATACATGAGCTACCTGCTCTCACCGAGAACTTAACAAAGGAGATTTGGAGTGTGAAAACCACTTCAACTATGGATTGCTCAAGATATGCAGTTGTAGCTTTCCAAACTAATCGAGCTGATGTTTCCAAAGCAGACGCTACGAAATTCGATCACCTGAATATTTCTGACATCAAAATTTTCCTGAACGGCGAATATTACCCATACGAGCGAATGAGTCTTAATTTTGAAAAAAACGACTATATGGAAGTGTTCTACAACTAAACCGATTTTTTTCCCAGTTTTAGTGGCGTTGATGAAAAACATCCTCTCGTGGCATATAGTGAATTCAAAAATCATGCACTACTTGTCAATACTGCTCACGGCGTGACGAGTCCTTGAAATCGACAGCAATCGATGTGAAGGTGGAAATTGAGGGACGGCCAGTACAGTTAATGGTGGTGACCTTTTCCTCCAACAACTCGGCCACGTTTCATTTGTTCTATTGAAGCAAATGTATATTTCTTTGACATTGCGCGTTTGTTGCACATAAAACACATTGTTCACGAGCGTCGTCAATAGAATGAAAGATGAACCCAACTCGCTCATGGTCATCTGAATACTGAGGGTACTTATCACTGAGGTAGGCACTTTTTAACCCATTCACAAATTATTGCACAATTTTTCAAGCTGCACATAAAAACACCACTATCTAAATGACTCATACATGTTGGCAAGTCTTTTTGAAGTTTCGGTGGTGGTGACGAAATCTGACTGTAATCAAATTCGTCTATGTTTATTTATTTATTTATTTATTTATTCACTTACAAACACAAAACAAGTTTTGTAGTTACATGTAAGGACTAGTGAATCTAATAAATATTAACAATACAGATAACAACAAACAAACAAAATTACTAATATAACGACATACTTAACATGTATATATAAAACAAGATCTAAATGGTATTTGTAGGAAAGAGCCCTCGAATGTACTTGACACTACAATTGAAAAAATCGATTTCATTGTTTAATGCTAAGTAATTGCACTTAAGCAGCATGAAATTCAGTGGTGAACAATCGAAATGGCTAGTAAAAAATATGCTCTTATTAATAATCCTAAGGTTGATTTTTGGAACTAATAGTTTAATTTGATTGACCAATTCAAAATCCGTGTACTTAATATGATTCAAGATATAGTATATGTATAAAACCATGTGCATTACTCGTCTGTCGTCCAGCCTAGCAAAACCAAAAGACTGAAGCATGCTCCGATACGATATCATGTAAGGGTATGCATTGAATTTTCTTAAATAGAGGAATCTAAGAAATCTCTTTTGTACCTTCTCAATTAAATTACTTTTTGATGAGGCTCTGGGTGCCCAAACAACAGATGCATACTCCAACAATGGTCTTACTAAAGCATTGTACAGTTTGACAAGAGTATTTACGTCTTTAAAGAGCTTAGCACTCCTTATGACAAAACCAAGCACTTGAAATGCTTTATTAACTATGGATTCGTAGTGACCATCAAACCTAAAGTTAGATTGAAACAACACACCAAGGTCTTTAACTTCACTCGATCGGTTTAATTCAGTGTTACCCAAAAAATACGAAAAATATCCTACATTGACTTTCCTAGAGTATGTTATAACACAGCACTTATCAACATTAAGTGTCATTCTATTTTGAGAAAACCAAGTCGTCATGGACTGCAGGTCTTGCTGTAGAAGTAAATTATCTTGCTTTGAAGAAATCGTCTTGAAAATTTTGAAGTCGTCAGCAAACAGTAAACTTGATGAGTGAGATATACACTTAGGAAGATCATTGATAAAAATGAGAAAAAGCATTGGTCCAAGATTACTGCCCTGCGGCACCCCTGATGTAATAGGAAACATCTCGGACAATGACTGACCAACTTTCACTCTCAGATATCTATCAGCGAGATAGGACTTAAAAAAATTTGTAGCGTTAGGAGAAAAATCAAATTGACATAACTTTTGCAGCAATAAGCCATGATCGACCTTATCAAAAGCCTTGGCACAGTCTGTCATAATAACATCCAATTGGCTATTGTTATTAATAGCACCTGAGATAGCATTTGTTAGGACAGTTAAATTAGAAACAGTAGATCTATTCGCCAAGAATCCATGCTGCTCAGGCGCAAACAAATGATGACAGTTTGCGAGAATATCATCATATAAAACTGACTCAAAAATCTTAGCTACATCATTCAAAATCGTAATGGGCCTATAGTTATCAATATGTTCCTTGTTTTTTGCCTTGTGAATAGGAGTAACAACTGATTCTTTGAGTCTGGTAGGAAAACAGTTCGTTGTCAGAGACAAGTTAAATATCACAGTGAGTGGCCCAGTAAGAAAATCAACACATCCCTTGTATATGTAAGAAGGAATATTATCACATCCAGTAGACCTTTTAGCCTTCAGTCTTTTGATAGCACTCCTTATGCTAACTTCAGTGATCTTAGAAAAATTAAAAGCACCAGGACCAACTTTATCTGTACTCATGTTAGAGGGGTATTCAAAGACCGTACTAAAAAATTTAGCAAAAGCATTAGCAATACTCACTGGATCAGAGAAAACTTCATTCTCGAGGTGCATCTCGGCTGGAACACCACTTTTGTCTTTTCGAGAGTTTACAAATGACCAGAAAGAACTGGGATCAAGATGTACATTATGCTCAACATTATTGAGATGTGATTTATATTCTAATTTGGTCTTCTGTTTGATTTCTTTTCTTAGGTCAGTGAACTCACTCAGGTGATCAGAATCAGCTTGAGGACGCCTGATTAATTTATGTAACTCATTCTTCCGTTTAATCATAATGGTCAAATCACGGGAATAATAAGTAGGATACTTGAACTTACTACGTCTAGAGTGAGCTTGTTTTTTCGGAATGGCTAGATCAATGCACATATACATTTTGTTGTAAAAAATATCCATAGCAGTGTTGGGATCATGAGCCTTATAAAGATCAGACCAGTCGATATTTTGTATGAGCCGATATAGAAGATTAAAGTCTCCTCTGGAGTAATCATAAACAAAAGATGGCGAAATGTGACTCATGGAGTTATCCTTACAACTATTTATTCTGAGACATAGTTCAAGAGCAGGATGATACGCATCCTCAGGCACCAAAGGAAATTGACTCTTGTTGCAACTTACGTCGATAAGATTAGTTAAGACCAGATCCAATATTCTATTCATAAAATTTTTAAGACTGTTGCATTGTGTTAGATTGGAAAGTTGAATGAAGTTAGTTAATAACTTACTTTTATCACAGCTCCCATTGACATAGTTGGGAATATTAAAGTCCCCTATCAAAAGAACAGACTTATTGTTGAGAACATATTCTTCAATTGCCTCATACAATCTAATAAAATTATCAATTTTCGACTTACAGGGAACATATATGCAAAATAGAAATAACTCAGTCTTTTCAATCGAGATACTAATTACAAGACACTCAATGTCACTATCACATTTAAGATGGACTTGCCTGGCAGCAAATTTCCGCTTGACTGCGATGATCAGACCACCCCCCATGGATTGCTTGCGATCTTGCCTAAACACACTGTATCTGTCATCGAACAGCTCATTGTCATGAATGCCATCCGTTAGCCAGGATTCAACAATGAAGATGAGGTCATAATTCTCGGACAAAACATTCATATAAAAACTAACAGTCTTGGTGCGTAATCCTCTCACATTTTGATAATAGACACTATAGCTTTTAGAATCTTTGCTCACTCCATATTGATAATCTTTGGTCGATCGTTCCACTCCAAAAGCATTTTTTCCATAAAGCTCTTCTTTTGATGACCTCGCACATTAACCACATTAGAATTCCATAAGTGCTGTTTCAGGATGTCGCCTATCTTTTCATAATCAACAAATCACGCTGATGAATAGAGTAGTCCATGAAAATTATGAGTTACATAACTGACATTTTGTTTATTCTGTGCTGATAACGAATGATACGGTATTGGTGCTTCAAAAACAAAATGGGCTATCTGTTCTCCATTCGTTATTGACATTTCCTTCACAACAAATTATCGTTGTTGATCACTAGTGATGTTCAAACCCTGAATGTCGACGACAAAAACCTTCATGTTTGAGAGCCGATTCAAAACTTAACCACTTTCTCATCAGCAGCCTTCCATCCAACGAGCTACTCCCACCCAAAATAAAAAATGACATCCTTTTTGCATTGTGCACTAAATGTTGGAATAAAACACAAATAGTATTTTCAACTGTTTATCGAACAACGAGTTTCAATCCATTCATGAAGAAGTATACAATTACGTAGGCTACACATATAAAAATTATTCGATAGATGTCCAAAACAGGTTGGAACGTCTTTTTGAAACACAGGTGGATGTTGCCAATGGTCTTCAAAGTCTTCGACGTTCATGATTTTGGAAGTATGCGCTATTGTAGAGTCCTGCAGAATGTTTTCCAGAAAATTTTATTATAGCATCAAACTCTAAATATGATCGTTTTTAGAAAAATAATGACCAGTGGCTTGAAAACACTCTATGATTTGCCAACTTGATCTACGGAGACTACGAAGAAACCAGGTCGACTCTCCAAAGAATTTGGGAAATCGAGTGAAAGGACCGAGAGGAGGAAAAGAAAGAATTGAAGATTACAAATGATCTTGATTCATGGTACACAGCAATGATTCATGCTGTTATGCTGCCGATTGGGCAGTTATCTCAAGAAAATATCGAGGCCCGCAAGAAAGTTTTGCTTGTAGAGTCTGAAATACTTATTTTTTACTCGCGAAAATTTGTCAGAGTTAAATGCAATAGGGACATACATAATAACTGGCTGTTGCCAACGTCTGACCTCTTCTGGAACTTTAAATCCTCTGCTCCCTCAAATGGACCTTGAACAGACAGAACGCGGCAGTGACGGTGATAAAGATGATGAAAATGCCGATGAAGAATAGGAATCAGACTTAGACGAATTACGATCCTGTTGTTAGCACATTTTCTATTGTTTTTTGAATGAACATTATTTCAAAAGTTACTGTGCTCACTCATTTATACATATTCACATGATACCGTTTGGAAAATAATTTTGGCCAGGTTTTCAGTAAAAATACCCCTCTGTGCACCAGTACAACTACAGAAGTAACTGACAAAACTCCCAAGAGAACAACCGGGTTATGGAAACCAGAAACCTTCAACCCCCAGCACAACCAAGATATAGAGGGTCCAGAAGTAACAGTAATAGTCCCAGATGTTACAACTGTGGCAAAGCAGGCCACTTCGCAGCATCATGCAGAACCCAGCAACCAAACGAAAGAGGATGGCAAAATCAGGGTTCCCAGCCATCCACTGTCAGAGGGACACCCTTCGATCCAGCATCCCATACATCACGGTTAAAATAAACAACCAATTACTCCAAGCGCTGGTTGACACTGGGGCTCAAAATAATGTACTACAACGTGACTGGGCAAGAAACATCACACTCAAGAGGAGTTCCACGGTATTGGCTACAGCAGGGGGTCATAGGATATCAGTGCTAGGTGAAGCAAAAATACAATTAACAATAGAACAATTCAAGAGCGACATAGATGTGAAAATTATCGGGAGTTCACATTTCCCCCTCATCCCAGGAATAGACTTTCTAGATAAACATAGGGCAGTAATAGACCTCTCAAAAAAACTGCTCATCTTGGATGGACACCACCAATTCAGGCTATTTCAAGGGAATGTTGAAACGCAACATCCAAATAGACCTATCAAAAAAACTGCTCATCTTGGATGGACACCACCAATTCAGGCTATTTCAAGGGAATGTTGAAACGCAACATCCAGTGTCATTTTTTGGGCTACTGTTTCGAAATAAAAACAGGATGGATACACCTCTTCGTTTAGAGGCTTTCTGGGCTAGTCACTCACTGGTAGACAAACAGAAAATAGAAACAGTGGTTCAGGGGAAATTCGAGAACATCCACAAGCTCCACAGTTTGGTAATCCGGGGCTTTGCAGTAACTCGTGACTATCGAACAAGAAATAACATTGAAGCTATCCACAGGGCATTCCCAGCGATATCTAGGAAACATAGCCCACCATTAGGAGCAGTGTCGATTTCAAGGCATGGAGGCAAAACAGCATTCTTTCTACACGTGAGAAATTCTAGCAAGGAGAAACCAGCGCTGGAGGACATCTTCAAGTGCCTTGCAACGATAAGACGTATAGCAAGAGAAGAAGGATACCAGGAAGTAGTTCTCGAAAGAAAGGGATGGCGCTTAAACTCCAAGAAATGGGAGATCCTGGAAAAAATGATGTATACATTGTTCAAGACAGAGGAGACTCGCATCATAATCTGTAAGAAAAGACGACCAATGTCGATACGAAAGCAAGCACTGATGACTATAGAAACAGACACCGTACCTAGTAGGGTTAAATTAACAGCTGGTGGCGACTTCAGAATTAGCCCTGAAGAAACTGTGACAATCGGCCTCTCACCCAGCACTGACATGATGGAGGAAACAGCCTATGCATGCTCATATAACTTGGACCAGTTGGTGAGAATGAAGACGCATATACAGTCACACATCTTCTCCAACGAAGACAAACTATTCATAGAACTAAAATCAACCTCCTCAAACACAGTTAGAATATTTAAAGGCACAACGATGGCTACGTTGGAAACAACAGAGGTAGAACCAAATGGGTCATGGATCTGTCATTTACAGGAAAAACGTGATACACTAGCGGATCATAACCTACAAAACTTAGCTAGGTTGTTGGAGGAATATCAGGACGTTTTTTCAAAATCTACAAGAACCATGGGGCGTACCAACCTTGCGGAACATGTCATAGATGTGGGAGAGGCCAAGGCGATTAAAAGTAGGCCATATAGAGTGTCCCAGAAGAAGCGACAGGTCATCGATGTACAGATAAAAGAGATGTTGGAAGGGAAGGTGATCAGCCTGGGCCAGCCCAGTCGTACTCGTGAAAAAAAAAGACGGGAAAACTAGATTCTGCGTGGATTACAGGAAACCCAACTCGGTGACTAGAAAGTCAAATTGGCCTTTACCAAAGTTAGATGATATTTTGACTTACTTGGGAGAAGCAAAATATTTCAGCACTCTGGACATGTTCTCCGGGTATTGGCAGGTTCCAATTGAGGAAGAATCCAAGCAGTACACAGCGTTCGTTGCACAAGGTCATGGTACCTACGAGTTTATTGTACTGAGCTTCGGATTATGCAACGCTCCCGAATTGGCGGACCAAGTGTTCTGGGACCTAAAATGGAAAGACATCCTGAAATACCTTGACGATATCATTATTTTCTCTAAAACCGAAGAAGAACATATGATGAAAGTAAGGAAAGTCTTCGAACGGTTGCGACAGGACAACCTGACACTGAATTCATGCAAGTGCGAATAATTGAGGGAGGAGATACGAGTCCTGGGCTACAAAGTAGGAAAAGAGGGCATTCTACCGGATGACGAAAAAATAGCCTGTGTGAAGGAATTCCCGACTCCAAGGAAAGTTAAAGAAGTCCAAAACTTCCTAGGATTATGTAATTTCTACAGAAAATTTATTCAGAACTTTGCCGTCATTGCTAGACCACTGCACGAATTGACGAAGAAAACAGGAAAGTGCGAATGGGGGCCAAGGGAAGAACGTGCATTTAACGAGCTAAAACACAGACTGATATCAGCACCGGTACTACATCACTACAACCCGGAAAAAGAGACAATCCTTCACACAGACGCATCCACCATCGGAATAGGGGCAATTTTGCTACAAGAAGGTGAAGACGGAAAAAACCATCCCATAGCATATGTCAGCCGGAGTTTGTCATCCTGCGAACAAAACTACTCCATCAGCGAGCTGGAGCTACTTAGCATTGTTTGGGCTTTGGGCTACCTTCGACACCTTATCTGAATTGATGCATGCAAGAAGGGCCTTAAGTCCACTCAGTATAGTTTTGAGATAATCGCAAAAAACCTGCTAAATAAATGGTATGTCGTTTATTGTTAAACTATATAGCTTCGGGTTATCATCTGTTGATATGATTCTCAAAACCAAATTGCAGTTGAAAATTAACGTGTGGTGGTGACCTTTGGGGACAAAAATATATACCAACTTTGGAATCAACCAAATTTATTTTGAGATTTCACTACATTAAAATGAATGTGAACAAAACTTTTTAATCAGTAGTCGGCCAGGTTATTAACTCTCGCAAAAAATCTTCTGGAATATAGAGTGCCTTTTACTTTTTAACATCATCCTCTTTCGCCTGCTTCAAGGGAATTTTTCCTGAGGCATATGCTTGTTGTATTGGAAGGGTCAACAAGGTTCTCTTTCGCATGGAGAATGTATATTTTATTGAGCTATTGATGAAAGGACGAGCTTGAATCACGCCTGGAGATATGGAATCGATGGTGAATTGATGGAATGAAGCTATTCCAGCTTGCAATTTGTTTTCCTTACGTACTTTTTTACCCTTGGTTTCAATAGAAATCGGATTCTTTATGTAATGTTGTGGCCACCATTCCTCAGAATTCAATATATCATTGGCTTTTACCTCCTTCAGAGAAAATATGCCCGATAATCTCTGTTAGTTGCCTAATGGTATAAAGTCGATCAAATTTCTTGTACTTCCGTGACACTTGAGCAAAATCTCGGTCACAGGGGAGAAAACTGTTCCCTCTTATTGGATAAAACCGCTCAATTCTATCAAATCTTCTAAGCTCAACCAAAGCAAGTAACATGTTAGCGAGAGCGTGATTCTTATTCTGCCCTGAGCAGTTATCGCTGAACAGGTGCAGAATTTTGACAGTTTTTGGAATCTCCTTGTCCAAGTAGTCCAAAAGGAATGTACAGACCTCGTTTGGCCCTTTTTTTCCATCACCTTCATGGTACGTGTAAAATTTGGCGACATTGGCCTTAACGTTGTGAACACAGAAAACGCTAACATTGATTTGTCGAAGGTAAAAGGTGTCTTGAACTGTAATCTTGGGAATCGTAAGATTCTGCATGTAATCGAAACAAAGGACTGCGACATCATCTGCGTTTTCCTGGGCCTCTTTAAGTTGTGAATAAAATTTGTTGGCTTGTTGCTTATGCATAATAAAATCCGTCTCGGCATTTCTTTTGGCACCCTCACTAATGTGCGCATTCTTTATCTTGGTCTTAAGCGCTTCACACTCGCAGCAACAATCCACTTGCGTTTGTCCAAACTTTAGATTGAAGTTTTCTTTGAAATAATGAAAGAATGATGAAAAAACCCATTTTACTCTCCGGATGTTTTTCATTGTACATTTTCCATAATTTCGTTGGGTCGAGTCTCCCATCGAGGTATGTGATGACGCCTCCAGCGTAATGACTTGTCAGAGTGGGAGAGCTATTGATATGGTCGTGAATTTTAATCCAAACATCAGCAGATATAGCGTTCGCACTCCTTGCTGCGCCTCTCATGTCCCTCGGTGAGATTCCCAATGAAGCCAGTTTATTGATCCGTCCTAGGCGTTTCAGTGAAATGGAATAAGAAGACAAGAAAGCCTCACGAAACACCTCTTAAGTTTGTGCACCAATTAAAACGTGGTACTTGATTGTCAATCTAGAACTGGGCCGATCATCAATAGGTCTTGATCTTTTTCTCTTAGGAGCTGTATGTTTTATTAGATTTTGTAAGAAAACATCTTGCTCGTTCTTCGATGACAAACCCAAGAAACGTCCAAGTATAACTTCGTTTGCTTCTGCGACTGATAAAGACTCCATGCATTTTCGAGAACACCTGTGGACAAAAATAGACATAAGCAAATATGATGAGGCCCACTAAGTGTCATATTTGGGTGAAAAAGTGAATTCAAATCTTATATAGATTTTTAAACATCAACCATTAAAATTCGCCACACAACTCACCCGCAATTTTCCCCAACACGTTTAGCAGGAACCAGATTGCCAGCTGTATTTATATAGGGTTCGCCACTTTTTCTTGCCTCCTTATTAATATTTCGCTTCCACTTTGACGGATCACCCTTTTTTCTAGTTTCTGTTTCCAGTAGAGCCATGTCTTGTAGACACCACTTGAAAAATTGGAAAAAATCCACTCACAACTCAAAAGGTACAAGTAGTCAGACGTGTCGATTGAAGGTATTGACAGGAAACTTGTAGGGATTTGGGTCCCTTTATGGATAAGATGACAGAATTCTTTATATTATAACTACGTAGGAAAATGATGTCCTTTTTTGTACAAATAGTTGCGTTCACTGTTCTAGATTCGAAATATGCCCACAAGTCATTTTGACCTCAAAATTGGACTCAAGGCCATTCTTGCATGCATCAATTCATCTATGGACGACCAGTCACCGTGATCTCTGACCACCATGCCCTGTGTTGGCTAGACTCTATAAAAGATAACAACCGACGACTGGCAAGGTGGGCATTGAAGATAGCGGAGTTCGATTACAAGATAACGTATAAATCTGGTAAAACCCACATGGACGCAGATTGCCTGTCGCGAAACCCAGTACTACCTCCAATAGGAGAAGAGGAAATAGAAAACCAAAATGAGGTACCAACATTTGCTTTGAAAAGCCAGGAAATTGCGAGCCTACAGGACAAAGAACCCGAGCTAAAACTCCTGAAAGAAACCATCATTAATCCAGATGCCGCACCTATAGCCATCAGAAGACGAGCAAAAAATTTTAGAATAAATGGAGATTGCCCATACAAACTCAATACAAGGCTATGTAGTTCACCTGCTGGTAGTACCAAAATCCATGAGAGAGGAGATAATGTGGGAATTACATGCTGCACCGACCTGTGGGCACTCAGGATGGAGAAAAACCTTGGATAAAATCAGGAATAGGTTCTACTGGACAGGGATGGCGAATGATGTGAAAAAGTACGTGAAGGGCTGCATAGATTGCCAAGCTAAGAAAGGCCAACCATATAGAAAGACTCCGGGATTTTTACAACCAATTCCCGTAGGATCAATCTTTGACAAAGTAGGCATTGATCCGTTGGGACCATTTCGACGTAGCAACAAGGGCAAGACAATGATAGTAGTTACGACTGACTATGCATCCCGACATGCAATAACAGCAGCATTACCAAATAGAAAAGCCGAGGCAGTGGCCCAATTTATACTAGAAAAGGTGATCCTGATCCATGGAGCCCCAAGAACGATCTTGAGTGACAGAGGAAAAGTATTCCAGTCAGAATTGGTGAAAGAAGTGACACAATTGATGGAGGTGCGCAGGCAATTCACAACGGCCTACCATCCGTGTTGCAATGGTCTGACAGAAAGACTGAATAAAACCATGGCGGACATGCTGGCAATGTATTGTAACACGGAGCAAAATGACTGGTGTAGTTATGTCCCATTCGCGTACAACACTGTCATCTAGGATACCACGAAATTCAGCCCCTTCATGCTCACTTTCGCAAGAGAGTCCACTCTACCATCAGCGGCAGGACTCCTGGACAACGAGCTGTCAACCGATACGCTGAAACTGCGGGAGAGAGCTCTAGCGATGAGGGCCGTAGCAGTAGAGAACATACAGAGAAAACAGGAAAAGGACAAGGTGCGCTTCGACGAAAAACACAGTGATCTGCAGTTTCAGGCAGGAGATAAAGATTTTCGTTCCTGTAAGGAAAGTAGGACGAAGCGAAAAATTGCTGTTAAGATGCTTTGGTCCATATGAGGTAAAAAGGAAGCTGGGGGAGGTCAACTACGAAGTGAGGAGACTTGGATGTAGAAAGAAAGCTTTGGATACAGTGCACGTCTGTAGAAAGCTACCAGGAAAGCGAGGGTCAATATAGATGCCAACTGATTCCACTTGCGACAGAGACGAGTCGCTCGAGAAGCGGGTCGGAAACAGTGCAATTGGATACCTCACATAACTAGCAGTGTACAGGGTGAACAGAGTCAGTGAGACCAATTGTGTATATACATAAATTTTTTATTTTTTATTAACTTATTTAAAAATTATTAAACCACTTGTATACATAGACCAAGGGACGGCGAGGGCGAACCTTTGCAGTAAGGATCACGATATTCCCCTGGAACAGTTCGTGGTACAGAACCTGCTCCCCCTCCGGTACCTCGGGAGGCCAACTGTCGCACGGCACATCTACCAACACGATTGGCAGCCGCTATATAGGAGGGAAGAAAAGGCATACGTTCCATAGAACGGGAAGAGAAAAAAAAGCAGACTTACCCGGGGAATGAAGGAGTGATCCCTCCTCAACCGCCTCCTCACGAAGATCTCCGCTTCCGAGTAATACTTTCGCCTGCTGCCGTCTTTCAAGATCAGTTGATATAGATCAGGATTTAGTGGGTATATGTTTTTGATTTTAATATGGGATGTTATTGTTTATTTTGATATGTTGTTAATATTATGTTTTGACCTGTATAGGATGATGTACTTATATAGACTTTCTGTTTTTCATATAACGGCTACCGGTCCCCACAACCATCCAACTGGAAAATACGAAACCGGCCAGGTGTCCACAACCTTCAGCCATATTACAGGGATACCGGCCCTCTGAACTGAGTAAGGGGACCATATACACACCCTGTAATAGGCAACTATTACCGAGGTCAAGGAAGATCGGTCGGCCAACAATTTTTTGCAAACGCAAGCATTAGCACCATTAGCAGTGAAAAAGCGTTGAACGCACGGCGGTGCAGTACCACAGGCCGGGGCTTGGGAAAACTAAACGGATGGATGGCAGGACCGGAGCAAGAGATTTTAGCCATAAAATTTGTAAATAGTTTTTTGTAAGGGATAAAGCATGTTCTCTTCTGGCATTGGGGTCCAATGGTTACGGAGTGAGGGCATTATGTCACATTAGTACTGGAGGCAAATATACTTGGTTTTAATCCATCCAATTTGCCACTGGTAGAATCGCTGAGCGAGCAGTTTTGTTGCTATAAATAGACACGTTCAGCGAGATGACGGTTAGTAGTTGGCAAACGCTAATGACTCGTTCCCTCCCCGTGAGTAGTGCAACCCCTCTCACTCCCTTCTATCCTTGTGAGTAGTGTAACCCCTGTCACCCTTCGTCGAACTTCAGCGTTATATAACTCCCCTCACGATCAACGCAACAGAGAATATGCTCATCCTAATCTAATGGTGGTAAGAGGTTATATTGATGTATGGTTGGCAACAATATATTGAAGCTACTATCACAAACTGAGTTTCCCTACTGATCAGCCCAGCCACGTTTCCTAGAGCACGACAGGTGTTGCAGGTCCAGTCAAAGACCCAGTCTTACACCTCACGTGACAATATTAACCCTTTTGAATATATTAATCCTTTTTAAAGAATAAATAGAAGATGAAAAATGCACTTATGAACTTAAGAAATGATGATAATGATGTGGTGATTAACAAAAATGAGATAACATTTCAATATACAATAATAAATAAACATTTATTAATTATTACTGTATGTATTTGTTAAAATTATACGATACCATATCTGCTTGTTTCGGGGTAGCGGGTCATAATACCAGTAGATAGCATTAACAATATTGTGACCAAACATTGTTCAGTACATGGTGAAGGCGCCGAATCGATTGGCTTCTGGTACATTCTAGCAAGGCTAGATGGCTTCGAATATTCTTCGCTTTTCTACAAATCTCTGGAATGTTCTTTAAAATTTTAAAAGTAGATAGTCCAAGGAAATCTTCTGAAATTGGCTCTTCTCCTACTCAGGGATAGTTATTATCACCAGGGGCGAGTTCAGAAACGTCACACCCGGTGCGAGTGTGATCCAAATGTCAAACCCTAACCGTTCAGATATGGCAAGCCGTTTTGCTTTTTATTCAACCCTGCTCATAAAGTATCATAAAAACTGTTTGTATGACACTTTATAAGCACAGATGAATAAAAAGTAAAACGACCTGCCGAATCTGAAGGGTTAGTGTTTGACACTTGGATCACACTCACACCGCGTGTGACGTTTCTGAACACGCCCCAGTATTATCTATACCTTTTCATCTTAAAATTGAGTCTAAACAACTTGGGAACTAACAAAATCGAATCGGGAATGATCAATTTCAAATTGGGACTTGTCAAATTTGATTTGGGAATAAACAAATTCAAATTGGGAATAGACGAATTCAATATAAGTCCCTACCATCAATGAAAGACTGCTAGATGCTAGTGAACAAGGGGACATTAACAGTGATAAAATAAGATCTCAATATGTTTTTAGATCAGATTAATATCAGTATACTGTATTTGGACTCAGTTCAACGTTGAACCATCCTTGAGCTATGATAGTAGACAAGATCAAAAGAAAAACAGATTTAAATTTGCATATCAGCCATGTTTTGGGCATCAAGGTATAGAGCATTCGTGATGATAGTAAAATGTTCGTTATGCGTGCATAGCTATGAGAGGCAAATCGGGATCAACGAAATCCCAACTTAGTTTCGTGCAGAACACTCCTAGTCTCACAAGACCTTTTGTCACGTCGAGAGTAAGTACCTACTTTATATAGTGGCTCGGTTTTCCTTCCCGCACTATTCCTTAATACTACACTGCCTCCTACTCTATAATTAACAGTAACAATATTAGCTTTCCGATCATATTTGGCTGTACGTACATTTTCCGTAACAATCAAGTTATTTTTTGCATCTTCACATGCTTGTTGTAACCCATATTTCAACTCTATTGGATAATTATATAGTTATATATAGGATCAACATGGTTCAAAACACTCGTTGGTAACTTTACTGGTTTTCCGAAAACTAACTTATATGGGGTATATTTCGTTGAAGTATGAACGGAAGTATTGGATGAAAAACACCAATAGTTAAGCCAAGAGCTCCAAGAATGCGGATTGTTTGACGTTTGTATCCGTAAACATGCCCCTTATGATTTATGAGAGTTTTCCAAAGACCCTAACGTTTCATGGTGTTACGCAGTTGAAATAAGAGTTTTAACATGCAGCAATGTACAAGTTTCTTTAAACACTCTTGCCAAGAACTCGGTCCCTTGGTCTGAAACTACCTCATCGGGAATCCCATATCTTGAAATAAAATTATTCACAAAAGACTTCGCAACCGTCTCCGCTTCCTTGTTTATAAATGGATAGCATTCTACAAACTTGCTTAGTTCACATTGCAAAGTTGAAATATACTTGTTGTTCTCAGAATCTGGTTTTAGTGGTCCTACCAAGTCAATAGATGTAAGCAAAATCATGTAAGTCCATTAAACCTAATTCTTAGAAAAGCGCGATTGAAAATTTGAGAACAGCTGTGAAATTTGTTTTCATTACAAAGTGATACTGAACATTTTCTTGAGGTGTTATTGTTTATTCTGAAGCCACACAATCAAATAAAACAAATAATTTTCAACAAAATATAATTTTTATTTGGGATTTTTTACAAAAAGTTCGGACTTAACTGTTTTTTCCGGTTAGAGTAAGATTTGGATGTTCAATAGGATCTCCATTTTGTTTTGTCTGTGCCTCTTGTCAAGACATATTATACGCTTTCACTTACTTGATTTTCTAACTCTTTAAGTTGGTTCAATTCTTGACAAAGCATCTGCAATAACATTGTCTGAACATTTTATGTATCTTATAGTAAAATCGTATTCCTCTAAAATAATTCTAAACCTCGTGAGTCTAGTGGACGGATAAGTCATTCCAAACAAATAAACTAATGGTCTATGGTCGGTGTAAATTATAAATTTTCGTCCGTATAGATAATAGTTTCTTCTCTATTGTTGGATAATTTTTCTCCGCTTTATTCAACGAACGACTGGCGTACGCAACCGGTCTGTCATTACCATTTGACAACACAGCTCCTATCGCTAATCTCGACGCATCTGTTCGCAAAATGAACACATTGTCCGTCGAAAAATCTGGATATTGTAGAATTGGTGGTTTTATCAAAGCTTCCTTCAAAGTTTCAAAAGATTTTTGACACTCCGACGTCCACGGAAACGCTACTCTTTTTGAAGAGATGATTGAGTGGTGCTGCAGTATCCGCGGAATTTTTCACCAACCTTCTTTAATAATTTACGAACGCAACAAACCTTTTTACCTCATTAGCATCTTTTGACACTGGATAATTTTGAATACTTTCGATTTTTCTTGTATCCGGAAATATTCAATCGGAAGAAATTTGATGACCCAAATATAGAATTTCCTTTTTAAGAAACTCACATTTCTTAGGATTTAGTTTCAGATTGACATCTTTCAACCGTTGTAGTACTTTGATGAGATTTTTATTGTGATTTTTGAACTATTACCAAACACCACCAGATCATCCATATAAACCAAACATTTATCCCAATTTTATCCCGGCGTCGCAATTGTCATCGCCTTTGAAAAAGCACATGGGCTAATTTTTAAACCCATTGGGAGCCGCGTCATCTGATACTGCCCTTTGTCTGTAGTAAAAGCTGTTCCTTGTCCAACTCTATCTGATAGTAACCTTGCGACAAGTCAAGATGTGGAAAATACACAGCGCACGATAAAGAATCCAAAATCTCAGTGATACATGGTAACGCGCAAGCGATATGGTTCTACATAAACAGGTGCGGCGTCTTTTTTTAGTCGAATCTTTTGTTTATATAATGTACAAGTTGTGAGTGGATCATTTTCTAAATAGAACACGTCCGCATATTTTGCAATTATTTTTTGAATCGACACTAGTTCAGTCGACCCCAAATGACTTAATCCAATAATGTGTCTACCCGTTGTACAAAATTCTTCTGAGTTTCTATGAAGTTACATGTTTCAACATTTTTGAGTGATTCTACCTTTGGCCTAAAATTCCTTAATTTCGTCTCAATTTCTTGTGTTCAATAGTTTTACTGGAATCATATTATTCTTATCCGGAACCGCAATACTACTTGCAATGAAAACTCCTTCACAAACTTCGTGCGGCAACACTACGCAATCTTCCTTCAACTCTACCTCAAAATATCTGATGAACTCGGATCTCGCTGGTACTGTTGTAAAGTACTCATTTGAAGCTTGTTTAGGAACAGAAACTTTTGTATCGCTGAAACAAAATGACAATAAAAACACTCTAAGTCAATAGTTGATGAAAATTTTTGAAAGAAATCAGACCCCAAAATTCCTTGAACGTCTTCATGGAATTACTTTATAATCAGAAATTCATGACCTACGTTCACGTTATTTACTACGAATACTATTTCTGCTGATCCTTGCGAAACTGTCGAACCCGACAATCCGATAATATTTACTTTATGTGAATAGTCAACTAAGGTACTTTTACTAATAAACCCATCAAAAATTACACTTATCGATGCACCTGTGTCCAACAAAAACTTGAGTTCACGTCCTTCATACATGACCTTTATAAAATTTAATCCGCTAGCACTCAAGATATGTTCGTTAGACACCACAGACGATGAAAACCCCGTGTTAGGCACGAAAAAACCGATTAGTTACTTCCCCTTGAACTTCCTCCGTGTCAGAATATTGCTCCTGCATAGAGTGAATCCTATGCTGGCCTTGACCCCTACGATTTCGATTATATGGTTATTACCACTGTTCTGGTTATAACTTCCTCGGTTCTCTCTGCCTCTATGCTGACCTCTTGTCCTACTATTATTCGTGCTGAAGTTTCTAAGCTGAGATCGGGAAATATTACCATTTCCGAAGTTTCTGGAGAAACTGCGTCCGCGTCCGCGACTTCCTGATGGTCTATTATAACCTCTATTGCCCATATAAAACATTGATTGAGGACTACCCTCGTTTGTTAATTCCTCGTCCTTTGCACACCAAATGGCCTTGCCAAGTGAAGAATAATTACGCGCATTCATTATCGTACGGAGCTCATTACTTCTCAACCCGTTTGCGAATGCCTCAACTGCAAGCTTTTCATTTACCGTTCTTAATATATCCAGAGCTGCATCTTCGCCATCCGCTTGACTGATTGTTAAATTGACTAACAAGTCTTCAATAGACTAACCGAAGTCCTCTATAGATCTACCCTTCTGCGTAGCATTTATCAACGTTACTGACAACGCGACAGCAGACTGTTTGGTCAAGAAATGAGACTTCAAATCCGCAACCAGATTCTGACAACTTAAGTAGTCACCACTAAGTCTAATTTTTGAGCCTGGGGTTAAACGAGTTTTTAAAACATATTGAATCAACAACTTTTTCCCCGCTTTGTCCAACAACTCATTACACAATTCAATAGCTTCGATCAACTGTATCGTGGTTGCCTCTTGACCATTCATTATAGGTAATAAGCTTGCAGCAGTCTTCAAATCAAATTTTTCCCCCATTATATCTTCCTCGATCAAACAATCAGAATCTAAATTTGAATGACTTGTCTCTGTTTCCACTTTAGCTGATTCTGATTGCTTGAATTCTGAGTCTCTTAACCTATCGTTCAGGATATCATCTATACTACTTAAACAATTATCTATACCTTTTACATACTCCTCAACTTCCTCAACAATTTCTACACCATGAGATTCATGAATTCATTCCTGAGTCTCCTTAGCTCCTCCTTGATCCCTGATACCACACTTAACTGCCGCTGCGTGTATCCAATATCCTGCTTCCTGACTTGCGAATCTTTTCCCAAATTCTTCTTGACCGCGCACACTTTCTCGTACAACTCACGAGACCTACTGCGTACACTCATTGAGTTTTCATCGTCGACTGTTGCTGCTTTGTTCTAGACTACTTCTCTCAAGAGTTCTCTGCTTCGAACAACTTCTCGTCGAATTCTCCGGTCCATTGATAACTTCCACTTTTTGTACCCATACAAAGCAATACTGACCAGAACGATTCCTAATAGAACGGCCAATAAAATGTCCGTCTTAGTCCATGAGTCTTCAGGAGTACTGTTCATAGAAGGTGTGGCTGATACTCCTCCACTATTTCCAGCTTGATTGACTATTATCTCCTTGGACTGGTTTTTTCCCATTTTACTGTTCAACCATACCACAATAACTCATCACCAGTATCAATCACTTAACGCACTTTGGCTGGCAGGATCGCCATGTAAATAGCCTTGTTCTAGCAACGATTCCAAACGGTACAGAATCGTCCGGAGTCTGCGCATACTGAAGTTCGCGTTCTAGCAAATTGAAACTGGGATTTTGACTGTCAGTCAGATGTTCTAGCGATAAACAGTTTTAGTTTTCAAACTAGTTGGAAACCGTCAAAACAGTCCACAGGAATTCTAGCGGATTTTTAGTTAGTGACATGATCCCGTTCGATTTGTTTTGTTATTTTGAATTTGTGGTTATGGTCGCTGTTCAGAGTCAGAGTGTCAAGTTCATTTGAAAAATTAGTAAGTACCTTCCGATTCTGTCAATAATTAGATTAAGTATTCGTGTTTGAAACACAGGTAGGCTAGTTTTTTCAATGTTTACCTATAGAAAATACCTACTTCGATAATTATTATTTTTTTTGGTTTAAGGGGCGAAAATGTCATCAGATGAGTCTTTGACTTCAAGTTCGGAGTCAAATTGGAGCTTTGCTTCGGATTCATCATGTGTTTATTGGTTATCCTGGATCCGTCCATGACAGTAGAGTTTTCCGAAATTCACCTCTATGTAGAGAGATAGTACCTATATAGATGTCATGATTTTTATTTACTGGGAGATAGTGGCTATCCGTGCATGGTAAACTTATTAACCCCATTTAAAGATAGAGGAAACCTTACGGCTATTGAATCAAACTTCAATGTTAAATTATCAACTAACCGTTATGTGATTGAACATTGTTTTGGCATACTGAAGCAGAAATGGCGGCAGCTATATCATATTAGACTTAGAAAAATTGATGATTTAGTCCATTTCATTCGGGCATGCTGTGTACTAGATAATCTAGCTAGAAAGGATGAATTTCCAGACGAAATTCAACAAAACAATATGGAAAATCCTTTACCGTTCATTAATGAAGAGGAGGACGATGAAAATCAGAATATCAATAGGGATGCTGCTGATCACAGAAATTTTATAGCTCGACAAGTTTCACGACAGCATTGATTGTTTTAAATTGAAATATATTTTCATTCCAGTAATAATTGTGTCTCATTGAGTAAAAAGCTTGGCAATAAATAAATTAAAAGTTAATGCAACAAATTAACGATTTCTTTAATTAAACAAAAATACAAACTCTTTCAGGAACTAGAATTATTTCTCTTGTTATTTAGATCAATTCACAATATCAAATAAGGAATTTTTCAAATTTGAATGTTTGCTTATTTGCTCTAAGAACTTATTTTTAGACTCCAATATTTCATTTCTTTTCTTTTTTATTTCTAATTTCTCCCTTTCAATCTCCAACATCTTCTCTATTTTTGAGGCTTGAGTCTTTCTTCTTGATATTTTTTTCTGTCCAAACACATTTGTTCCATGATGGAGTTCTTTCTATATTTAGTGCTATGTGTACGTGTTTTTATTTTTCTTGGTGATATTGCTTCTCTTTTTGGGGTTTCCATAGTGGCTTTGTTGTCCCCCGAGTAGTTTTCGTTGTTTTCCAGTTCACTTGAAATAGTATTACTTTCTTTATTCTTTGATTTGTTGCTTGTTACAGTACTGCATGAACTAAGTAGTAGTTCTGGATGAATGTTTCTTTTTTTCGAGAAAATCTCATCCATCTCATCCGCAAACTCAAAAGATTTTCTTTCCCGGCCAGTCTGTGAATTGTTCTCAATATGCTTTTTGTAATTATTTCTCTCGAGTACACGCCAGCAATTTTCACAGTTTTCTGGAGTATAATTAAGGCCATATTTTTCATTAATTTACTTTGCTACGAGCTCCCACATTTTCTTCAAATTCTTCATTTCCATTCCGCCTACTTTATGCCTATACATTTTATAACAATCAATGAGTATTAAAGAATGATTTTTTGTCCAAAACTGATTTGTTTCATTTTTATTTGACAACGGGAGCGTGGAATTCTCCGCTTGAGTTTCAGTCGAGGTTTTAGTGGAATTCTTTGGTTGTGTTATCCACGGATATTGCCCTACAGGCAGTGGCGGCTCGTCAGAGGAGGCAAGGGAGGCTCAGCCTCCCCATCAAAATATCAGAATGATTACCAATAAAATAGTGTAACATAAATATAAAAAACAAATATTTCATTTGCAATAAGTTTATCACTTATCACTTCTCTATAACTTCTAACCACCGATCCGCATTTTATTCTCATACTTGTCTCAATACTACTCAACAGTAAAAAGAAGAGAAAAGTAACCGTAACGGTAACCGACCGACGTCATCGACAGCCCGCGAGCACGTGTTGCGTCCAATTGAAATAAGAAAAAATAAGAAATGCCATACGTACCAAAGGAGGCAAGCCTCCATCGGCATTGAAAATACCACGGGCTATGTACTGATTTCGTTCAGACATACGTTGCTTCAACCGTCCGAAATAAACCGCCAAGGGAGGCTAGCCTCAAATCAGCTGTTTTTTGTATGAATTTGCACTATTTGCAGTTCCTTCTGATTTTCGTTGGGGTGGGGAGGGATATTTGTATTTCCTATCTTTTGTGACAACATTGCAAGGTGGGTAAGTTATTTTATGACCTTTTTATTTTCTATTGTGTGTCATTTAGTCATTTATTAAATGTTACTCTGTTGAGATGGACAGGCTAAATGAGATTAAAGAAACCGACGATTTAATCGACTGGCTATTAGTTCAAAATTTTAATTCGTTGAACTATAATTCGAAATATTTTGTCGTTAAGACTTTAGGTAGGCCTCAGCAAAATTTAATTTCTTTAAAATCGGCCGACAATCGACAAAATCGCGGTTTTAATTATTTAGTTTGGTACAGCAAATATGATTGGTTGACCGGGTCGATTAAAAGACAGAAGCTTTTTTGCTGGTCTTGTTTGCTTTTTTCCGTCCAAACTGAATATTCTACATGGTCGAAAACCGGATATTCTGATTTAAAAAATTCGCCACGGTCTACAGAAAGACATCTTAAATCAAAAGAACACATTTCTGCATCATGTAAGTTGTGGCTGTTTGGAAAACAAAATATTGCGACTGCCTTGAATAATGCGCAAAAAGAAGCGATTATTTCCTTCAACAATCAAGTACGCGAAAACCGATCAAATTTAAAGCGACTTCTTGATATTACTCTTTATTTGGCTTCACAAGAACTAGATTTTCGCGGACATGATGAGACAGATGAATCCATTAATCGCGGCAACTACAAGGAACTTTTGTCGTTGTGGGGTAAATATGATTCAAATTTTGACACCTTTTTAAAAAGCAATGTTTTTTCGGGCACTTCCAAAACCATTCAAAATGAACTTATTGAAAGTTTGTCCAATATCGTCGAAAAGCACATATTTAAAGAAATTCAAGCAGTACCATTTTTTGCGTGGGAAATCGATGAGACCACAGATATTACTTGTAATTCTCAGCTTTCGATTGTTTTTAGGTACGTCAAGGACGGAAAAGTTGTAGAGCGGTTTATGGGATCTCACGATGTTTCATCTGGTCGAACTGCGGACGATTTATTTAATTTCTTAATCGATAAATGCGATAAATTTGATTTTAGGCACAAACTGATTGCGCAAACATATGACGGGGCGGCAGTCATGGCGGGACATTTAAATGGTTTACAAGCCAAAATTAAATCAATAGCGCCCTATGCACTTTTCACGCATTGCCATGCACATGCACTAAACTTAGTTTTAAGCAAGGCATGCAATAATATAAAGGATTGTCGCTTTTTTTTCTCAAACTTATCTGGTTTTTCTGCCTTTTTTTCAAAGTCCACCAAAAGAAGTCATATTTTAAATGTAATTTGCGGTAACCGAATGCCAACTTTTGCTGCTACGCGGTGGAACTCTACCTCCAGGTCGGTGTTTTCAGTTCATACGCATAAAGAAAAATTAAATGATGTTTTTGATTTTATTTTAAATAGCGAAGATTTCAAACATGACGATCAAAGTACTAGAGAGGATAAAGGTTTTAAATATATTTTAACAGACCATAAATTTTGTTTTTTGCTT
The DNA here is from genome assembly GCA_958502075.1 of Orchestes rusci. NCBI lineage: Eukaryota > Metazoa > Arthropoda > Insecta > Coleoptera > Curculionidae > Orchestes > Orchestes rusci. Next base: position 10,824,825 of record OY293312.1, read on the forward strand.
GAGACATTCAAATTGGTACTTGAACAGACTGACGTGGTTTTTCTTATTCTACAAAATAAAGCTTCAGACATAAACTTTTCTAAAAATCGATTAAATAATTTGACTGAAGTTTTACAGAACTTTAGAAATAATAATCAATATTTTGATAATATTTTCGAAAAAATTAATGTCAATGTTGAACCGCCAGTAAAAAAACGAAAAACCAATTATGACTTACCCGATTTAAGACAAGATTGTAGACAGATCTATATTGAAATATTAGACACTATACTTCAGCAAATTAAAGTTAGGTTCAGCGATCTAAGTAAATTAAATTACTTCGATCTATTAACGTTCGAAAAGTTTCCATCGTACTACAAAGACTTCCCCCAAAAATTATTTGAGGATTTGCTTAACCAGTATCCGTTTTTGGATTCAATTCGATTAAAAAATGAATTAATTGTAATTTACAGTGATCCTCAGATGTTTGAGAATTGTAAGTCTCCTTCTGAACTTTTAAATTTTATGTTTTAAAATGATTTGAATGAGTGTATGCCAGAGCTGTATAAATTTATAAACATTGCAGTTACTATACCCATAACATCGGCATCTGTAGAAAGAAATTTTTCAGCACTGAAAAGAATTAAAACTTATAGCCGTAATTCCATGACCCAAACTAGACTAACTGATATATCTCTTTTTTCAATCGAAAAAGAGTATATAAAAGATAAGACAAAAAATGACAAGTTTTATGACGAAGTTATAGACTTTTTTGCAAACATGAAAAACCGACGAATTCCTTTAATATTCAAACCAGACTAGATTATTAAAAAATATATATAATTTTGTACAAAAACATGTATATATTATTATTTCAGAATTTATATTTATTTGCAATATAATTATAGGCCATGAACCAAAGTTTTTGCCAAAGAAAGTATTTTTATGTTTAGTTTTTTAGAATTCATATTTATTTGCAATATAATTATAGGCAATGAACCAAAGTTTTTGCCAAAGAAAATGTGTTTATGTTTTGTTTTTTAGAAATCATATTTATTTGCAATATAATTATAGGCAATGAACCAAAGTTTTTGCCAAAGAAAAGATGTTTATGTTTTGTTTTTATATTTTTTTATATAAAGTCATAATATGGCTTTTTCAAAGAGTTCAGTTTTTTTATTTTTTTACCCCTTTCCCTAGTCCTATAGTTGTTATACCCTTTTTCATTTTATAAACCATATCCTTATTTCCTTCCTTCCCATTCCTGGCAAGAATTAACTCTCACCTCCCCGGTGGTTCTTGCTGGACAATAAAATATACTTTTAGGTCCAATACTGACAACTAATATAATATTTATCATATATATCATATACATTTCTGCTGATATCTAATGACCCAAAAAAAGTATAATTTGTTGACTAAGAAGAGTGTATTATTTTTCTTCTTTTTTAAAATCATATATGTACATAATATAAACTCCATTTTAATTCAAAACTCTTCGAAAATATTTCAAAAATTTAAAATTTTCTAGCTCTTGGACCAAAGTTCAGTTTTTCTTGTGAATAAATCAATTGTTATCACATTTTGTCACACCTAGAAAATGCAATAGTTCATTTTAATAACATACAAAAAGATTGCTTTAGAGCCCATACACTAACATCATCACTAACTACATTCATAAAAATATTAAAAATCATAATAACAAACCATATCTTGATAAATATTTGTCACAAAAATAAAATTTTCCTCAAAAATAACCCAGACTTATATATCGTAAGGAGTGATAAAGGGAATGTTACAGTGGCAATGAACAAAATTGATTAAATAACCAAAAGTGAGGATTTATTGCTAGACCGTAAATACTATAAACCACTCAAAAGAAATCCCACTTACATTGACACTGAAACAGAATCCAGTCTTATTACATAGGTACATCACTTTAGCTCCAAGATCTAACACGTTACCTAAAATACATCAACCTTAACTATCCATGCGTCCCTTATCAAAATACATTACATTTATCTTGACTAATTGCTATAATTAGCAAGTTCATTATCAATGACTCTTTCACCTTCAGCACTTTCATTATTTATTATCAACGTCCAGATAATTATGTAATAGTAAGCTTTCATGTAGTCTCGTTTTTCACCAAGAAGTAGTTTTTGCAAGTTTGGAGAGAAAATGGAATGACATCAAAGATTTTTGTAGCCTTGAATGGAATAATTTTTAAAAATTCTTAACCTTAATTTTTGTCAGAAATTTTCATATCATAAATTAACCTGGGATAATGCTGACTCTTGTTAAAGCAAGCTCAAACTACAAAACACTATTTTTAGAAATAATACACCTTCATTCAAACAACACTATGAACAAAAAAGTGATAGCCAGATACTCAGCAACATCTACAGTTATATCTTCAATTTAATTAAAAATAAAAATAACTTACATACACTCACCTTATTACACACCAATACTTGAATAAAAAATCTCACCCTCAACAAACCTTTTTAATTATTGATCTTATTGCACATCAATCATTCTGTCTCACTCAACACAAATTCATAACGTACCCTTTCACCTTTAAATAATTTAAAATAAAATACACATTTGTAAAATGTTCTTTGAGACAATTAACTTTTAACGAAATGCATTGTATATCGTTTCGACTTCTGGTCATCCCTATATAGTTTATTTCAACGAAGAAGCATTGCACGTCACGGTTCAGGCGGATGCTGTATATTTGCGTAATATGTATCATGCATATAACAAGCAAGATATGATGAAGAATAACTTTTTTTGAAAAATCGGTATTAAAAATGTTTTCAAAATGAGAGGGAATTGATTAGAAAGTAGGGGAAATTGATTAGAAAGTAGGGGAAGTTCCAAAAAATTTTCGCCAGCGGCGCATCTTCTGTCCCCCTTACCCCTGGCCTCACTGCTAGCCTCCCCATTTGAAATACTCACGAGCCGCCACTGCCTACAGGGCGAGTACTACTGGATGGAATTATAACGAATTTCCGAGGGAGTTTCGATGTATCTACAAACAAAATCATAGAAGCACTATATCTACATATTTTGCAAACACTCACCAATAATATCAATATTCGACATTTTACGCCAGATATCTTATTCGCTTCAGTGATGATTACTATTGTTTATTGCTTTTTTCTCTTCAAATGAAAATAGTAAATGATCAAAAAATCTGGCGTATTAATAAATGATTATTGGCATTGACATTAGTTATTGTCGCAGAAGTAGCGAAATGCGAAATGTCATACGTATTAGAGCTGTTCTAGCGAAAACAAATCCCAAACCGTTTGCTACCCGATCCCAGACTAAACATGCGCAGTAAGTCAATCCACAAAATTGGATTCGAACCGTCAAGAATTTCATGCTAGAACAAACCTATTTGGGGATTTATCTGGTTCAATAAAAAAACCGTTCCCAGACAAGTATCCTAGATAACTATATTTATCGCTCGTCTATTACAATCAATCGACTCACTAAAACTAAACATGCTGAGTCTGCAGTACTCTCATACGCGATGTTTGCTACATATGTGTGTTCTACTTTATTACGACCTAGCTCTAGTGACATACATTATGTTATGAATTATCAATATTACTATTCTAACTTAAATTTATTAAATACAGGGTGAGTTACGGGTATTTTTAGTTATTTATTTTAGAAAGGTTTTTTTTTTATTAGTACAGTTCGGTCTCCAAAATTGGTTTTCAAGTTAGTATTAATTAGTGATAGTATTAAGCCTAGTAATTAAGAAATTAGTTTATAAGTTGATATCGATCTCGGCATCAGTTCTGACCATGGTCTTATGAGTTGAACAGTTTCACAGTAAAATTCACTTCATTCATTTCAGTAATTTCATTCACGTCATTCACTTCATTCACTTTATTCATTTCATTCAATTATTTACCTTGGTTTAATGTGGTACCTATTTTAATTAATAAATATTCGTCAATTTTGCTGGAGCCCCAAATTCAGTCATTAACCTCAAATTTCACGTCTTTGTTTATAATTATTTAGGGTCTTTCACTGTCACATTTAGTAATTTCATTCTTGCCAACCTATTTCGTAAGACTTGACATTCTCCGGGTCCATTGACCTATCAGCTGAGAGCTACAAGTTCAATGACCAATCGAGGCCGTTCATGGTCATGGTCAAGGTTATCATCGTCAAGATCTAGGGACATTTAATTTGGAAACGGTTTTAAGGGTCCGATGACATTTGATTTTTCTGAAAAGTGGTTGCCAGGTGCACACTTGAGCCGCTCCGTTTGCGAATTTTAGAAAATAATTATCTTCAGTCATCCCTCTCTTGGTTGAATATTTACGAGGTAAATTAATGCAATTTTGCATATTTTTCGAAAGGGATTGAGAGTTAGTGAAGATTTTTGTCAAAGAACCCGAACCAAAGGCCACATTACATCTCCGGTGAGTTAATTTGCCCTACTCAACCCCTTTTTAAACCCTCAGTTGATGGTTATTTGTCATTTTCTATAATGTTTCTAAATTCTATTCGGATTCACTTTTAATTCAAATTTTGATCACGTACCTCCTTAAATGGACGAATTTTTGAGTCACATTTTTGGGCGCCAATTTGTTACTTTCAAAAAAAAAAAATGTAAATAAAACAAAAAGGTCTATAAATATAGGTGGCTTTATTACTAAAAAAAAAATAAACACTAGAGGTGATGGAGTGGCTCACTTATCGGAGTAATACCCAGGCTATGTCGGAGAGTGGGGGGGTATATTGCCAAATAAGGACGCCACCTACTTTAATCCTCCGAAAAGTAAAGTCAGCCGCTCGGTAAAGAAAAAGCAGGAAAACACCCCTTGTAAATAATATTACCAGACCTTAATAAATTAGACCCTTACTACTAATTAAACCGATATCGATTCTCAGGCACCAGCCCTAACCAGAATTGTCATGAATCATGAAAATATACGGCGAGCATATCAAAAACCTCGGCATTGGTGTAAGACATTTTAACAGAGAATGTTAAAATGATAATTAAGAGATTGTTATGATTGCAATATCTGTTTCAATTATCTCCATGAAAACACGCTGATGTTTTTCCACAGCTACCTAGTTTTTTTTTCAACCCATCATTGCAATATTTAATACATACATAATTAGATTGGGATTTATGCTCATCAAAATATTTTTCATTTATTATGAGTTTTGTTCTATTGAAATAACATAATAATAATAACAATAATTATATACCATTTAAATTTTTGCGGTAAAATGAAAAACACTGTTTTCAATTCAAGTTACCCCTTCTAGCAATTTTGCTGGAGACAATCACGCACTACTGGATACGATGTTCGAAAGTACTCACATTTATCTTCTAAACAAGCCTATACGCAACAAAATCGGACAAGTCGTTAATAGGTTACAGCTACTTGAACAATTACACTTTCACTACCTTCCCCTACTCACACGAAGATCGGTACGCCAATGAGCCCTGTACCAAAAAGACGTGAAATTGTCTAGGTTTTCTTACCATGTTGATAAAGATATACCTCAATTTGAGAATTTCCGGAGAAATTTCGAATTTTAATATTTAAGCTTTGATTGCGCCCCCTAGCGGAAAAATTTCGAAGTTATAAATATTTCCCAGCATTTTCTCGTGGCCACTTTAGTGATAATTTATTTTTTCCTGAACTTTTAGGTCCAGTAGTTTCTGAGATATGGCCGGTGGCCACCCTTGCTGGGACACCCTGTGTATATATATATATATATATATAATATATTTTTCTTCTCTTCTTTCACTCATTTCCTCTTTCTCTTATTATTTTTTCTTCTGTTACCTCTACTTATTACTGGCTTTATTTCTCCCCTGTTGGCAACGTGGTTGTTCGACGTGCCAACCCAGACACAAAAGCCTTCCCGAACGTATGTTTGGCGAAGAATCGACCGACGAACTGTTGCGAACCAAACTGGACGGTTCCGCTTCAAGAAAATTGGTGATACACTGTGGACCCTATTCCGTGTTATACTTACGCCTGATTGTGCCAAGCAACCCTAAACCACCACTATTGTTGCTGATCTGGAGCATTGGCGGCTGCCCTGATCAACCCCTTATCTGGGAGCGTCCCTGCCAAGCAGAGCCTTCACGATAGGCCCCTTTTTGTTTGGGTACAGTCAAAACTGGATGACCATCACACCCCAAGGCACCCCTATCTCTCCCACTTGCCATAGAGGCCACACCAGCGCAGTGAGTTTTACATACGTTCTTGATTAATTATCAGATTAACTTTATTTCATCATTCTTCGGGAACATATAGTATTGATAATCTCACTCAATTTTCATAAAAACTTTACGAATTTGGTTAAGCAAACGTCTGGTTGTTCGTTGATGCAATTGTGATGTCGGGTGGATAATTATTTATAGAATTTAATGGGTACTTACATCGTGATATTTCCACCTAATCCACTGTAAACCTATAGTTATTGGCCAATCAACTGCGGGTAATATCACTAACAATGTATAAATAATTCATAACACCTAATATCCTTGGTTTATATCTATATTGCGCCTTATTAAATATCACATTACAATTTACAACAGACATTGCAAGCTGAAACTTTATAACAAAAAAAATGCTGTATGACATTCATTGTTGATTTTTAGCGGCAACTTCATATCGCATAGTGCACTTGAACTACGACGTGTCTGTCTAGTTGTCAGTGCCAGGAATACGTTTTGGAATAACGCTGCGTTTGGCTACATTTTCATGGTAATCGTAATTTAAAATTTGGTTGTAAATAAAAAGGTATATTTTGGAAATTGACGGTTGTTTGTGGTACAATTTATTTCTCGCTTTGTAGATTCGGTCGATAAAAGGGTAAGTGTAAAGCGAGTGGCGCTGTTTTCCGAACAAGAACAATATTTTGAGTGTTTGTTGCTCCCTCGACCCACTCTTCGAATTTCGAGCTGGCATAATCGACGAATCTTAACATCAAAGATTCAAAACCCGTCATTTACCTTCTTTTACCTTTTTTAGTTTTGTTCAGTGTGGCAATTTAACGTTTAATGCCCTGAAACCCATAATTGTATGGTAACACTGTAACGACTTTTCGACAGTTTCAACCAGTCTTGCACTGCCCTCATCACCACCTGATCGCTCAAATCGACTGTAGATTCTCTACCGGCAAATGTTAATTTCACAGCATCTGTAAAAAGAAAAACCAATTGGTACATACTTACATGAATGACTCGCCTGACAAAATAACTTACCATTGATTACAGTGAACATCTTGGTATCTTTGAACGGAAATTTTTGTTGATACCGTTCATCTTTGGGCAGATCTAGCCCAATTGAAGCACATCCCCATTTTATTTGTGATAAGAAACTTCATAACGGTCGAACCACCAACAGCAGCAACGCGACTTCGCTAAAATTATCAATAATTTTAATAGCTTCTATTGCGATTGTTGACACGGAATATCTCACCATGTGAGTGAAGTTTGTTGGGCTCTCAAGCCAGGATTCAAACGCTCTGAAGTCCTACTTGTGATCTATTGGAAGATCGGGTGTGTCAACTGACCGACTAAGCACTTGCACATTCTTCGTTCTGACAGTTGAGAGAATGTCTTGCAAAATTAGAGTATGCTGCTCCAGGAAGGATGTGGATTTTATTCGAAGATTTCTTGACCGCATTTGAGATGGAGTTACCTGCTGCTGTTCTTCCTCATTACTTGAACTTGGGCTACTGTTAACTTGTGAGAGCCTAATAACAAAAACCGACCACTTCAGGTGTGACATGAGAAACGTTATCATCAACTGCTAATTTGAAAAGAAATCTTCTACTCATTAACAATATCATAATCACAATAATGGACAATTAGCGCATTTTTTGGAAATATGAAAAATATAAGGTTTAGTGAGTACTGATGCCATTGATGCTTGCCAAATCCACCTACGACCTCTATTAATGTAGTGTTCACCGATTAAAGAGCACCAATCAACATGCACAACGTCTCAGATAACCTTATCTATCTTCATCTGGCGTATTGACTGTAATATCTCTCTCTCTCTCGAGGGAAATATGGCTCCGCCCCGTTTTTGAATTAACAGTGAAATTTGGGTTTTCTTTTTCATTTATTTAGTATATTTTTGAGTATTTTGGAAAAAAAATCCGCTGAGGCCTTTCAAATATTGTGTAGAATACGTATATGAAACTTCAAGTCATTTGAAAATGTATGCAAGCTGTCCATTATGTATATAAATCATGTGCTGGACTTACATTACAGATGGCTTCGTGTTTTTCTTTTCATTTTTGTTTTCATCAACACTTCAGCAGAAACATCGGTTGATGTTTTCTACTCATTACTATATTTCTCTTGAGAGTGCCTTATAAAATTGAACACTGACTTAGCATAACAAAAACAACTTCAAGGATGATCCACTTACAGTGGCATTTTCATTTTTTGTTACTTCTTCATCTTTCCACCATCAGTTATTGCTGTTCTCTTAGCTGGTTCCCATTTTTTAATCAAAGGATCATCATCAGTGCAGATTTCTTCGGTTGCATTCTCTTCACAAAGCACAGAAATGTGTTAATTATCCTCCTCTTCGGTGGGTGTTATAATTATCTTACGACTATTCTCAGAAGTACTGCTTTGCTCCAAAATTGCTGCTAAATGACTATTAGCAACATCCAAATTTTCTACAAACAGAGAATGTATACAAATGATTGCCGACAAAAATATCAGTTCACCTGCAGTGTGATGCACTTTCTTAATTTGGTACAACTTCCATGTAGCTTCCGGAGGCACAACATTTTGTATCATTTTCGACAACTGTGAGTCGCCCTTCGTAATTTTAGGCCAGTAGCAATTTTTTTTGTCATCAGACAGCCAGATTAAAGGTATAGCATAGAATTATTTTTTATTATTAACAAATTCAACGACCGCGAACATGGTAGGGTCAAAATATTGATCTTGCTCGAATAAATAAGTATAGGTAACTTTTATAATTATTATCAACAAGTATTACGAATAACGGTGGCAAAAGGGTAGTTGAGAATATTAGTAATTAAAATGACTGAACCTTTGTGATAAACTTGATCAAATTTGATGTATAATTGGGACGACAACGGATCCTTCTTTATATGGAATTGGAACGTATTTGAATGTTATATCACTTAAAAGGAAAACATCCGGTGTACACAAACCTTTTACGTAGTGGATACCCAAGTTTGAAGACTCCATGAGATATTTATAAGAATCCTTCACGTACCTTAAAGAGACACCTGTGAACTTAAACGTTCCATTTTGAAAATAGATTGATTTAATAACAAAAATTTTACGCCCAACAGCCACAAAATTATCCGGACGATTGACGGATAGTGTGAATCTACTAGTAGACAATTTTTTACAGTAAAAAAAATCTCCGTTCCCCTTCTTTTCAATTCTTTACGCTCTCAGATGGTCCATGGATTTTTTAGGAAGGTTATAATCTTTGGAAATTTCCACAATCCTATTATTGATTTGTTGAAGAGGTAAGCTCTTTCCTCTCACAGTCCTTTTTATTCGACCTAGACCCGTATTCCTGTTCTCTGCCTGAAAACGACATGTTTTCAAAACGCACAGCCGCCCGGTAAGCAAAGCAAAAGCAGCGAGCGTTCGATGTACGTATTCGCGTTGCGGTGTGTATCGTTTCAACTGAGTGCGCTCAGCAAACGCTGGCAACGATGCATTTTTCGGGCATTTGAGACGGAGGACGTAGTTGACTGACATTAGAGACAGTGTTATTTTTGTGTAATGTAAGGTTTATATTGAATTTGTTTTCGAATGGGAACTGTCAAATTTTCGCTTGGCAAACGGGAATCATATGCTACTATCTACATTTTATTTTTGTTCAAAGTCACGCTCGCGCAAAATAATTCAATATGGAAAGTGGATGGTAAATCATGTTTCCCGTCTGCCAAGCGGAAACTTGACAGCTCCACTTCGAAATGAAATCGAATGTGAACCAGGCAGGAACTAAGTCAAACTATAATGAGTTCTAAATGTTCAAACATGAGCTTTTGCGTGATATTTCTTATTTTTCCCATTATTCAAATTTAAACGGACAAGTTAACTTAACATGTCCAGAAAACCGTAATCAGGTGTTCAAAAAAAATGTTTTGATCGAGTATGTGGGCGAACACCCGGAGCTCGTAATGCAAAAGCATACGAACCAATTTACCAATGTGGATTCACGGAAACTATGGCAAGAGCTTGTCAATAAGTTGAACTTGATTTCTGGAGCAACAAAAGACTGGAAAGAATGAATATTCCAAATGAATCATCAGCCTCAAATCGTTGCCTCTCCACATTATCAATATTTCTAATTACAATACCACCGATTAACTGGTATGCCATCACTAATTTATTCTGATATGAACATAAATACTCAAAATCACACTTTGAAACATGTACACGACTCAAAACGTCAAGCGAATATCAAAAACAGCAACCAATTGGTAGGTGTTTTCAAAACTGTCACCGCATCTGACAAACGGTGAGCGTTAAACGTACGGGAATTCCATTTTGAAAGTGACATGTGCAAATGACGTCATATTCGCTAAGCGACTCGAAATGCTTTGCGTTTTTGGAGAACGGGAATACGGCCCCCTAGATAACTTTCGTATGGAAAACAACTGAAATTTTCTAATGGCCCGTTTAGCACGACATCATCGCAAATATGGATTAGTGAGTGCACATTATAAACAACGAAAAATGTATCATATAGTTCTAGACTCTTATCAACAAACTCAATCAAATTCTTATTGGCGGTATCTATATATTCATTTATCAAATTTTGATTGTTTATTATGAAGCTGTAAGAAATGCTTATAGTTTTCTGATTTAACGTTGTTTTTCAACACCACGATACCACAATACAGTAAAAAAAATCTAAATTCTACTGCTTTCCATCTTTTTATGTCCCTTAGAGTCCGAATTTTTCTTCCAAATTCAGCTGGAATATATCTACGGATATTTTCCAACAACTGATTGATGTTACTAACTGCCATTTTTGAAATTTTGAATGGGCGCTTGCCATTTATCCAATAATTTATGAGCAGTCTTTCAACAACTCCTGAATAAATCAAATGCATTGGGTCTAAAATAAATTTCTATACCCAGCTTTAACAAAGGAATTATAATTCACAAAACACCAAAAGACTTTTTAAAAAACAATTTTATTCACTAAGATAGAAATATGAGTATGATTCAGATGTTAACAGTATGAACTTTGACAAACAAATGATACTTAAAACTAACAACTAACTCTATTTATGCGTTCTGGGTCCATCGATAAGAATGGTGCTTATCGTGGCGACAGATTTATCAAAAGTACCTAATGGGTATATAATTCCTCCATCCTTAGTGAGAAACGTCCTCGTTGACGATATTTTGTAGTCTCTTCATGGTGAGGAATATTTTTCTTTTTCTCCAGGCTATTAAGATGCATATTCCAATACATAGGATAACTGTCCATAAAAGGGCATGAGATGTTGTATGCATTGTAATGTCCAGTGGTTCTGGGCTTAATGGTTGGAATAGATCACTGTTTACGTCTTCAGGTCGTGAAAAATGTAGAGTTTTGAAGTTAATGTGGAGACTGCTATTGATGATAGTTAGGTTGTTGGAAAACTGTTTTGTTTCCAGCCAAGTATCTTTTGGGTGAAATTTTCGTCCATCAATTATTAATTCGCAGGGGCTGAGTAGTAAATTGCATCCTTGCGCCTTTTCTTGCAGTAGTTGCTGACAATTTTCGAAAATTTCTTTTTCTTCTTTTGTGCAGATCAGGAGGTTCTTCTTTTCTGTGAGTTGATATGCTTGGTAGTTATTCGATGCCGTCACTGCCATGCATTTATTATGTAGAGTACAGTTGCTTGGTATGGCGTCCTTACATATCCAATGGGACAGCATCTGGTTGCAGTTTGTGTACCAGGTGTGGTTGCAATGGAAATGGCTAGGTACTAGAAGCAATTGATTCGCCTCGTTGGGTATTGGATAGATAAATGAGAGATTACAATAATTAATACTAAAAATAGGTACCTTAACAATTACGATTGCCAATTCATTATAGATCATGAATCCGGTAGGGCATAGTGTAACTAGGTCGGATAAATGCCTGATGGGAAATACTGTTTTGGAAAAGTGATTGAGATGTAGATATTGCCAAATATTATGCACTTCGTCAAGTGAAAAGAGTTCTATATTCAAAGAATTTGAATGTGCAAATGAAATTGTTCTTTCCCATGTCTTCAAAAGGTCATTAAGTTTATTTATTTGCAAAAGATGGTTTTGAACTAAGAGGTTTGTGTCTAGTCTTTCTTCAAGTTGAGATAATTTCTCTTGGACTTTCTTAGAATTTTCGTTTATAAGATTGACCATGTTTTGAAATTTATCAGTAATACCTCCAGCGAAACTACTTAGTGCATTGATTCTTTTGATTTCTTTTAGTTGATTAAACTTTAAAGTTTCTATTTGAGATTCAATATTATTCAAATCTTCATTATCTAAGTTTCCAGTAACAAATTTAATTCCAGATCCTAAAAAGTTGATAAGTCCGCGTTTATTACGAGAGGGCTTTCCATACAATTTTTCGTATTCGTCGTATGTATTATTTAGTCTTTCTGTGCTAAGGTTAAATAGTTGGGTTAAAAGGTGATTATTTTGATGTTTGATTATGTGTTCTAAGGCTAGTTGGTTAACGCATAGTAATGATAATGTATACTTAATACTACTAAGATTAAAGGGTAGGTAAAACGTATGGTAGTCTTCTAAGATTAATGATTTTCCTATGTCCTCTTTGTAGTAGCCTTGGTTATTCTTAATCGGGACGATTTGAAGGGCCAGGCTGAGGGTTATCAGGAGGTTTATCCTGCAACAAAGGTTTCTTCCTTAATCTCTTTAATTTTCTGGTATGTGTTGTAATAACATTTTTTCTTCCTTGTGTACAGGTAATTCGCGGGCCCTTTGTCTTGGTAACAATGGCTTTTTCAAAACGAGGAATCTCTTTACGTCGTTTGTCTTTTGTCAAGTATATGACTTGATCTTTTTCTAAAGTTGGTAAAGGTTCTGGGTGTTTTATTTGTTTTTTACTCGCGCTTTCTTGTCTTTCACGGGTTGCTGAATATATTTGTTTAAAATACGGTAATAACTCTTTTTTTCGTTGATTATTGTATTCTTCGTATATGGTCACGTCCATGTCGATACAAGGTTCGTGATAATAGGGGCCGTAGAGTATTGAAAAAGGTGAATGTTTAGTTACTGAATGAATACTTTGATTGTATATTAAAATGGCGTTTATCATTTGATCGGAGGGTGTGTCGTTGTCATTTTTAAGATGAATTGCTCGAAGTTTTTCTAATAATGTGGAATGAAGTCGTTCAATAGGGCTGTTTGATTGAGGTGTAGCTAAAGGGATATAGTGACTCTCGATACGAAGTAATTTTAAGAATTCCTTGAGGGTGCTGTTATTGAATTCTGTACCTTGATCCATGATGATTTTCTCGGGTATACTATGATGAGCAAGATAATGTCTTAATTTACTAAGTATGGAAACAGCGTTCAGGTCAGGTAATGTATAGGCTTGGGCGTATTTAGAAAAGGAGTCTATTATTGTGAGAAATTTCGTAGCTCTATAAGTGAACACATCCATATGGATAGTTTTGAAGGGTTTATCTTCTAATAGGGGACCACAATAGGGTGTGATATAGGGTCTTCTTTCGTATTTGACTTGTAAGCAAATTTCGCATTTATTAATGAATGCAGTTATCTGATCCTTGAGATGTGGCCAATAATATTTTTGCTTCAAGTGATTATATGTTTCCAGTATGCCATTGTGATTTTGAGCGTGATAATCTTTAATAATTTGAGTTTGTGTATTTTTGTCAGTGACATCTCTAAGAACTATATCAGCAAAAGCTAATTTTACGCTCTTATTAAAGTTGGCTCCAAAGATGTTTCGGAATTTTTCTTTTAATTTTCTATCAGGTATATGTACAAGATATTTTAAATTAGGTTGAATTATATCTTGTATAGTGGTAACTATTTCCTTTTCTTGTTGTTGTTTCTGAATAAAAACATGATAATGATTTTTCCCAAAGGGTTTTGTATGTTTTATGTGATATTCTTCGGCTATCTGGATGATAATTCTGTTGTTAGAATGATTTAATGGAGATTCGGAAATGGGAATATAATTACCTTGTTGATCGTTTTCGGAATGTATTGTCACAATGGTTTCGTTATCATCATGGTCTTGCGATAATTCTTTATTAGCTCGCTCATTAACAAATGAGTCAATATCAAAGTCTGTTACTTTAGCTATGTCGTTATCAGATGTTTGAGGGATGATAGAGGCATTATCTGTTGTCTCATGTATATTTATCTCGATTCGACTTAAAGCATCAGCAACAACATTTTCTTTGCCTTTTCGGTAGATAATTTCAAAATTATATTCTTCAAGTTTAAGCTTCCAACGGATAAGCCGTGAATTAGGTTCTTTCAATTTTGAAAGCCAAACAAGGGGATTATGGTCTGTCTCGATAACAAATTTTTGTCCATATAGATAGGGTCTAAAATGTTTGCATGAATCAATGATAGAGAGAAGTTCCTTTTCTATAGTTGAGTAATTTTTTTCTGCAGAATTTAAGGTTCTTGAATAGAATGCGATAGGGTGTTCATCTTGGGATAGGACGCTACCAATAGCAATATTAGATGCGTCTGTAGTTAACTTGAAATTTTTGTTAAAATCAGGGTATTGAAGAATGGGTGAATTTGTAATCAACATCTTGCATTTATTGAAAGCTTCGATATATTCAGGGTTCAAGGGGTCTATTTTTGAGTTTTTCTTTAAGCATTTTGTTAATGGAAACACTATTTTGGCGAAATTTTTTATAAAGCGTCGGTAGTATCCAACGAGTCCTAAGAATGATTTGATTTGTTTTTCTGTAGTAGGGATCGGGAGTTTCTGAATTGCGTCAATTTTGCTAGGATTGGGTTTAATACCTTGTGGCGTAATAACGTGTCCTAGGAATGAAACGTCTTTGGAAAGGAATTCAGATTTATCGATTTGGACTTTTAGGTTGACTGATTGCAAGGTTTTAAATATTTTTCGTATGTGATCTAAATGTTCTGACAAGGATTTTGAAAAAATGACTACGTCATCCATGTAAACGAAACAATACTTGTGTAGATGTTCGCGAAGGACTTCGTCCATCATTCTTTGGAAGGTCGCGGGAGCGTTCCGGAGACCAAAGGGCATTCTTAAGTATTCAAAATGACCATTATTTACTGAAAATGCTGTTTTTTCTATCGAATCTTTATGCATTTCGATCTGGTGAAAGCCTTGGGCGAGATCTAAAGTAGTGAAGTATGTACATTTACCTAAATGATCCAGGATTTCGTCGATTCGTGGCAAAGGATATTTATCCTCTATTGTTTGTTCATTAAGGGCGCGGTAGTCAATGACCATTCGATATTTTTTTTCTCCTGATGCATCGAGTTTTTTGGGGACTATCCAAACAGGGGCTGAATAAGGGGAGATACTAGGCCTTATGATTTTATTATCTAAAAGTTTTTGTATTTGCTTTTGGATTTCTTTTTGCATTGCGTAGGGGTGTCTAAATGATTTTACGTAAATAGGCCGATCATCTTTAGTTCGAATGGTGTGTTTTGTTTGCGATGTGAAGGTTAAGTCACTATTTTCATGATAAAAAATATTTTTAAAACTATGACAAAGTTCTAAAATTTTGTTTTTTTCGAGGTCATTCAAGTGGTCTAACCTTAATCGATTTATTAATTTAGAATTTGTTTTTCCATTATTTTCTGGGTTTTGAATAACAAATTCATTTTGTGGTATAACATGTTTTCTTTCGTGAAAATTTATTTGTATTTCGTTATTATCGATAGGTTTTGGTAAAATGCAGAATCCGTTCTTTACTTCGATTAATGAGTCGGGTATGGTAGTGTTAGTGTCTAGTTGGAATGATGGTAATAAGGCAATTCCATTTTGTATGTCTACTGGTATTTTTAAATAGCTACAATTATTTATCTCTTTGCTTGAAAATGGTTCATTGTATAATAATGTAAATGGTATGTGAATGTTATTGAATTTTAAAGTTTTTTCTTTGTAATCTATAATAGCATCTAATTTTTGTAAATCGTTTGAGCCAATCAGAGCATCGAAATCTTTATGCCAGTCGACTATTCTAAGGTGTATGTCTTTATTTATGCCATATTCTTTTAAGAGTGGCATTAATAAATTATCATTACTAGAGTAGGTTTTTCTACAGGCGATTACTTTGAAAGGTTCGAAAAAATAAAATTCGCTAAATTGTTTAGCAGCTTTGGGAGTGATAAGAGAATCGGAGGCACCTGTATCAATTAATACAGCTAGTTTTAAACAATTAAGTTGGAAAAAGGGTAGTCGGGTTTGTTTCATCAAGTTATTTATGTTGGTGATTGAGATGAGGCTGGGTTCATAAAATTTTCGTAATCGTTAGGATCTGTGGGTGTTTCAGTATTATTTTCAGGAATATTTTGTGGTTGGTGTTCTGTCTCGTCATTTGGCGTATTGTAATAGTAATCGCTTTCAGAATAGTTATGGGAATATTCTTCAAAGTGTCCATCATAAAGAAGGGAGTGAGCACTATCTTCTGTGTCAACGTTCGTTAATTCTTGAGCTGTCCAAGTTTTGGGACCGTTGCTTTTAAAGTAATTATTATAATGTTGTGGTCTTTGTTGCATTTGAGGATTAAATTGTTGTTGGTTTGTTCTTGGCACAAATCTAGAGGGACCAGCGGAACTTGTACTCATTGGGGTAGGTTTGTGCTGAGGGACAAAGTTTCTTTTAGGGGCGAAAACATTTTGGGGTCTTCCAAATACTTGTTGATTAGTAAAAAATCGTTGTGGTGGAAGTTGTCGAGGTTGGATGTTGACAGGTTGACTAGGAAAGGTTGGTTTGTTGTGTGGTTGTATGTTTTTGATTGTTTTATTATTGTTTTGATAATGACCAGTATTGTTAGAATGTTGGTGAAAAGGTTGTCTTAACATGTTTCGTTGGTTTTCTATGAGTTCGAAATCTTTGATATATCTCAAGGCATCATCTAAGGTTCTTACTTTAGTGGGAGTTATGTCAGTGCTAAGTGATCTAGGACAATTTGCAGATAGGATTAGTATTGAAGTTGAGTTAATTTGTTCTATTAGTGCTACTCGTCTATCTTCATTACTTATTTCGTTATGAATTTTCGCATGAATCCGGTGATTAAAAAGTTTCAACCGTTCAGTAAATTGTGTTAGTGTTTCATTTCTATCCAGTCTAAAGTATTGCAATTCTTGCATCAAGGTTGTATAAGAGATAGGGTCGCCAAACTTTTGTCTTAACGCTACTTTTATATTGGGCCAGTCTATTAAATCTGATCGCGAAAATAAGAAATTCGCGGCGTTTCCAATTAATTTGGATTTAATGGCAGCGTTTGTGCCGTACTTTTGGAGTTCTTCTCCTGCGTAAAAGGTTGTATAGAATATGTCGATGTCTCGGATAAATGTTTCTAAATTATCTGGATTGCCATCGAATGTTGGCAGAAGATTTGTAAAAAATCTGAGATTCTCCATTGAGATTGAATTAGAACTGATTTCGTTCTGAACTAAAGGATTATTTTTTGAAATAGGATTTATCAAGTTATTTTCTTCAGGTTTTTCTGAATTATCAAGAGAAATGGGAAAGTTCAATATTTCCTCAGGAATAGATATATTTATCTTTTCTAAATTTGCATTTGAATAATTTAGAGTGTCTACGTTGCTTTTTTGTTCAATAACTAAACCTAGTTTAGAATGATTTCTATTTAGAAATTGTTTTATTTTTCCCGGCGCATCAGACATTTACAGAAAAACGGTAATAAGATTGGCAATTGTAATGTAAAGGTACTTACAATAAAATCTCTCTCATTTTTCGACAGTCTGGGCTATGGGTGAGTTCTTTGATGTCTTGTTCTGGTGTCTTCGACAGGGTAGTTTGCGGAGGACTCAGGTTTCTTTGGATAGCAGCTAAGGTATTGAAATACTCCGTTGTCAATTGACAGTACAACGTGCAGCTATCCTGTTCGCAGCGCCAATTATAATTCACAAAACACCAAAAGACTTTTTAAAAAACAATTTTATTCACTAAGATAGAAATATGAGTATGATTCAGATGTTAACAGTATGAACTTTGACAAACAAATGATACTTAAAACTAACAACTAACTCTATTTATGCGTTCTGGGTCCATCGATAAGAATGGTGCTTATCGTGGCGACAGATTTATCAAAAGTACCTAATGGGTATATAATTAAGGGGATTTTCCTTTAATATGACCTCCACTTGGTATATTTCCATGAAAATCGTAACAATTTCTTTTTTTTTTTCATCCACATTGATAGAATAAAATCTCCTTTTTTCATTTGCTGCATATAGGCCTTACGATACATCTTTCGCAGCCAAACGTGCTGTTGTGGCTCATTACTTGTTTAAGATAATACCGTGCTGGCGCATCACAACAGAAAGCCCCTATGATAATATCAAAGTGTCGATTGTTAACATATGTTACGGCTAAAGCCCAAATATTGGGTAATTCGCGAATTATCCGGATAATGTTAGAATTATCCATACAAAGTGGATGAAGCCAGTTATTCAAAGGAAGCACGTTGCTTTTTGGGCATTAACCGGATAAAACCAGAAATATGAAATAGTCCGCATTTGGTACTCGCAATTTGGGTTTGTTTTTATTTCATTAGGCATTCGCGAGGTAGTCGGTTGTCGGTTGTGTGAGCAAGATGACGAGTGATTTCGAAGTGCGTTCTTGTTTTAAGGAGCGATTCAATAAGATGCTCAGTGATTTAGTGTCAAGTAAGGACTCAAATTCAAATTGCATGAACTCTACCCAATATAATGAGTTTCTGGAATCAGTGAAGCTGGCAAAAGAGGCAAAATCCAAAACGGCCTCTCAGTATCGACGACTGAAAAGGTTGGATGTCTGTGTGGTTGGTGGTGTGGAGAAACTCATTTCGCCTGTTGCTGATGAAGAAACAAATCTGAGGTATTTTGTTAAGAATGAAGAAATCTTTGAGATTTTGCATGAAATTCACTTGGCAATTGGTCACGGAGGAAAACATCGCATGCTTAAGGAAGTGAATACAAAATATAAGAACATAACTCAGGAGACAATCATGGTATATCTTAAACTTTGCGTTGCTTGCCAGAAAAAACAGAAATCTATCAAAAAAGGAATAGTTCTCAAGCCTATGGTATTTTCGGAAATGAATAGCAGATGCCAAGTGGACTTGGTAGATATGCAGACTAACCCAGATGGGCCTTATAAATTTATTTTGGTCTATCAAGACCAGTTAACACAATTTGTTCAGATAAGGCCGTTGCAATCAAAAACAGCAGAAGAAGTTGCAAAATAGTGCTCCGTCCATTTTGCAATCAGATAACGGTAAGTCAATATATTATTTAATGTTTCTGGAGTTTTCAAATGAGATAATTTTAACTAGGTCGAGAGTTTGCGAATCGTGTCATTGAGGAGCTGTGCCTAATGTGGAGTGGTCTGAAAATTGTACACGGTAAACCTAGACATAGCCAGTCACAAGGCAGTGTAAAACGAGCAAATCAGGACATTCAAAACATGCTTATGACATGGATGAGTGACGAGAAGAGCAGAAAGTGGTCAGAAGGGCTACGTTTCGTCCAACTAATGAAAAATCGGGCTTATCATGATGGGATCAAACTTTCGCCTTACAAAGCAATGTTTGGATCGGATGTCAAAGTTGGATTGGCGTCATCTTCTTTACCCAAAGAAGTAAGTACATCGATTACTAGCTAGCCGCAGTCTTACAACTTATAAAATTATAATTTAATCATTTTACATTTGGGTAATAGAGAAGATTCAAACTGAAGAAGAACTGGAGAAAATAATTAATGAGGATCACAATGAAGATGTTGCTTCATCAAACTTTCCAGAAGATCACAACTCAGGGCTAACTGAGAATATATGTTTGCTGTGTAATTCAAAAGTTCCTCTGCCTGGTACTGCATGTACAATGTGCTCTAGAA
Source organism: Orchestes rusci (assembly GCA_958502075.1). Taxonomy (NCBI): domain Eukaryota; kingdom Metazoa; phylum Arthropoda; class Insecta; order Coleoptera; family Curculionidae; genus Orchestes; species Orchestes rusci. The sequence continues at coordinate 10,844,926 of OY293312.1, forward strand.
AAGACCAAATAAATGAAAATGGACGTGAAGCTGAGTCAAACTTGGAAAACCAGGCCAAGAAAATGAAGGACAGGTCCGCAATCAAATTTCCTCCGTGTAACGTAGGAGATACCGTACGCGTGAAAATTCCTGATGTTGATAGAGAAAGAGGTGACTTCAGAAATGTCTTGATGTCAGTGCTGGAGGTAGGAGATGATGGCTTGTATCGTCTGGGTGAGTAAATTATCTCATCCAAATGGAAGTGGGGATTTTCCAAAGCATATCAATTTTAGGCAATGAAAGTGGAACAGTGGTGGAAATGTTTTCGAGAAGCCAGTTCACAGTTTGTGACAACAAACTGATTGATCTTAGTGACGTATCGTCTGAAAAAAATCTTTGCGCCAAATTGCCAACCGTCAATCAATGTCCGGTGGTCAAGGATATAAAAGGTGTCATTGTAAAGCTAAGTGTGCCACCCTTAAATGCCGATGTAAGTCTACAGGAGTATTGTGCAACTCTAAATGTCATTCAAGTTTATCCTGCGCAAATAAGTAGTTCTTTTTACGGTGAATGTAATTGGAATCGATAATTTTTTAAGCTTCTCTATTACTTATAAGTGCAATCATTTTATCGATATGTGCCTCGAAATATTTTTTTTTGTTAGAATTGTCACCTTATGTTTAAGTAAATAATAAAAAAACTGATGCTTCAGAAGCATTGTGCAACTCGAAATGTCGTTCAAGCGTAAGTATGCTGCGCAAATAAGTAGTCTCCTTTACGGTCAATTAAATTGGAACCGATGTTTTTTCAAGCTTCTCCGTTACTTATAAGTACAATTATACCGATAAGTGCCTCGAAATATTTTTCTGTTAGAATTGCCACCTTATGTTTGTTTCAGTGAATAATAAAAATTGATTCTATCAGAGTCTATAAGTTATTCCGAGAATATTACAGAATACTTCACGTATTGTGGAATGAGTTATTTTTCTTTTCGTGATTTAGCCATTGCTTCCTGGCTAAAACTAGAACTACCCGGATAATGCCCGGAGTCATTCAGTTCTTCGCGCTTTATGCAACAGATTTGGATAAAACGCGAAGTATCCGGTCAATACTAGATCTATCCAATTACGGGCTTTATATTCCTTCTTGCAACAAAAAAGAAAGCTCCTCAATTAAAGAATTCAAATATTCAGATAAAGGCTTGGGCTTACCCTCCACACAAAAGATTGCTGCTACGAAGGGAGTTGTAGTGTTAAGATCAACAGGTCTCACTAAGATCGGCCAAAACTCTATGGCACTACTATTGTATAAGGGCAACCCATCTATATTGAACTGTAGGGATATGCTATGCGAATGTTGTGAATTTTCTCCTGCTCGTGCTGATTTCAGATTATTTTCCAAACCAAAATGAACCATTTCACCATTTTCAAGTTGAAAACCAAAACTTGTAGCATAGTGAGATCCCTGCGGATCTCCTGATGTGGCGTCAATTCGTTGGGAAACAAAGTTTTGATATTTGACCGCCTATGTTCTACCCCGCAGAAAGTCCGCTAACCAAGACACCACTGGTCGCTCAATACCCAAGGCCAACAATTTATCAATAAGAATGTTGTGATTTACCCTGTCAAAAGCCTTAGAAAAGTCAGTATAAACGGAGTCCACCTGTGATCTCTGCTCCATGGAAGTCAGTATATAGTGTTCATATAGCAATTAGTGGTTGTGGACTTACCCTGAGAGAAACCATGTTGCTCAGAATTTATAAGGGTCCGACAGTCCCAGGCCAACAATTCGCTCACCAGACAATCAAATAAATTTGGTATTTCAGACTTTAGCTAAACTTCCAGTACTGAGTAGACTTTCCAGTTGACAGAGATTTATTAAAAATTGAAGCTAAGGGCAAAGCCATGGTATGGTACAGGGTTATTCATTATATTTTGACACCCATCTACAGCTCTTATTGCGAGTGATAGAAAAAAACTTTAAATACAAAAGTTTTGGTTTTTTTCACGTAGTATCTTCTGGTGATAGCGGAATCAACAAATTGAAATCATAACATAGAAAAAATTCATTAAGTCATATTTTTTTAAATGGAACACCCTGTATATTATTGACTAAAATGAAAGATCTCTTTAATCTGATTTCAAATATATATGGTTTGTAGGCATTTGGTTCAGTCACTTTGAAACTATTTGAATTTAAAAAATATATTTTTTTAAACTACAACAAATATTCACAACACTAACTTAATCATATAAACTATCAACATTCCATTAAAAACGAAGCTACATGTTTTCTACATAACCCCCATAACCAAAACTTTTGTATTTAAAGTTTTTTTCTATCACTCGCAATAAGAGCTGTAGATGGGTGTCAAAATATAATGAATAACCCTGTACATCTTTTGATAAAGTACATCGGTATACCATCGGGTCCAATACTAAGTTTATGGGGAGCCAGATTCACTTTTTCAATTATTTTTGAAGATTCGATAAAGTGAGAAGAAACCTTTGTGGATTTATCAAAATGAAAAGAAGATACATTTAAGTTTTCATCGCTGGACTTATAAACTGTTGAAAAAAAGTCTGAGAAAAGATCCACCATCTCTCCAGTATCTTGACTCTTTCTATTACAGTACGTAACTTGGTTTGGAATTGCGAATGCGCTTCTTCTTCGATTAATATACGACCAGAAGGATTTTGGACAATGCTGGATATCATCCTCGATTTTGTTGATATAATTTTTGTAACAAACATCTTTAAGTTTTTGACATTTAGCCCTCAATTCAGAGAAGAGTTTATAATCATCCTCAAGATGATAGCACTTGTAATTTTGATGGGCAATCTTTTTCCTAAAAATGAGGTTTCGAAGTTCGGAACTAAACCAACACGGGAAAGAAGACGACTTAAATCTCTTCAGAGGTACTTACCGATCCAAGCAGCCGTATAAAAAAGTCTCATAGAACGCTTGTACAGCCTGATCAAGTTCCAAGCCCAATATCTCATCCCAATCTACACAGGCCATATGTCTAGGCCTCATATACTTGTTGAAAAATTTATTATTTATTGGAAGACGGTGACATGTTTCGCCCACCGGGCATCATCAGACCTTAGTCAAATTGAGTCACAAAAATATAAAAAAAAACATAAAAAACTGAAGCTAATTAGAACTATTCCTCATAATCTGAAACTGTCAAAGAATCATCCCACAAAAAATCAAAGCGAATGGCTGTATGGTGGATACTATTTGGCAATATAAGATCTTTTGCCTGTTGAACTTCAATACCACTGCAACTGGCAAACACTAAGTCTAAGATGGTGTCTCTACTATTCACAATGGAATTAAGTTGGTACATATTGAGAAAACTAAAATAATTATATAACACAAAGGCTGGCGATCCCTCAGGATAGTCTGCAAGTAGCCCCAATTCATCATTTTTTCCAGGATATTTGAGGAATATTATAATCCCCACAGAGGATCAACTCACAGTTAGGATAGTTTTCGAATAAATCCTCCACTGAACGGCAGTGTTTATCATATTTTTCTACTGATGAATTGGGTGGCACATACACTCAGCCAAAGACATTGATAGACATCTTTGACCCTACCATAATAAAAACAGACCGACCTGGGATAACTATCAGCTTGGCTTGCATTTCCTTTTTGGCAAAAATGGCAACTCCACCTCCACTTTCCTTCATACTTGTGTTTTGATCACGATCACATCGGAACAGATCAATCGTGAATCTCATCCTTTAACCATGTCTCCGATAGCATAACCATATCATAATCTGATGATATGCCATGATTCAATTCTTTCAATTTAGTCCTAATTCGACCTACATTTTGATAGTACACTTTGATGTTGGTTTTCATTGTCGAAACTGGGCGTTTTTGAGCCTTATAGGACTCCCTTTGTTCACTTGAAAATCCTGATTCGATTGTTCATGGTGACTATGTTGATAGTATCTCCTGAGTTCTATCCCAGTCGGCCATATGTCTGTATTTAACAATACGTTTTTTCACTTGATAGTCCGTCGTGATTTTGAAAGATTGGTTTCTTCCCTTGGTTGGTAGCTTTTCAACTACCGGATCAGCACAGTCGGGGCAGTATTTTTCAATATGCCTTCTTATTGTATCTGTAGTGACACACAGTCGGGGCAGTATTTTTCAATATCCCTTCTTATTGTATCTGTAGTAACACCAGATTTAACTTTTCCGATGTATATCATCGCTTTCCTCTCAGTGGGTTGTGCAGATTTGTATTTTCATTCATTCTCAATCTCGTGGTTCACATCTTGAATGTTGTCCAAAGTTAAAACTGCAATATCTTCGTCCTGTATCAGTTCTTTCTCTTGATCGATAGTTTGACCCATTCCTATTGCAGAACGATTTGTCGCCGTCGATTTCGCAGATGGTTTCAAGCTCTCACCCATCACTATCGCGTCAACATCGACATTCAATGATTACGATGTTAGCTTCTCCTCCCTAATGCTTGTTGTTATTGGGAATTTTGAGGTTAGGAATTCAACTTTAGCTTGAAGATTGATTATTTCTATCAAAAACATTGTTTGGCCCCGTTGAAGTTTAGAGAGAAGTTCTAATATTTTCACCGAAGACATCCGTTGTGATTGGTTATCCAGATCGTCGACAGCTTTCGACTGTAGGAACTGAATAATTAGTTGTGTAATATTATGTGATATGCTTAATGGTATTCTATTTTTCTTTTTTTTTGTTTGTTCGTTTTTCTGGGTTTGCATCACATGAGTACACTTTCAGTGGCTTATGATATCGGTTTTTAGAATCGCGATGCTAATCCATATTGTTATAACCAGATGGTCTTCTTTTCATTATTATAGTAGTGTTGCCTTGTCAATTATTGATGTAGTATCCTGGTATGTGACAATAAAACTATTTTGATTGATTGATTGACAGCTGTCTCCGTTGCAGTATCTGATTTTGACTGAACGTCTACACACGTCTTGCACAATAATTCGTTAACATACGGTGACCAGATTTATCTGCATAAAAGTAGGACAACTAGGACAAAAAAGCCTGATTTTAAATAAAAAAGCCTGACATTTGAAAGAATAGATATATTTGAAAAAATAATAAAAATGTTACATAATTTCTACGATACTTAGTTGGATAATGCTTATATACTTAACACTGTCCTATTGCAACGAAAAAAAATGGTCACACATATTATTTCTTTCATGAAAACATAAAACTATGATCCGACATTTAAATAAATTCATTTCAAAGTTTCTGGAATAAACTTAGTTCTTATTCCAAAAGTAAATTGCAACAATCGCAAGGATTAGTACCTACTTATACTTTTCGGAAGAACCAATTTTTTTTTAAATGTTGGGGCTGTCCATCAAATAATTATAATATTCCTCACAAGACAATTTTGAATTAAATTTCAACAAGATGAGGCTTCTTATTGATTCGACCGAAAAGCGGTTCCGTTCTTTGGTCCACTGAGCTGCGATCAAAGAAAAAATACGTTCGACGGCAGCATTATGTGCCGGAATGGCGAAGTAGAATTCACAAACTTTCAGCAATTCTGATGACAAATCAATATTTTTCAACTCCTTAAAATAGTGAGACCATTTCTTATCTAAAGATAATGATAAAAAATCCTCATTTTGCATCTTTGTCAAACTGTCTTTTAACAAAAAAACTTTATCTATTAGTTTTGTGTCATCAATTTCCACCCCTTTTTTTGATAAAAATTCAATAGACGGCAAAATATCATTAAATTTAAAGTTTGTATCATTTAAAAGCATCCATTGAAATAATTTAATTTCAGCCAATGGAGCGGCCCATTTTTCTAAATAGTCTATGCACTTGGAATAAAATTGCCACACTTGCTCCTTGAAATCATGAACTTCTTTTTGTAATCCAATTTCGATTAGGATAGTTAAATGACTTCTTAACTTTAATGGTATAAACTGCTCGGAGAGTCTTCCTTTAAGTGCTGTGAGGACTGATGCAAGAATGTCCTGTACTTCCAGAATGAAAATATTTTCTTTTTCGACTAAAGCAACGTTTATATGGAAAATGTGCATAGTTGAATGTATTAACCATAAATACATTTCTAAAAATTCACTCTCAAAAAACTTCCTTAACAAAGCTGGGCAGTCTTGTTGAGATAGAAAGTAGGACTTCAGTGTCGGATAGAGTTTAAGAATCCGTTCAATGGCCGATAGCCATCTTGTTTTGCTATGATATAAGAGTGGTCGACAAAATCGCAAAATTCTTTCAATGCTTCCGTTCGTACTGTGTAGATTGAAAAGAAGTTAAATATTTTGAAGATGATGTAGTCCACATCGCACTGCAGTGAATCAGCGCCATGCTGTACACAATTATGAAGAATGTGGGCTGGACAACCTACGCCAATTATATTGTCAAGTCTTGCTTCATGTTACTAAAAACATTTTTCTGTCCTCGTCTTGCGAGACCTCCAAAGTTTACATTAGCATTGTCACCAGAAAACGCTATACACTTTAAAGTAATTTTAAATGTTTTAATGGTTGTTATCAGATACTTTGATATGGCTTCAGCAGTTTCACTTGTAAGGGAAGATAATTCCAATACCTTTGTTTGAATTCCCTTGGACCATTGAAAGTACTGGACAACAATAGGAAACATTTTAGTAGCTCCATGATTACTTGCGTCTGTGCTGATACCATAGACATTCACAGAATTTAGACTTGATATCAGTGTTTCTTGTGCGTGAGGTGAGAGTACATGATTAACAATTGCTTCAGATTTTGTTCTTCCGCATCCAAATTTTGCAGTTATTTCTGAATCCGGAATCATCTAGAAAAACAATAAAAAAAAGTAGATATGCTCTGTAGTTTTGTGGCGCATCCATGATTTACCTGATTTTTTGGGTATTTCGCCACACCCTATCAAAAAACAATCAAACTAGTGTTAATATACCGGATCTTCTATATTACCTGAAAAAAATTCTATTAGTAAACAATAAAACCTAACAATATCAAACGTTTCAAAAGCGAATCTGCTTTCGTCGTCAGTGGAACCTAAAAAAGAAACAATTAATTCAAATTCAAAAAATTATTCTACGTTTTTATAGGCTTTCGCAGTAAAAAATTGTGTTTTTTTGTGTGTTTGGCACAAAATGTCACTTTTTACTGACATTGAAATGTTTGGTGTTGATTGTTTAACTTTATATATGTTCAGTATTTATAATTCATTATTTTGGGCTATGTTCAATTTCTTAATAAAGGTAACCATGTATTACTCAGATTTACAGAGCAAGTTGCTACACATTCGTTAGAATTTAACATTATATATGCACTTTCTTTAAGTTTACGTTTTTTAGAACATGGTTCTTTTGTTAAGATTTTTGAATTATCCCAATTTATTCTATGATTATTATCAAATGCGTGTTGACAAATTCCCGATCTATGAAATTCCCTTTTTTTCATGTATGGTTCATGTTCCTCAATTCTCTTTTTTAAGGGTCGTGAGGTCTCTCCAATATAAAATTTATTACATTCACAAGGAATTTTATAAATCACATTTTTAGTGGACTCATTAATATTATCAGGTCTAGTATTTGTTAAATTAGAGCGAAGTGTGTTATTAGTTTTGAAAATGGTTCGTATATTATATGTTTGACCTAAACGTTTCAGTTTATGAGAAATTCCAGGTATGTATGTAATAATTAAATTAGTTATAGGTATATTCTGATCTCCTTGTCTAGGTTGTTCAAAACTATCCAAACACTTTTTAATAAAATTTACGGGATAATCATTTTTTGACAAAACATCTCTAATGAAATCTTTTTTCGGATTCAAAATCGTCAATATCACAAATTATTTTTGCTTGATCATATAAACCTTTTCACCACACCCTTTTTAATATTCAATGGGATGATTGGAATTGAAATGAAGATAGATACCTATTTGTGTGGGTTGGTTTTCTATAAATTTTGGTTTTGAAATTTCGAAGATCTTTTCTAATTAGTATATCTAAAAAGGGGAATTTCATTATTTTGTTCTTTTTCAATTGTAAATTTAATCGTGGGTTCTTTATCATTAATGTGAATTGGAAAATCATCAAGTTTTTGTTCATCATACTCATATATAGAAAAAATATTCATCTACATATCTCCACCAAATCATTGGTTTGTATCTATATGTTTCTACATGAATTGTTTCAAAAATGTTCCATGAAAATATTACTTAAAAGTGGAGATTAAGGAGAACCATTGCCATTCCAAAGTCTTGTTGATAAAATTCATTATTATATTGAAAATATGTTGTTTTAACACAAATTGTTAAAAGTTCTAGAATTGCATTAATATCTAAGTCTGTTCTTTCTTTTAATGTGTATCATTTTCAAGTTTATCTCTTATGATCATCAATGTCTTATCAACAGGTACATTAGTGAAAAGATTTACTACATCAAAACTCACAAGAAGATTATTGGGATTATAATTGATGTTTGATAATTTCTCTAAGAAATGTTGTGAATTTTTTATGTATGATTGTGTGTTGCCTGCTAAAGGAGTGAGTATGTTTAGTAAAAATCTGGCTAAAGTATGAGTTGGTGAGTTAATACTACTGACTATTGGTCTTAATGGTATTATTCTGTTT